>CALNHX010000940.1:74756-267755 GCA_940337035.1 Agriotes lineatus
TCTATATTGATATTTAATTGTTCTAATTCTTTTATAATTTTATCAGTCAGTCCAAGACCCGTTTTATTGTGAATGTCGAAACAACCCATAAATTTTTCACATATTTTTCCTGTTTCTGAGCAAACGTATCTTATAACATTACTTGTTATTTTACTTCTTATTTTCTCTGTCATAATTTGAATTAACTGATTTTGTATTTCAGGGCCTAAATAATGAACTTGCGAACGAATTTGTTTGTTCTTAGTTATAGTTTCAACATGTTGTTTCATAATTTCGTCAAATAATGCGAAGAGTTCTACAATTTTTAGAAAATTTCCATTATTAGGAGTATGAATTTTAGAGGACGATCCCCGAAGAGCAAGATTTTGTGCTGCTATGCAACGAATTATGGGGAATAATCGTATTTAAACCGCTTTCTAGCGTTGTGTTTCATTGTCCAAAATTCTTTGTTGTTCTGCATCGATAGTTTCAAATTTAAGCGAACTGTCAATTTCTTCCACTCAGAAAAACACCGAATATGTGAACGTGACGTTTCATTATTATTATTATTCTTGCTACAAGACAGGCAGCATTAAGCTGTTGACGTATTCTTTCAAAACACTGTACAAAGTAGTCATGTTTTTAACAATATCACCGTAAACTGAAATTAAATAAAAGATAATATCACAAATAAAATAAAAACGAGATTATTCTAATTGACACAAGATATCTAAGAAATTTAAAAAAAATAGTGTTAGTTTGAAATTGGAATGGAAAAAGATTAAAAATTAACTAATTAGATAAATGATAAATATCACCGTAAACTAAAATTAAATTATATCAGGAATAAGAAATACATATTAATTATAGTACTCTGCTTTACCCTCAATGATCACTCAGTAGTACTCCTCTTTGCCGCTAGGCGCCGCCACAAGTTTAAAACCGGAAATCAAAACACCTCCTGTCATCCAATGCTGACTGATACTCATTCTTCTTCTTTGTGCGTGGCAGTTCGCAAGTGTCTTCTTTTGTGCTAAACGCGGGTCCGTTGAGGAAATGTCAGACTCAATCCAAACCGAGTCTGATGATATGGACCTATACAGGCAGATCAAGAAAATAAAGAAAAAATTAAAAAGACGCAGAGAGCGTCGCAAGTCATCGCAACGCAGCAGGTCGAGGTCGCCATGCGGCGTTCGCAAGCGTTCGCGGAGATCACGAGATTTTTCGCCGATACAGATGGGACGCACATCGACCCCTATACCAGGTAAATTAAATTTAGCGTTGTTTCTGTGTTTAGTTCTTAAAGAAACAAAGATGTCAAAGCACATGGTGCGTTCGGCGAGCGCCGACCTTGACATAACCTCAAATTTTTAACCACGTGTAGAACGCAAGAACGTAATACACCGTACTTGGAAAGTACAGCTGCTAATTTTAAGCAGACAACAGGTGGAGATTTAAAGGGTAGTACCCTTTAGAGGCCATCCAATTCAGTTAACAGAGTTGGTTCGGAAGTATGTACGCTCGATTCTAACCTTAGTTAATTGTATTTCCTTAGTAAGGAAAGAATAGCACAAGTGGTTGTAGTCTGTATTTCCTTGGTAAGGAAAGAACAGCACAGGTGGTTGTAGCCTGATGTTTTATTTTGCGTGGTTTGGTTTATGTGAGAAATGCCTTGAAAAGCCCTCAGAGCTTTAAGCCTATTCTCTTGGAAAGAGAGGTCAAGCTAGCACAGGTGCATGCAAACGGGCATTATGTCCTCTGCTAATAAATTCACAGTTAGTGGTGTACCAATAAACATATTGCTTGTTTGTCCCCCTTAGACCCAGTCGAGGTTTCCGAGCGAGAGGGAGATCAAAATCAGCTGGCAAGAACTCCATCCGACCAGAACGCCAGCAATTCGGATGACAAGGGAGACGTTCTGGAAGAATCCTTGTTATTAGTTCTGGGAGATGATGGCCCAAAAGCAAAACCTTTGGGAGAGGAATTTCAGCAGCACATTGCTACCCGTTGGGAAAAAATAGCCAGTCTGTCAGCCATAGGCAAGGCAATGACAGTGCTTATTAACGAAGAGAAAGGTGGAGGGGGAGGAAGGACACAGCTGTTAGAACTACTGAGCGATGCTGGTCGCCTCTTATGCGATGTACACCATTCCGACTCGGAGGCTCGGAGATCCATCGTTTCTAATTATCTAAATAAGAACGTTAAGGAGGTGGCCCAAACGGCTCCAATTGATAAGTGGCTATTTGGGGAAGACTTCATGGAGAGGCTAAAAACTGCAAAGGCAATGGAGCGGTCAAGCAAAGAGTTAAAGCCATCAGGATCAGGAATACAGACCAATCCTCGTTCTGTTGGTGGGGCAGTTGGCAACAATAAAAAGAATTTAAACTGGAAGGGTCCGTCCAGGCGCGTTCCCAGGGTCTCACATCTGGGCGGACATCTGCAGCACCAGTACCGCAAGCCCAGGAAGACAAACGCCTACCAACCACCAACCAAGCAACGGCACTACTAGAAGTAAGCACATTGCCACTGGCAGGTAGATTAAGATTTTTTGCCAAAAGATGGAGGTCTATAACCACTGATCCAGTGATCCTTAGCTGGATTGGGGGTTATAGATTGCCATTTAAGAGGTCGGTGTTTCAACACCAGGCTCCAATTGAGCCTAAGTGGTCAGAGACCGAGAAAGTTGAGTTACGCTTAGCTATTAATAGCCTAGTGCAATTGGGAGTAGTGACTAAATGTACACCTTGTGTAGGTCAATTTATTTCTAAATACTTTCTGGTTCCTAAAGCTAATGGCTCAAAACGTTTTATTTTGAATCTAAAGAAGCTAAACTTATTTCTGGAGACTGAACATTTCAAGATGGAAGACTTTAGAACCGTTAGTAATTTAATTGTTCCTAACTGTTTCATGGCAACCATCGACTTAGAGAATGCTTATTTTTTAGTACCTATCGAAAGTTCTCATAAGAAGTATCTGAGATTTGAATTTGAAAGTCAACTGTTTCAATTTAATTCCTTGCCTTTTGGGCTTTGTTCAGCTCCACTTGTATTTACAAAATTACTAAAACCTGTTGTTGCTTCCTTGCGGGAATTAGGACTTTCCTCAGTTATTTACATCGACGATTTGATCTGTTTTGGGCAGACGAGAGGGGAGTGTCAGTTTAATGTGACAAAAACTATTGAGTTGCTACATTCATTAGGTTTTTTGGTAAATAGAGAAAAAAGTAAGTTGGTTCCACAACAGAAATGTAAATTTTTGGGGTTCGTGTACGATTCAGTAGACATGTCAATTGGGCTTACAGAAGAAAAGAGGGAAACTATCTTTACCTTAGTAAAAAATATGAAGGATAGAAAAACTTGTAAAATCAGGACTTTTGCACAACTCATTGGTATGTTAACCGCAGCATGTCCAGCAATTGCTTTTGGCTGGGTTTACTCGAAAAAATTTGAAAGGCAAAAGTTTTTGGCATTGCAACAGTGTAATAATGATTTTGACAGCCACTTGGTTATCTCTCAAGAATTAGCAGCCGATTTCGATTGGTGGTTAAGAAATATACAGGTTTCTGTAAACCCAATTAGACAGTTTAAATTCAGGCTAGAAATTTTTACAGACGCGTCTTCAACAGGTTTTGGTATTTTTTGTGGAGGCCAGAGGGCTCATGGGTTTTGGAACCAAATCGAGAAAGAGCAACACATTAATTATTTAGAGCTATTAACAGCGTTACTTGGCTTAAAATGTTTTGCTAAAGATTGCACAAATTGTGAGATTTTATTGAGGATAGACAACACTACTGCCATCTCTTATATAAATAAATGGGGGGGCGTACAGTTTCCCAAGTTAAATCAGTTGGCTAGGGATCTATGGCAGTGGTGTGAGGTAAGAAGCATTTGGGTGTATGCATCTTACATACGATCTAGTGAGAACACTGAGGCAGATAGAGAGTCAAGACGTAGTAGGTCGGAGTTAGAATGGGAGCTGGCAGACGATGTCTTTAGTAGGATCGTGGCTGCTTTTGGTTCTCCAGAGATTGATTTGTTTGCATCAAGAGTCAATGCTAAATGTAGTAGGTATGTCGCTTGGCAGCCTGACCCGGATGCAGAGAATATAGATGCCTTCACAGTATCATGGAGTAATTGTTTTTTCTATGCCTTTCCACCTTTCTCAATGGTTTTGAAAACCATTCGAAAGATTTGTTGTGATAAAGCGCAAGGCATCGTGGTAGCACCACTCTGGAGGGCACAGCCATGGTTCCCCTTATTTAAGGCACTGTTAATAAAAGAGCCAATTATCCTGCATCCTCGAAAGGATTTATTGTTATCACCTTTCAGGACTCGGCACCCGTTATACAAGAGCCTTACCCTGGCTGTAGGGCTGCTATCGGCGAGGCATTCCTCAAGAGGAAAGTACCAGCACCTTCAATAGAGGTGATTTTGGCATCCCTAGCACCAGGAACTCTGAACCAATATAACGGGGGGCTAAAGCTTTGGTGGCAGTTCAGCTCCAACAGGGGGTTATCCCCGTATGCGGGGACAATTCAACTGGTTATTGAGTTCTTAACTGAGCGCTTCCATTCAGGAGCCTCGTATGGAACATTGAATTCATACAGGTCAGTGTTATCGTTAATCTTGGGCCCATGGGTAGGAAGAGAGGACCTTATAAAGAGAATGTTTAAGGGTTTTTTCCGCTTGAAACCTACCAGACCCAAATATCAGGTAACATGGGATCCCCAGATTGTACTAAACCTGTTAGAAAATTGGTACCCAAATACAGATTTAGTACTAGAAAAACTAACCCTCATACTAGCCACCCTCTTAGCCTTGGTTACTGCACACAGGGTACAGACTCTGTCGATAATAAATACAAATAATATAACTATTGCAGAAGAGGGAATTGAAATAAAGATTCCAGATGCAATAAAAACCTCGGGACCAGGTAAATTCCAACCTGTTCTAAACATTCCTTGGTTCAGGGAGAAACCGCAGATCTGCCCAGCGGAAACATTAAACGTTTATTTATTAAGAACAAGGAGCATTAGAAAGAATTGTACCAAGCTACTCATAACTTTTAAAAAACCACATCGGTCTGCAAGCTCACAAACGATTAGTCGATGGATAAAGGGTGTACTGCATGCCAGTGGATTGGATGAGAATACGTTCACGGCTCACAGCACTCGTCATGCAGCTACGTCATCAGCAAAAGTACGAGGGGTTAGTGTAGAATTAATTAGGAAAACTGCAGGTTGGAGCGAGCAATCAAAAGTTTTCGCTAAATATTACAATAGACCTATTTCAGTTAAGGCAAACTTTGCTAGGGCTGTTTGTAATTTAGAAGATTCATAGAGTAAAAATATTTTAATTTAATCCCTATGTAAGGTTTACATTATAACTATCTGTTGACATTTAATGTTTAGTTGTCGTGTGTGGTATTTACATAATAAAATACACTTGGCTGTTGCCAGGAGATCACAACTTTGCTTTAAACAGCTACTGAGTGATCATTGAGGGTAAAGCAGAGTACTATAATTACATAATTAAACGAACTTACCTTAAGTGATGTTCGATTGTAATTATAGTATATGCTTTACCCTCAATGATCGGTCCCACCCCTTCCCAAAGAATTACTTGGTTAAGTAATCACCCAATAAAGTTGTGAGGACTTCGAAATGAATGAGTATCAGTCAGCATTGGATGACAGGAGGTGTTTTGATTTCCGGTTTTAAACTTGTGGCGGCGCCTAGCGGCAAAGAGGAGTACTACTGAGTGATCATTGAGGGTAAAGCATATACTATAATTACAATCGAACATCACTTAAGGTAAGTTCGTTTAATTATGTAATAAATAAAATTGATCCAAATGGCACAAGATATATGTGACAGTAAATAAAACATTTTCATATAGTACAAAATGGAAAAAACAAAATTATCTGGCG
The DNA here is from genome assembly GCA_940337035.1 of Agriotes lineatus. Lineage (NCBI taxonomy): Eukaryota > Metazoa > Arthropoda > Insecta > Coleoptera > Elateridae > Agriotes > Agriotes lineatus. Next base: position 80,664 of record CALNHX010000940.1, read on the forward strand.
GCAACTGACACTTTCACTATTATTTAGCACTGGCAATTAAAACTGTAGTTAACATTAGCTATCTATTTTCTTCTTGAAGTGATCAATGGTGGTAGAGTTAATAGTTTCTTGAGTCAAATTGTTCCAGTCTTCCACAACGCGAGTACTAATAAAGTTCTTCCTCGGATTTAAGGAATATCGTCCCTTCCTCAACTTTTAAGTGTTGGTTTGCTATAGTAGGCAAATACATCACTCTTAAGTCATTTCCACAAGTGTAGTGGTCCATTGCGAGAATTTTGAAGGTTTCTATTAGGTCACCCCTTTTCCTACGTGTTTCAAGAGTAGTTAAGTGTAAACGCTGTACTCTTTCTATGTACGTCAATCTCTCAAAACCGATTGGCATTTTAGTGGCTTTTCATTGAACACGTTCTAAGAGAGAAATATCCTTGTTGAAGTAGGGTGACCATTAGGGTGGTTCTACGTTATACTTAGTGGAAAAAACTTTTTCGAATTTTTTTGGTCGCACCCCCTAAAGTCGTTCTAATGCCGAAAAAACAAACGTATACAAAATTTTAACCCAATCGAATAATATTAACACGTGCCACCGAGCCCCGGAAGTTTCCAAATTGCAGATTTTAACTTAATTCACTTATTATCAATTAATATCTCGAGGAACATTAAGTCGTATCGAAATTTTGATAATGGCATAAATAAAAGGAAATTTAATTTGCTACTAATTTAGTTATATGCAAAAATATGCGTTAAGTATTAAAAAAAGGTAAAAATTCTTGAAAAATTGCTTTTTTATATTGACAACTAAAAATATAATATAATTAAGCAAATATATTTATTTACAAATTAAATAAAACGAACAATATTAAATAATTACTGAAGTTACATAAATTGAAAGAATTATATTTACAAACTTAAGAATAAAACAAATATACCAAGTTACCTATATGTAAAATAATTAAATGCATATCACAATAATTACTTTTTTTTCTAAGGAAACTTTACTGGAATCCGGATATTGACGCCGATAATCACTAACAACTTGTAGCAAGTACTGTTTTTGGTCCTCTTTCTTGGTAATTAAGCTATTATATTTGTCGACCAGTTTAATACTTCTTTCCGCAATATTATTTGTGACGTGAAGTAAAGAATTACATATACTTACTTAAATTTTCCATTTCTTCGTAAGTTCATTTTCTTCTTACATCTTCTCTTTCCAGTCGTTATTCAGTTCTCTTCTCTTGTTGATGTAACCTGATATCAATACCAAGCATACTACCCTTTTTGCCTTTGAAGAGGGAAAAACTGTTTACCTTCTACATCTATTAATTCTAGAGCGTTCGCATGTGCGATATCCAACAGGTCGTCAAATTTTTTATAAAATTGTTATTCCTTCCTTTTATGAATCCGTTCTTTTATTTCCTTGTTTTAGCAGACTCCTTCATTCAGAGTATAATAATTCCAGCTTTTGTACAGAATGATGTTTTTCCTTAGCTGGAATCCGTGCTTTTTACCAAAACACTATTCCTTGAATAATTAATTTTGCACTTTTATGTAAATTCAATTTAACTATACGCATATTAAAAAAGTACTTGTAAAACGTGTTCGTTTGAGAGCAATTTACTACCAATAATTTAATGTGCATCATTTCCTATTATAAGTGCTTAGTCTTTTTCACGAAGAACCTTTGACGTTGAGGCCATTTTATGCTTTAAAATTTTAAAATGGTATATCCTCCCCGATCCTCCCTCGAAACATCTGGTTTTTTTAAATAACTGATTCTAAAAATATTTCAATATACTTAAAATAGGTAAAAAAAAATATTATTGAATTTCAAACATTTATATATCATAAGATCTATTTACTTGTATTATCAAAAATCGCCTAAAATTGAATAATGGATTGCAATTTACTTCAAAATTGTAATACTTCTACGTTTTCAAATTGAAAATAGAAAGAAAAAAAATCGAATTATTACGTTTTTCTAACACTTGACGCATTTTTTTAACATCTGGTAGGTTTGCGGACAAATTGCATATAACTACAATTATTGTAGAAAATAAAATTTCCTTTTATTTATGTAATTATCAAAATTTCGATAGCACTTCCGGTTCGTCAGATATTAATTGATAACAAGTGAATTCAATTAAAATCTGCAATTCAGAAACTTCCAACGCTCGGTGGCACGTGTTAATATTGTTCGATTGGGCTAAAAATTTTTATGAGTTAGTTTTTTTGGCATTGAAACGAATGTAGGGGGTGCGACTAACAAAATTCCGTGGTTGCAAAATTAGAACCACCCTAGTGACCATATCTGGAACCCAAATTCTAAGATTGGTAGCACATACGTTTTATACAGCTTTAGAAGTGTATCTGAATTAATAGAACCAAACGCTTTCTTAATAAGGTATAGAATGGCGTTTGCCTTTTTAATTATGCTGGTAATATGACATTCCCATTTCAGATCACTTGTAATTTCTATTCCCAGGTCTCTTTGAGATTCAACTGCTTTTAGCTGCACACCATCTAATATGTATACGTTTTTCTGGTTAGCCTTTCCTATATGGATCACTGTACATTTTGTTGACTTTAAGTTGAGAAGCCAAGTTTTTGTCCAATCCAGAACTTGTTCCAAATCTTCCTGTAATGTATTTTCCTTGTCCAGTGGATTGCTGTAAAACTTTGTATCATCAGCAAAAAAACTTGATGATGAACGTATACAGTGCTTCAGGTCTGCAATATATAGGGTGAACAGGAGTGGTCCCAAAACAGAGCCCTGGGGTACTCCGCTTAATACTTCGTAAGAATTGGACATACTAGTACCAATACGAACCCTGAATGGTCGTTTGCTGAGGAACGATGTTATCCAGTTTAAAAGTTCACCTCTAATTTCAAGGTGCTCCAGTTTGTATACCAATCGTTTTATAGGCACTCTGTCAAAGGCTTTTTTGAAGTCGAGATATATTGTCAGTGGGGATGTTTTGGTCGAAGTCCTGTGTCCATCCGTTTAAGCATATTAGCATATTTGATACTATCGAGCAGCCTTTTCAAAAAGGAATGCCAACATACTGTCAGTAATTATACGTTCCATGCACTTACATACAAGAGATGTCAGGCTGATTGGCCGGTAGTTTATAGCACACATTTTATCACCTTTTTTGTATATATGGGTGTTAAAATGGCCCCTTTCCAGATCTCAGGTAGCTCTCCAGTGATAAAGGAACTTGTCATTAGCTCTGAAAGCTGCGGGCTTAACACTTTGGCACATCCTTTAAGAAAAGGTGCGGCCAGACCGTCAAGTCCAGCTGCCGTGTCATTCTTAAGATTTAGAAGTATTTTCGTAGTACTGGAGGTAAGGCAACTCTTGAGGAGATCTGCTTACGGACGTAGCTGTAGAAAGCTTTCTGCCCACTTCCTACTTTCTTCATACTTGGCTCTACATTGTCTAATTAGTTGAGTTGTTTCATTGGCTTTGGTTCTGTAGATAGAATAGTTGGCTTCAGTTCGGTTTCTTCTGTATATATCTCAAGCTTTCCTCTTTTCATTGATTCTTTTTTGGATAATTTTATTAATCCATGGTTTCTTCAATTGTCTGGCTGCTATTTGCTTCTTATGTGGTATGGTGGTTGCAAATTACATCCTGTATAATGTTATTTAGTAACGCCCATTTTTTCTTAGTAACCATTTTGTCTGAAAAGACACTGTAGTTAGCACTATGTAGGTAGCGTTGACAGCTGCGTAATCTGCTCTAAAATAATCCAGCTTGATGGTGTTTTGTTCCATGGTTATCCTTGCCTGTGTTGTAAGTTGCATGGTTGCTAGTATTTGCACATGGCCACTCACTCCTATAGGAGGAAAAAATTCGATATCTGTGAGTAAGTTTTCATCATTTGTTAGTACTAGGTCCAGTGTTGATGGAATGTCTTGATTAAGGTAGCGAGTTGGTCGATTTATCAATTGATGTTTTGAAGTTTTCTGTTGATATTTTTCCAATCATCGAACCCGCTCTTCGCAGTAACGCCTTTTTGCTCTGGTGAAATGAGATTAAAAATTTTGCAACAGAAACGGTAAACACAGTCGTTTCTCTTAGAATATAGAGGCCAAGATCGTTCGATAGTTTCACAATTTTTAAGCACTCGTTGATAATAATTATTCGAAAATTTTCTACCGGAATCATTCAAAGGATAGTTAATTAATTTAATTTGAATAGGACCTTTTTTTACAAATTCAATTCTAGATTTGTCATCAAATTTCTCTGGATCAGTTTCAATAAAAAAATCTTGACTTTTAGGTGAACCTTCTGTTCGAAATTCTTCTTTGTCGCTGTTGTAAGCATCATTGTCGGAATCATCATATTTCGATGATTTCCCGCGATGTTATTTCCTTTACGTACAGATAACTTCAGCTTCGGTATCATTCGCTGATGCAGAAGAAGTTTCTGTTGGTGGATAAGGTAGTAGAAGCAGCTTTAATGTCCTCAAGTGTTGGTCGCGATATTTTTCTAACTTTTGGTGCTGGTTCTACTGAAAACTCCTCTTTTGAGTCTTTTGTTACAATTCCAAATCTTCTTATATCGCTTGTTGCTTTCTTTACTTGCTCTTCTTTTTGTTTTTTCCTTTTCAGAAAAGCAGCTCCTGACAATTTTTCTTTTTCATGTCATTCATCTAAATGACAGTAAAGTCATATATGTAATACTTTATTTAATATTTTGTAAAACGGTTTTTAAAATAAAGTAAAAAAAGTAGCAAATGCTATTCATGTTTAAATGAAAAAATTGTAAAATATTTAATACACGTTTCCCTTTTTAAAGAGTATCTATTCAACACAAAAAAATCGATTAAACATTAAAAACTGAAGTCATAGCACTAAATATAAAACATAAAACTCACTGTATTTCAAAATTATTTAATTGATAAAAGAGTCATTGAATAATGTTGAATTATTATATATTTACTATTCATAACAAACATTTAAAATTAGCTCGCCAATGTGGGAATAAAATGCTTCTCGGTAATTGTACTTCTAATTTCTACTACTGCATGCAACATTCTACGCACAACATACACTTTTACAATGTGGAACTAGGATTCAAAATTTCTCACTTTTTTTTATTAATAACCACGACACGACATTAATCACGAAAGATAAATAATGGTCAGAAATTAACAACACCGTTATTTCAAAAAACGTTTATTAGCAAATTTGCTTCAGAAGCTGACTTGCTCTAGCACGAAGTTTTTTAAAATGTAAAATCTAAAATGTTAACAGTTTACTGGAAACACTACAAAAATGTGCACATCTGGGCATATGGGTCAAGTTAAGACGTTTATCCTTTCATAGCAAATGACTGCAAACCCATATGTTGTCACCTAAGATTAAAGGGTTGGCATATTTATTGCCACATAAATTCGACGCATATAATAGGTGCAAGCACCTTCACCCACGTCTCTGTATACCATCATAGAAAAATAAGCTGTTACATATTACTTAATGATACCATTGTGCTATTAAATCTAACACAAGAAACACGTATTACATGTTGTGCGCCCTTGTTTTGTGGCGCCGTGAGGCAGACTGCCTCTGTGTACACAAGTACATCATGGAAAGTGTAAGTCATGTCTAAGTTGGTTTTGTACAATCAATAAATAATTTTCTAACGTCAAGCAGCTTTAAATTAAGGACAGTTCATCTGTAAATTGTACATGTAACTGTTTTGTTAAGGAATTGTAACATTTTGCATGATTGAAGTAGGTTGGCTTTTCTGCTATGGATCCTGTTGTTTTATATAGTGCTTTTAGAAATGATCGAATGTTTTTGAATGGTCATGGTTATACAAGGTATGAATAATATGTTGGTGGCACTGTAAGTCTGTGTCAAATTTGAGGTTATCAGGTTAGGTTTTATGTCAGTTTTGACATAGACTGATGCAAAACCTAACCTGCTAACCTCAAATTTGATATAGACTTGCAGTGCCACCAACATATTATTCATACCTTGTATAACCATGGCCATCCAAAATGTTCGATCATTTCTGAAGGCACTTTAAATAAACACCCAGAATTTGTTGGCTTAATGTGCTTTGTGAACTCAAGCAAGGGTTTGTGTAACGGTTATGTTCTTTGGTGGCTCGTGAACTCTTACAAGCCACCCATGATTTGGTCCATATTATTAGAGTACCTTGTGAACAAAGACACTTTGTCCTTTTTACTGTTTGTACACTCATATAGACTAACGTTTCACAAGATATTGCAGCTTACGTCAACAGAGTCAAAGTTGCTCTAAGAGCTGGAGGACAGTATGTATGTATTTTTTAATAGTCCTCTGTGCTAGCTGTGCAGAACAGTGTAACGTTGATTGGTCATTCAAGTCCAATGCCATTTGCGGCAACGGTGCGTGACCAGCTGACGGTCGGTGCTTGTAATGCTTTAGACCGTGAATGACAAGAGTACAAGTTTTCTAATAAGAATTGAAAAATATTTAATCGGTTTCAGCATAAATTACAATCTACAAAACAATTGTTGTGCTCCATTATTATTGTAGTATGGTCCTTTTTTTAGTCCACAAATCAATTATTCAACATTTTCAAATTTTACAAAATAGGACTATGCGAGAGATATTGGGATGCAGTAAGTACACATCAATCTAAGAAGTTACAGTCAACATACGTACCTAGGCAACACACCTTACATAACATTATAACATTTCACGTAACAATAATAAACATGAATGCGGTGATCTTCATTTCCAAAATTATTAATAAAAAATTGCCTAGTTACTTGCAATTTCTTTATAGTAAGATTCATAAAAGCACAGCGTATCAGGTGGCTTGGACATATAATAAGATGTGACCGAAAAAGAACGATAAAAACAATGATTGACTGGGTTCCAACTGAATATGCAAAACCCCACAATCCGTGATGGTTTAGGTAGGTTGAATGCTATAGTAGTAGATAGATTCTTTATGATATGTTTCTGTTCATCTACGCTTAAACTCTTACTTTAGTTGTGAAAATCTCTTCTTAATATCCTTTTTGTCGTATTCAGTAAAATCGTCGTTATTAATGAAATAGTCCTCAACAAAATCTAATTTTTCATTAATATTCATTTGATTTTGCTGTTGCATATCATGTTGAATATTTCCTGTTTAGTGAATATTTTACATCCTGATTGCTCTGGAAAAAAATCATTCCTATTAACAAAATATAGTAATTGAAGATATAATAACATACGTGTATGACGAGCACAGTTTAGTTAGAGCCTAATACATAAAAAATCGAAAGAATCCGGAAACCTGTTTTCAGCAGCCTTTGACCATTCATTTATGAATCATTGGGAAATATGACAAAAACAATTTAGAATTTCAAAAAAAGTTTTAAAAATATTTCAAAAACTCACTTTTTTAATGTCACTATGAATGTGGAAAACAGAGCTTATACTTAAACAACAAATATTGTATAAATATTTCTTACTTACCCTGCTCAAGATGTTCCATGGTTCCACCTTTTTTGAATGTATATAAATCACTGTTAACAGTACGCACTTTTCAATTACACAGAAAGCAGCAATGTGCACTTCTAGGAAACGTCAAGTTCAAACTAGTACTATGCTACTATGGCACTACTGCTGCCTCTATGTCCCATAGCGTGGTAGTATCATGTCCCTCAACTATTCAACTTTTAAGAAGTGGTACCTAATTTTCACTGATAATAAACAAATTGAAATTGGCTTTTGCCCAGCCAGATTGGGCAAATACTCCAGTGTGCAGTGGGAAGTAATTTTTTTACCTTCCGACGGGAGTTAATATTTTTTATTCACAACCATATATAGCATGTTCTCCGATTGAGTTTCACGTACATATGAATACCCAAAAATTTTGGAATTGTATTTTCATAATTGGGAGATCGTTCCTGCTTGCCCTGAAACGTATTTTGCCCATAACTTCAATTCGGTTGAAATCAAGTGCTCCTTGATAATTCAGCAATAACTTTTTCGGTTTCGTGAATTTTCGTGTAAAGTAGGGGAAAGGCGGGAGGATTGGGACGATTTTTATAAGCTGCGTATTTTTATTGGTTGTAATACTTGAAAACTCTTTAAAATTCAACAAGAGGAAGAGAAGACAACTATAAAACAAAAATAAGAACTTTATTCTGAAAAAACTGAACAGTTTGTTTTATACATACTTTTAAAAAAAAAATTAAAACTGTCCCAAACTTCCCTACCATAGGGACGTTTGGACCAACCTATTGGGAGGTTTGGTACATAAATAAAATTAACGTAAATTTTCGTACATTGTCATATTTTCTTTGAAATGTAAATATTTACTGGTCCTTTTACTTGATCCCTTGCTTCTTGGCTCTTGCAGCTTTTCTATAATTTTGTCTACAGAAATCTCATCCATGTCTTCTTCGTTGGGGAAATAGAATTTGTTGCTCTTTACACTTTTACGAAGGTATTTCACTTTAAAGGAGGAAATTTCAAAGGGCAGGACCTTCAAAACCTTTCCAATGTAATGTACAAAGTTTTCCTTTTTGCCTTCTACTTTTAGTTTCACTAAAATGTAATCCCCTTCATTATAAGTTTTATCAAGGATGTCTATTTTAGTAGAATTTTCGTCTTCATCGCTACTGAATTCTAAACCAGAGCTACTATCTTTGCAAATAGTTTTGTCGTCAATGCTTTCGTCTTCAGATGAAGAACTCTCCTTTTCTACTATTAGCTTTCTTATTGTAACTTTTCTCTTTTCTACCTCCTTTTTCCTTTTTCTACAAAATTGTTGTTCCTCTATTTCATTTTTTTCCGGTGTCTCCGTTATTACCCTGGACCTTCCAGGTTTTCTGCCACCACTTTTTTTAATACGTGGTGCTGCCTTTGGAAACGGCAGAATTTTTTCAGGAGTTAATATGGTTTTAATGCTGCCTACTCCGGATTTATCAGAAACGGTTTCTGCTGGTGCCGTTGAAGTAGATGGTGCAGGCTGCTGTTCTGGTGAAACTTCCGGTTGAAAACGGTCTGTGACATATGCACCCAAAGACTCATCCTCCGTAAAAGTATTTTGATTAAACGGGTAAATACCAGTATGCCTAAAACCATTTACAATATTTGAGGGAGTAAATGCCTTTTCCATTGCATCTTTAGAAAGTTCAGGAATGTCGTATATTTGTATGGGTTTCCCGGGTTGTCTCAACATTAAACTGTCAGCTGCTGCATTGAAATAATTTTTAAAAGGCCCGTAAACACATCAAGGGGCTGAAGTTTGTGGCTGCTATGTGGTGGCATGGTTAACAAAACCACATTATTTTCTCTAGCAATGTTTATCAAATCAATTTTAATATGGCTATCATGGTTATCAAAAATAACCAAGGCAGGTCTTTCTCTTGAGGGTTTAGCATATTCTAAAAAGTGTTTGAAATAAATCAAAAAATTATCACTGGTCATCCATCCACTTGGGTGAGCTGCACCTTTGCAGCCTGTAGGTCCACCTTAAAATAAATAGTAAGGTTGATAGGCACTAATATTATCTCTTGTGAATTTTAAAATTATGCGAATAAATACAGAGAAGATTATTTCAAAAGTTTCGTAAGTAAAAAAAAAAAAGAAAAAGAGCACTTAAATGTAAAAAGGAAATGATCTTATCTGTTATTGATACCTATCTTTTGTATGCTTATTTCTTACCTTTTAACATAATTTCACGAAAGTTTACTCTTGGAAATACGTAAAACGGTGGGATTGCTTGACCAATTGCATTAATGCAGCAGCAAACCGTAACCAATGTTCCTCGCTCACCAGAAGTCATTTGCCCCACTTGTTTGGCGCCCTTCTGAGTTAAAACTTTTTTCGGTTTATGAACGGTTGTAAGCTCCGTTTCGTCAATATTCCAAATGTCTTCTGGGCGAATATTCTTATTTTGCATAATACCCCTTAGATTTTCATAAAACATATCAACGTTGCTTTTGTTGAAGCTTGTAGATCTGCTGAGGCTAGTTGCTTCTGGCTTACGGGAATAAAGCCCTCGGAGCTAGTCTTTAGTAGCACTTTCTCCAGTATTCCATGCTTTTGGATATTTAATACTGTTAGACTTTGCAAAATTGTAGGCTAGTATTAATGCTGCCTCTCTATTCAAGCCGTAGTGAAGCTTTGATGCCTGTATGTAGTAGTTGGCTAACATAGTTTCTTCGTCCTTGGAAAAACGTGGTTGCTTGAATGCTTTGTGGAGTAAGTACTCCTTTTAAAAACACTATTTCTTGAAAGACGTAGTAGTGTGGTTTTTGGAATACCATATTTTCGAGCAGTAGGTCTTATACCCTTCCCGTTTCTAACTTCATTGATTGCTTCATCAATCAAATTCTGAGGTAAACTTTCTCTACTTCCTTCTTTCTTATATTTATGAGGCATGATAATTAACTTGAAGTCCTGAAATATCCTATATGTTAAGCTAGTCTTCTTGATTTCAGATAAGCATGACCATTGAGGGAGGTCTGGGACACTGTTCCAGGTTCGGGACAGTGTCCCAGACCTCCCTATGTGTGGGGGTCCAAACCTCCCTGCTCTATACACATTTCATAAATCAGGATTACAAAAAGTTGAGGTTAGTTTCCAGGGAAACCAAAACTGGCGATAAATGACCGCTAAATTACACAATACTGCAAGCCTATTCAACTTTTCAAAATCTTGTCTGATTATGTTATATTAAAAAGAATGTGCCAAAGCAAAAATTTACGAAAATATAGCAATAAACATATTTACCTCCTACTGCAACAACTAGTAACAGCTGACTGGAAATTTATATTGTATTACAACTTTAAGGCTAGGCGCCATCTAGTAAGCAAGTGTAGTTACTCATGGACACATTTAAAGAGGGAAATTTGAAAGTGTCTCAAACCAAACCCGTTCCAATCCTCCCGCCTTTCCCCTACTGTTAATTATTAAAAATATTGCACTAACCCACTCAATTAATAATAACTGAGTTTATTTAGCACAAGCTAATACATACAAACTATACACATGAAAATTTTTCTCACAAACAATCGGAAAATCATACAAATAAAAAAAATAAGCAAAAACAGTTTCATCTCTCTAAATATATACATACAATAAACAATTAGTATTAATTTTTAACATGCATATATAATTTTCTCTTAAATTTTGTATATATATTGCATTCTTTAATATCAACAGGTAAGTTATTGTATAATTTCAGTTGCCTACCAAAAATACAAAAATCTGTTTGTTTTTTTTATAAGTAGCAATAAAAAAAATGTTCTTATTTCTAGTAACATAACTGTGAACTTCATTAACATACATTACACTGTTTGTCAAATACGAAGGAACCGTTTAATATTTAATTTTCTAAATAAAATCTAAAGTTTTAAATATAATTCGCATTTTATTCATAATATATTTGGCATGTGACTTAAAAGATACGTTTTCATCAATTATAATCCCCAGATATTTTATTTCTGATACTCTTTCTAATTTGTTCGTATTAATTATATCGGTCCTAATATTTAAACGTTTCAAATTATATTGGGTACCTAAAATTATAAATTTTGACTTCTGTATATTAAGACACAGGTTGTTATTGCAAAGCCACCTATATAACATTTAAATCGGAGTTCACATACTGAATCATGGATTCAACACAATTACCATTAATATATAGCATACTATCATCAGTCAACATACTGATTTTACATTGTTTGATGTGTGTTATCATATCGTTAACATATAAGATAAATAACAAGGGTCCTAGAACTGTACCCTGTGGTACACCATGATTTGTTGGTAAAGCTGCAGATGTACAATTTTTAAATTTTACCTTTTGTTTTCTTCCTGTCAAATATCAGTCGAACCATTGTAATGCTACACCTTTTACTCCTATTTTTTCTAGTTTCTTTAGTAATAGCCTTCTATCGACTGTTTCAAAGGCCCTACGAAAGTCTAGGAACACAGCTACTATTATTTCATTTTTATCCATATCTTTGAGCCACTTATCACACACATTTTGTATTATTGTTTCACAAGAATGTTTTGCTCGAAAACCCGACTGATTTTGTACAATAATGCCATTGCTTTCACAATAATTTAGTAGTTGCTCCTTCACTACCAGTTCTAACAATTTTTCATACACTGGCACGGTATTTATAGGTCTAAATTTTTGACACTGGATTATATTTGGAACCTTTGACACTGGTGTTATTACTGAAGTCTTCCATTTTTCAGGAACGATTCCTTGTGCAAGCGACATATTTATGACATCCAGAAAATGGTTTCCTATAACGAGAAAAGCATTCTTCAAAATTTTTGTTGAAATTCCATCTTTACCTCCACTTTTATTAGGCAGTCCTTGTACAATTTCTTTAAGTTTCTGCATGGCGATCGGTTCAAAAATATCAAATTTATTATAATATTCAATATCTTGTAACACATGCGAATATTCATTATATTTGGTTATCTTTAGAACGATATCATTAATACTATCTAAAAAGAACGAATTAAATTTGTTTGCTATTGTATATAGATCCCTAAATACAACTTCTTCAAATTTTACAATATCACTGCATTCGTTAGTGTTATTTGGTAAGATAGTTTTTAAACTTTTCTAAATTTCCTTTGGATTATTTTTATTATTATCAACTGTTGTAACAAAGTATTTTTCTCTTTCATAATTGATTATGATATTTACCCTATTTCTAAGAACTATATTCCTTCCAATATTCTTCATTTTTAGTTAGAACTGCTTGTTTATATTTTCGATCCCTTTCTTGCATTGTTGTTAAAATGCTATCATTTATCCACGTAATGAATGTTCAAAGAATGGTCAATGTGCTTGTATAAACAAAGCTTGAGAAAACATGAGTAAACAGTGTAAATAATGTAAAAAACCAGTAAGTGAGGTGTTTGAATGTAAGATTTGTAAGTCTTACTTCCATAGAAGCTGTGGAATCCAAGCAAAAGTAATGGATAGTGATAATATAATTAAATGCTGTTCTGGAAGAGAAAGTGAGGTTAGGTCGGATGGCAAACCAAAAGAAGATTCCTTATTAATTACAAAAATTATGGAAGGAATGAGGAAAGAATTTGAACAGTTTAAGAAGGAGACCGAAGTTATGTATAAAAAGGAAATACAGGAATTGAAGGATAGCATGAAATTTATGGAAGAAGCGTTTGAAGCACAAAAAAAAGAATATGAGTAAACAAGGAAAACAAGGCAAGTGTTAAAAGTAGAATATGATATCTTGAAAGAGAAAGTGTATATTTTAGAAGATAAAGTCAATAACATGGAACAAAACGATAAAATTAACAATCTGATTATTTCAGGGGCCCCAGTTCAACCAAATAAAAATACAACGGAAGTAGTACAATCGATCTTAAAAGCAATAGATGCAGAAACAAGAATTGAAGAAATAGAGGAATGTTACAGGATTAGAGAAAACATTATGTTGAAATGTGCCAAAAATGAGTTAAAACAAAAATTACTTAAAAGTAGGAGGCACAAAGGAAGCTTATACACTAAAGATTGTAGACTAGAAGGGCCAAATAAGCAAATATATCTTAATGAAGATTTAACTAAAGAAAATCAGTTACTGTTTAAGCAGGCTAGAGACTTCAAGAAAGAGAAAGGCTAGAAGTTTGCTTATTGTGTAAATGGTAAAATTTTTATAAAAAAACAGGAAGGTGATCGGGCAATAAGAATAAAAAACAGTATTGATTTACGCAGTGTAAACTAATAACTCACAAAGTACCTAAGTAAACATTAAGTGGGGTTTTAATTAAAATTCGGGGGGATAGAAGAATTAAATTTATTTTATGTTAATATTAGAAGTGTGCGTGATAAGATAGACGAAATAACTTATTATGTCGAAAATATAAAACCAAGTGTACAAGTGATAATTTTGACAGAATCGTGGCTATATACTAGTGAAACTCAGTATTTTAATATTAAGGGATTTAATGCAATACATGCCTGCAGAAATGGGGGAAGAGGGGGTGGGGTAGCACTATATATTAGGGAGGATATTCAGTACAAGCTAATTCAGAAGCTCACTGGCATAATTTGAAGATTGTGAGTGTGTCACGGTTGAACTGCAGAAACAAAAATGTCACCTAGTTGGCATTTATCGACCACCTTCAGTGCCGGTCAACAATGTAGTAGAATTTATCAATGAAGAAATGGAAGAGTTACATCGAAAAAAAAACTATAATAATTGGTGACTTTAATATAAATCTACTAAAGAATGAGAATGAGGCTAGAAATTACAAAAACATTATAGAAATGAACGGGTTCACATTGCAAAATAGTGTAGATGAAAATAGTGCAACCAGAGTAACTGAAAGTGCTAAGACTGTAATTGATCATGTAATAACGAATAAAAGTATAGAATGTGGGATAAAACTGTTGGATACGCCAATTACTGATCATAAAATTTTGCTTGTAAATGTAAAAAATATAAAGTTAAGTAAGAAAAAATGGTTATTAAAAACCCGATTTAATACAGAAACCTTCCGAAATTATGTTGAGCAAGTTGTTCATAATGAAAATATAAACAATTTTGAGACCTTAGTGGAGAGTCTAAGTGAAGCAAAAAAAAGGTCACAAAATCAGATCAAAATAAAAGTAATTAATAACAATAACTGGATGAATATAGAAATGAAGGAGTTGATGAAGAGCAGAGATAAAATGTATGTAAGGTGGAGAAAAAACCCTGAAAATGAAGCATTAAAGGAACAGTTTGAGGAATTAAAAAGATTGGTAAACAAAAAAGCAAAAACACTAAAGAAAACTATTGAAAATGCTATAACTAAAGCAGGGACAGATCCACGGAAAATATGGAATAATTTAAATCAAATCCTAAGGAAGAATAAGCAAGTTACAAAGAAACAAATTATGATAACAGAGAATGGAAAAGAAATAGTAAACAAAAAAGAAATGGCAGACGTGTTCAATAACTACTTTGTAAATATAGGTAGCCAACACAATACAACTGCGAATGTGAATACAAATAGCCAAGAAATAAATACTGGCGAAACTATATTCTTAGGTTCATGTACAGAAGAAGAATTGGAAGAAGCAATAAGTGAAATAGCAGTCCACTCAGCGCCTGGCATGGATGGCTTAACTGTGAAGGACATTAAAGATGTTTATGATATTATAAAGGATAGATTGATAATTATAATCAATAACTGTATTTCCTCGGGAAATTTTCCAAGTGTTTTGAAAAAAGCAAAGGTGATCCCCATACAGAAAGGAGGAAGTGAAGGAGAACTATCAAACTATCGACCTATTTCACTTTTAAGTGTATTTTCAAAAATAATGGAAAAAATACTGAAAAAGAAAGTATTGGACTATTTGAATAAGAAAGTTAAATTTGATAAGCATCAATATGGCTTCCAGGCCAAAAGTAGTACGCAAAGTGCCATGGTAGATTACCTAAAACATGTAAATAACGAAATGGAAAATAAAAAAATTGTAATTGCAGTTTATATTGATTTGCAAAAGGCGTTTGATATGGTTAACCATGGTATTTTACTTCATAAATTGGAAAGGATAGGATTTAGAGGCTTAGCTTATGAAATGATGAAATCGTATCTAACTGACAGAATGCAATGTACAGAAATAGATGGAGTCCAAAGTAATCAAGTACAGGTGAAGACAGGAGTACCGATCCTATATTTACTATACGTACAAAGTCTGATGCAAGTGAAATTGAAAGGTCGCTACTTTATGTTTGCAGATGGCACTGTGTTAGTATATAGTGGAGTTAGCAGCAACCAGTTAGAGGGAGAAATAAATTAAGATCTTAAGAAATATACAGCATGGCTACAACAAAATAAGTTAAAGATAAATATTAAAAAGACGGTATACATGCAGTTTAATCGGAAAAATCTAAAAACAGATATTCCTGTAATAAAAGTAGAAAGCGAATCATTGAAGCTTGTAGACAGTTATAAATATCTGGGATTAATAATTGACAGCAACTTAAATTGGGATGCACATATAGAACACGTGAAGAAAAAAATTGTTCCATTTGTTGGGGCAGTAAGAAGGTGTGCAGAAAATCTGAACAGGAAAACAAGAAGAATGCTGTATAATGCATATATTGAAACTCATCTGAGATATCTTTTAATTGCGTGGGGTAATGCTGTTCCAACAACATTAAAAAAACTACAAGTGGTTCAAAATAAAGCAGTGAGAGTGATATTTAATAGCCCCTATAATCATCATACTGAAGAAATCTATAAAACAAATGAATTGACATTTAACGACTTTACTAAAAATCGAACAATGCAAGTTAATTTATAAAGTACAGTGTGGTTTAATGAAAACTGAATTTGAGTTGAAGAGAGTGGAAGAAAGTCATGAGTATGGTACCCGCATCAGGAGAAAATATCAACTAGCACGACCGCGAACAAACCTGGGAATAAGCGAAAGTTTTTATAGTGCCATAAAAACGTTTAACCAATTACCAGACTCTATTGTTAATTTAAATAACTATTATAGTTTTATCAATCAATCAAGAGTTTATTTTGCATCAAGTAACATCTGCAATTAATTTATTATATATGTTACGGTTAAAGTGTTTACTTGGCTAGTTTATAGGCTAGCTGGATAGTATACAAACTATCCAAATGTCTGGCTATTTTGATGGAAAAACATATTTCTATTAAAATAGCTATGAATATTGGCTGGTTTGCATACTATCCAGCTAGTTTACAAACTATACAAGATTTATCGCCAAAGTACAAACCACAAGACAAGTACACAAATTAACCGTTGTATTTGGCTAGTTTACAAACTATCCACAGTATTTGGATAAAGTGTGAACACGGCAGTAAACAATAACAACACACAGCACTTTCCATAAACATAACCTCACTTTTCTAATAAATTACCCAAATGGAATTCGTTAGTTTACATACTAACCAACGAGTTGGTTATTATGTATTACTACTAATATTAAGTTCACACTTTATCCAAATACTGTGGATAGTTTGTAAACTAGCCAAAAACAACGGTTAATTTGTATACTTTTCTTGTGGTTTGTACTTTGGCGATAAATCTTGTATAGTTTCTAAACTATCTGGATAGTATACAAACCAGCCAATATTCATAGCTATTTTAGTAGAACTATGATTTTCCATCAAAATAGCCAGGCATTTGTATAGTTTGTATACTATCCAGCTAGCCTATAAACTAGCCAAGTAAACACTTTAACCGTAACATATACATTACTTACCTATATATTTAGATTGGTACAAACATTTATTTATTTATTTTGTAACTTTTGTTTTACTTATGTTATACTTTGAACATATGGAATGTGTTTTCAATGTATCTATGTAGGCTCCGGTACCAGCTGGTTTGCTGTTTTGAAGTCAAAATAAACAGTTAAAAAAAAATTATTTCCATACTTTGATTTCATCACGAGTTCTTTTATTGGGCACATCTTATTTATTATATTTTGCACTGGCGTTATTAACAAGTCTGCTGCATACTCAATGTTGTTTCCTTGATAAGTCCAATCTGTTTCAAGTAGTTGATTGTGAAGAATATCTGCATCGTAATTTTTAAAAGATCTCTTTTTATAGATACTCACGATACAAGTTTGATTATGAGCATCTTAACGACACGAGTTTGATTGCCAAAAACGAGGCGGTGAGTCGAGTTTTGCGGCAATCAAACGAGTCTCGTTAACTGCCATAAGCAAAACGTGTGTTGTTCAATATTTTATCTTCATCAATAAATTCTGGTTCAACGTATTTCTTTATCCAAAAAGAGTGCGGTAATATTCATTACCGCACTGAGTGCGGTAATATCTATCCATTACCGCATTGAGTGCGATAATATCCATTACCGCACTCAGTGCGGTAATGAAGCTCTTAACGATACTAAAATTAATTTGGTTAAGAGTCTATAACAACACTGATGAAGATAAATTAACATATGTTGGTTATTACATTTTACTGGTTTTATTTCCATAGTTAGGAAACAATGATCTAGGTGTTAAATGTACTATGCAAGACAAAAAAAACTGGTACAGTTAATATGTTCTGCTGTGAATCTGACTGCGTTAATATGGTTACTATGGATACTCTACTATTAATTTGAAAGTGTTCGAAAACATTACTTATTTATCTGTCAGAATTTGAGTAGGTAGTACCTGAAAATATTGTATGTATGGCTCCCCATTTGAGAGAGACTGATAAAGCCCGAATTGTGACCTCATTGGAAAACGGATGGTCAATACGACAGATAGCGCAAGAGTTCCATGTGAGTAAAACTACAGTTCTTCATATAAAAAAAAGATGGACCGAAGAAAGGACACTAAGTAGGAAACAGGGATCTGGTAGACCAAAGGCGTCTACAAGAGAAGATGATGAAGCACTTGTAAATTATCTTCGAGAACATCCGTTTGAAACAGCTATTCGAGCCAAATTGGAAACAAATTTTCCAAGAACGCATAGGACTGCTCTGCGCCGTCTGAAGTCCTCTGAATTAAACAATTATTCTGCAGCATCCAAATTCTTCCTAACAGAAATACATAGACAAAGGCGTCTTCAATTTGCACAGCAGTATATCGATATGGACGAAAATTTTTGGAACAACGTAATTTTTTCCGATGAAAAGACCTTCCAGTCGCATCATAATGGACGTGTTAAAATATATCGGCCCCAAAATACTAGATATTCCCAACAATATATGAAAGAAATTAAAAGAAGTGGGCGATTTTCAGTTAATATGTGGGCATGGATTAGTGTTCACGGTCCAGGTGTTTGCTGGGCCATAAATGAACGCTTTACTGGACAAGTCTATAGTACGTTGTTGGAAAATATCATGCTTCCATCAGTGACGCAGTTATTTCCGGAAAACTTCATCTTTCAGCAGGATAATTGTCCAGTGCATACATCACGCATTGTTTTGCAGTGGCTGGAAGACCATGGAATACGAACACTTCCTTGGCCAGCAAACAGCCCAGATCTTAATCCAATTGAAAATGTGTGGGCAATTATGGTAAGGAAATTATACGAAGTTAACGTTAGGGTACAGAATGCAGAAGATCTTGCTCAAGATATCCAAAACATTTGGGAAGAAATTAATCCAGAATATATACGAAATTTAATTCATTCCATGCCACGACGTCTTCAATGTGTAATAGCGCAAAATGGCGGTGCTACAAAATATTAATACGTTTTTATTATATTATTGTTTGTGTCTGATTGTTTGTAGTTAATGTAAATAATATAATCTTAATTGTGTGTAAAAATAAAGTTTGCATTTGAATTTCTAACTTAATTGTCAACTTGTGTAGCTGTCACTATGAATCAAAATTGATATAATAAATGCACGACCTGCTGCATTGTTTGACAAACGTCAAAGTGACATTTGTCACACAATTCAGCAGACCGTGAGTAAATGTAATTGTTTAAAGCCTCGTTTAAGCTAATCAAATTATGCTAAAATCCCTATTAAGAGTTGTACCAGTTTTTTTTGTCTTGCATAGTACATCATTTTTATTATTTGTGTTTGTGATTATACATATAATCAATCAGCGTTGAACTATTAGTAGTAATTCTTGTATCCTTGGTAACAATCTGTTTAAGTCCATGCTTATATATAATTATGTTTTTACACAAGTGAGTTGTAATGTAGCATGCCGATATGACATTAATTGTTGTAAATGTTTGTTGATGATCATACGTTGGGTGCACATTTAATGTTATGTATGAACGGAACAAATATATTCTAAGATTGAACATAATTTAATCCTTTCGGTGTTTCGACAACCTTTAAGAAAATTTTATTTGGATTTCATTTAATTAATTTCAGTTGTAATATTTGTGCTTTATTAACCCTTAGATTACTGCGGTCTTTAGACCAACGGTAATTACGGCGTGTGGTCCTTGAAGGACCCCAGCTAAAAAAATATTAAAACGTGTGGTAATATTTGAGTAAGTGTTTATAATGGTAAAATATATTAAAAATTAACACATTTTAGAAATATAAAAAACGGTAACAACAGAATTCTTATAAATTAAAGAAAAAGTATAATATATTGTCAATTTTTTATGTGATCGATGCAACTCGCTGTTGAGACAATATTTTCTTTTCGATGTTTTTTGTAAACGAAGAACTGACATTGTGAACATCTTATATTTACTTTTTTATCGGATGCTCGTGTACAAAATATCAAAAACAAAAAAACATCCATCCCTTATCCTTATTTTCACTTACTACTCAATTCAAGAGTGTACTTTGAGATAATATACACGGGTTCAGATAACGGTATAAACAAGTTACATCAGAATTGCTTGTTGCAAAAATAATGTCCTCATTATCGTCGTAAAACACATAAAAAAACTGACATCAACTTATTGATTTGTAGAAAAAAATGGTACACACTAACAACGCCGTGGGGTCCCTTGGAGACCCCACGCACCTTTTTTGTTCAACAAAAGTATGCAGATATTAAAAACAAAAAACCAAATACATCATGCTATGTATAATTGTAAAAGTGACAAATACACGAGAGGGAAAATTTATAAAAAAAATACCTAGAAAGATGTTCAAGAAAAACAAAGTTTGGGGTCCCTTGAGGTCCCCACGCCGTAGTCTAAGGGTTAATAAACAAGATGCTACCTAACTCCTTCAAAATATTGAACGACTGTGTCAGTGTTTTCACTGACTTAAATAATATCCGGTCATGATTGAGATGACCTATCATATCAGACTTTTAAGTTATTTATTACTTCAACAAAATGGATTAGGAAGGAAGTATATATGAAACAACAGAAACATAAAAATTAAATAACAATTTACAACAATCATGACCTGGTATTATTCAATTAACTGAAAACCTTGATGTAATTCAGAAACAAAGCTTGCTCGGCAAAACGTTCATTTCACATTTTTAAATAAATAATATTTTCAGAAAGTTATTCTTATTAATCACCCTGTCTAAAGTACTATATTTATACGAGCAAGCTTGTCCGCCATTTTGAGTTACTGAAAGTGGCGGCAAATTCAAATTCTAGTTACTTTCCAATCAGCATATGGTAAGTCGGAAAAACAATGATCATCAACTTTAATTTTAAATTAATCGGAACGAAAACAATGTTAACTAACACGCACATGGTTCAAACTAGAGAACTTTAATAGTACCTTAGTTCAAACAACAGTGACGAGTGACAGAACTCAATAGAACTGACAGACACAGTTGACAGCACAGAACAACACCTACACACTGTATATAGATTTCAATAACCACACTTGCATGAAGACTGTAATTATAATTAGCATTGTAATGGAATGCACCAACATTTAAATCAGCGTGCAGTGTTTGTCTTTATCTAGTAGGATAAGCTTGCCTGGTCTATAAAGCACTCTAACCCTGTCTATATTTATTTGAGAGTTATTGAAAATGTTTTTTATTGTTTCAGAGCCAGCTGTTTCTCGTTTTTCATTCCATTCCGAGTCTTCAGCAGTTCAAAGGACGAACACTACAGACACCATTTCTTCAACATAGCTGCTAGCTACTGTCAGCAAATATGTGCATTCGCAAGCATATTCAACAACATGGGAAAATGAGCAGCAAGCAGCACACAACCTGTTTTGAGTCTCTCTTTAGCATCAGATCAGAAAGAAAATAGTGAAGTGTCGTTTTACCGAGGATTAGTAAAATTTTATTATAGAAGATCTTTCATTATATCGCGTGGTTGATGTGTCATCTTTGATAGTTTTTGTTTTCCAAATCAACCAAGAGGCATTCGTGTGCAATGAAATTGATTTTTTTGTATTGTTCTAACTTATGTAACTTTTGACAGTTCTTCTATTCACCACTTTTTGTAATTCGCTGGTTTGTTGCAGCTTTTTTGTTAGTGGTAACATTATTGTTACTACACTACTATTATGCAACATTGTATTTAGTATGTATATTCGGTGAAAGTTATTATTTTGTCGTCATTAAAAGCTTCTGGCTTTATCTATCCGTTCCTTTGGTTCTTAGTTTTTTAACTTTTCGCAGCAGCTTAGTTGTGTTGAGTGGGGCACAGCACATTTTCCCATTGTTTATTTTTCATTCTTGTCTATTATTCAGTTGCTGTGCAACTTGTTGCTTCCTCCGATCGATAGCATTCCAGACACAATCTGGATGTGGTCTCATTTTTAAAACTACACATCTACAAACTGCAGCAGGAAAGAACTTAAGCAAGTGCAACGAAGATAACGTAAGGAAACCGGCAATTTTATAGCAGCAATTGTGAACTGACCAGTTTTTAAGCATTTTATAACAAAGTGTCTCTTTGAAGCACATATCATTTACATCAGTGTGAATATATAGTAGAATGAGGTGTAGCCTGTAGCATAATATTTTTCAGTTATTGAAGTAGCTGTCCTTGGGAACTTGTCATTTTAGTCACTTACCGTAAATTAGGAATACTTTGTGCCAGATTTTTCAGTTTTTATATATTTTTTTTTAGTTAAAAATTATAATATTTTGGTAATCCTCTAATAGAAATTAACTTTCCTCTCCTCACTTTCTGCCCTAAGTGAAATTGTCAACACATCACTTGAAGCAAAAAATAGTAGATTCATATGCAAGTTAAGAAAAGTGCGAGTGTTCTAGCGAGTTAAATGTTTAATTTATAAGTGAGCGCAACGTAGCAAATAGATTAATTTTATACCAGCATATAAGGATCATTTTTCCGGTATTAAGCATGCAATTATTTGTAATACCACTGCAAAATGTAGCCTAAATGAAATTGTGACATTTTAAAGTGCCTTATTAATTAACAACCGCCAGTAGTTGTTTATATGAGTAAAAAATATAAAGCCACTACTGAATTAATAGTATATTGTAATTCAAGGGAGGAAAGGGCTTCATTGTAATCTCTCGCTCTCGAATCGTTCGTGTTTTGTAACAATTCTTTCTGCACGTATTTTACACACTATTTTTTTCAATGTTGTACTACAAACTAAAAGTAAGTTGTACTTGGTTGCATATGGATGCAGTTGTCCCAATGCTTTTTCAGTGAGAAATGTCAAGGGCAGAAGTGACTTGAGTCTTTTTGAACTTATATGAATTTGAACTTATATGAACAGTATGTCAACAATAGCATTTATTACTTTTTTGATTCATTTATTTATTTATGTCTTCCGTCACTAATGATAAAAATAGTTTCCTTTCATCACTTGTGTGCAAACATCTATTTTCTTCTCTAAATTGAGTGATTGAAATATCATTTTCACAATTCACGTTGGACTGTTATAATAATTTTTGCTAAATCATTAAGCAACCACAATTCCCAGAGACTGCTAATCGATTAGTTTTTATTTTGTCAAAATTAAATGCGTAACCATTATTAGTATTATTTTGTCAAAATTGGATAAAATATATAAACCACATGAGTTAAGAGTTAAGTATTCACTGGAAGAAATTAGCCCACTCGCCCTGGGATAAACTTTGTTCTCGTAAATAAACTTTCACTTAATAAAATTCCTATATAAATATCTATTACAGGAATCTAGAAATTGTAAAATCAGCCGTATCTCCTTGTATTTTTTTTTTATTTAATGGGAATCGATAGCACTGTTACTTTTATCACCAAAGTCATAATGTTTAAGGGCTGTAGCTGTTGTATGGGATAACATCTAAGCTGCCATAGGGATGTGCGGGACGATCCGATATTTTGAAGTACTGGTACTTTGTCTTCCGATACTCGATATTTTGTACAATACAATACGATTTATTTTTGGTTAGTATCGTCAGGACCGATCCAAGGTGTTTACCGCCTGGGTTCCAATAACTCATCTTTTGACCATTATTTCTTTTTTTTAATTTTTAACAAAAATTAATGAAGCAATCTCAATGAGGTTGTTTGATATTTATATTTAGTGTTCTATGGAAGTAAGGGCGAGATGGTCAAACGTCGATAACTATATATATAATAAAAATCAAAACAAAATGATTTTGTGGAGTCGAAATCTTCCTGTTTAACATGTGTACGTACTACACTTCGGGTTTCGGCTGGTACAGCAAAATCATAATTGATAAATTCAAAGGAGAAATTTTATCGTATTGATTAAATATCCAATAAAAACTTCATTTAAGTCATTATTTTTGTGTTACTTTTTAATTTTTTAAGCGTTATTAAAGTTAGCATACTATTTAATAGATGAGGGGTCTAGTTATAAAAGTCACATTCTCCCACATAACTAAATTTTGGGAAATTTGATAAAACTTCTGTGTGATTATCATAAAATGTTATCACATATAATCTCATAAGAGCATTAATTCTTTCCGGAAATTTTTTTGAGTGCGTTCCAACAACGTCGTATTAATTTGCCTGAGCGGGACGCGAGGGCAAATTAGGAAGTTGTTGAATGCACGAAAAATAATTTCCGGATTTGAATTAATGCTCGAATGCAGATTCGGTAAGAAAATCGTAACGACACAAACCCTAAAAAGAAGTAATGTCTACCTACAAAAAATTTCCAAGAAATTTTGTTGTTGTCTTGGATACGGCTCTTGAACTAATTTTTCTATTGGTCATTAATGAGTGTCGTACGATTTTCGTTATAATTTTATATCCCAAAAATTGAAAAAAAAAAAACGATTTTGAGTAGTGCCTATATATATAAATTTAAAACATGCAAAAAGCAGATATTTTAAGTTTTTGTTTGGAGAATGCCAGTTTTGTAATTGACAGTTGGAAAATGTGAGTTTATATATACCGTGTGTCCACAGGAGTACGCACCATAGAGATAAGATAATGCTAATAGAATATAAATATCAACCAGTGCTATGACCACCGTCCCTTTTCTTGTACCATTTATAACAATATTGTTTCATACAGTGGCGAGTCAGAAGCCAGAAAACAACGTTTTAGCGTGCCGGCGATTCCAGCGTTAGCCGATCTTTCTATTCTATTTGGTTATCCCTATGGTGCGTATTCCTGTGGACACACGGTATAATGCGTTAACAGGCCATTCAGGCCCATTGCTTAAAATGTGAGTTTAGTAACTGAATTTTTGGAGAATGTAAGTTTTGTAACTCCCACGTGTCTTAAGTCTCGGTAATAAATTTTTCTCCAGCAACATAATTTATTATTACTATAACACAAAAATTTAAATTGACAAAATATTTAAATTCTAGGATCTGCAACCTCTTCTTGGGGCTCGCATATTATTTCAGTTTCTTCTATTTCAGATATATTTTCAGCATCATCAAGAACGTGTTTATAAAAATCCAATGCAAGCTCTTCGTTTTCTCTCCAGTCTATTCCGCAATGCTTCGATAAGAGAGTGTTAACATCATCTTTCTTTTCTAATTTTAAAGAATTTTTCTCCTCTATTACCTTTGGTATTAACTGAAGTAGAGATTTTCCTCTCTTGCAGATACCTTTGGGTGCACCTACGCTGTTTTTATAGTATGGCTCACCCTGAATCAGTACATCATTGTTTTTAGATGATCTTCTCAAAAGGATTTGTTTACATTGGTTAAACTTGAAATGCCATGTTCCAGGCAGCTTCATGATAGTCTCTTTAGCATCCTTCCAATCAAAACTGTGGCAATCACTTCCCAGATTTTTTACAGTGGCATAATGTGAAATAATTTCTTGGTATTCCTCTAGCAGTAGTATAATTTAGTGCCTTTTTATTTCTTTTTTACTAAGCCCGAATACTCTATCAGGTGGAATGTAGCTGTGGCCAGTCACTGGAAAAATGATTTCCACTTCCTCAATGTTTCGAGGCGCAGAAATAATGAGCTATGAGCAAACCATTGCTACCAAGGTAGAATTTTTATTTTGGCCCCCACAATCATCTGACATTAATCTTATTTTGGTAAACTGCGTGAGGTCAGCAGTTTGAAGATTATCATAGATGCATGACGCAATCTCATTAGATCCCTTTGAAAATTGGTTTTCGGTCCAACAGTAGGATGTTACTGTTTGGGGGTTGAGTTTGCCTTTTGAATGTCCCTTGACAACAGTAAAATTGTATATATAGACCTGCCTACTGTAGTAGGTCGCCTGATCAGGAACTTTCGGCAGAGGTTGATTTTTCTGACAATACATATAACGAAAAATCAACAGGTCTTCTTTATTTTCCCTAAGAAGTTCATAGAAGGCGTTAGATCTTAGTTTGTGTAGACGTTTTTGAGTAATTAGCGTTGTTTTACATTTTGGTCTTTAGTTGTTCTAATTTTTTCAGTCAATTCCAAACACGTTGAACAAACGTCTGTACGAGGATTACCAAAACCAAGATTGTATTCAGTATTAAAGATTTTTCGAAAATAACTTTCGGTTACTGGAATTCTCTCATACATCCTGTACAGTTTCTTAATGTTTAGTTCCGAAGATAAATACATTCGTGATGAAGTTGAGGAACGACAATAATGACTTTCTACACACTTTAGCCTGTTTATAAAATCCATAATGGACTGTTTCTTTGGCTCATACTGATCCATTTTTCTATAGCCGCCTCTATTTTCCTGCGGCAATTGACCGGACTCATAGTATCTTTTTGCTAACAGATTCAAGCAAAATCTGGAAACATTCAAAATTCCTAAGGTGTTTAAACAGACAGGTATTAAGCGCATTTGAGCATCAGGTACAAAGTATTTGGAACGATAATCTGGCGTAGCGTATCTATAATTTTTTGGTCGCTCCTTTTCTTATGTTTCGTTTCAATATATTTAAGCAAACATTTATGTTGATCAGTTTTGCATTTTGAACGATAAAAATTCACGTGAAACTTCAAGATTTCGTGCATTTTTAAAGTTTTACATTGCAGTGCACCGTCTTTGTGATTGGATTTTGGTGGGTCAGGGAGTGTTTTCGCGGAATGCCTGTATAATATACTGATAAGTACAATGCAAACAAACACAAAAAAAACGTACCTTTTCGCCTTATCAATGTTGCATTTCCACTTTTGAAGGCTTCGTTTAGGCTTTCTTGATCTAGAACCTTCAACACATGGATGGACATTCACTTCCATATTTTGAGCGTTATTAAAGTTCTTCAATTATGGAACTTGGAGCATTAGCTGCTATACACTTTAGTCAAAGTCGTTGAACATATTATTTTAATGTATTTTAACAAATAACCCACAATATTGAGAAAAAAACGGATCAACCGAATAACATGTGTCTAGACACAACAATGCAGGAACAATGGGTAATACAAAACCTCTAACCCAAATTAACCACCTGGTGGAGAATGTGAGTTTTGTAACTGAAGTGCATTTTAATCTATTTATTAGCATGCGAGAATGTGACTTTTGTGACGAAGATATTTTATGAACATATAGACTTTAAATTTCTCTACAAGATGGCAGTAATAACTCATTTTTCATATAGCCCCTCTATTACAAATAGTAGCGACATCATGGGGCAAACCTGATGCAAACATGAAAATACAAAAAGTTACTAAACGGTAAATTTCAGTGTAAGCAGTGAAAAAATAACAGATCTGAATACCTGAAATCCTTTTCTGCCACTATTTTTACACTTATCGACACAACACCCTAGCATTTCCACGTCCTCTACTTCAAATTAGCCCCCGAAGAGAAAAATGAATAAAAACACGACAACTGTCAATGTCACATTTTAATTTAATTGTGCAACTTCCTAGGCGATTTTTAAATATGCTAGGGACTTAAGGGATACCAACGTGATTTTGCCTCAGCGGCAACATCAATCGTTGTCGCTACTATATGTAAATATAGGGGCTATAATTTTTCACAAGGTCACTATATCAATAAGGTACCGCCATTAGTGATTTTTATATCTATCCTTGTCGCACAATTTTCTCCAACTGGGGATAAAAACACATCACCTAACAGATTCCTCACTTCACAAGTGCCATTACACCAAAAAGAAAATCCCCAAAAAGTAGTGTTTTCCCCATGGGGGTTAGAGAGGAGGAGATGGAACGAAATGCGCCGATGTCATATTGAAATGGCACTATTTTGTGTTGTCTAGTTCTTAGTGACCGAATTCCCCACTAGCGGCGCAAGTGTTGCAGTCTGGGCTTGTTTTTGCCGCGAATGCAATGGGAACAGGTGCAATTTTGATTAATTCATAGAGGAAACGCTAAAATTTGTCACCTAAACGTTTATATTTACCATTCATATTTATCATAAGCCCAGTTTTATGCATTATGAATATTGCTAACTTGTTTAATTCTTGTAAACAGAGTTTCCTGATAATATACAAACTGATTAAAAAAGAGCTGCATCTAGTTGCCTTTGAATTTTTCCATGTTAGTTTTTATGTGCTGGTATATTTTTTGTAGTTCTCAAATTAGCCAGAATTGTGAATCTGTTTAAGTATTGACAGCTCTGGTTAGTTTGAGGACAATAAAGAATATAGCGTTACCTACAAATTCACATGCAAAGGAATTCGAAAGGCAGCTAGCTACATGTAACTCTTTTTAAACCACTCTGTACTAGGGATGTTCCGAATACTCGTATTCGTATTCGCGAGTATTCGCTATATTTTCAATATTTGTATTCGTAATCGTATTCGCCAAAATTAACACGAATATTATACGAGTATTTGACATTAAAATTATAGAAATATAGATAAGAATTTTAATAAAAATATAAAACAGGTATTCATACATTAAATAAAACATGTTTTAATATATTAATCATTTTATAACATTAAATAAAAAACAAAACTATTTTCCACACTATTTCTAAAATTTGCAGCGCCTACAAAAATGATGTTGATGTTGATATTAGTCACTCAAGGTCATGTATTCGTATTCGTATTCGTATTCGCGAATATTCATAAGAGTATTTGTATTCGGTATTCGTATTCGCGAATACGAATTTTTGTATATTCGGAACATCCCTACTCTGTACATATTAATGCATTGCATTCAAGGAACTAATTTATTTTATGTAATTTCAGTTATGAAGGTCTCGTTTGATGAGTACAACTCAGAATTAAGTACAAAATGTGTAAGATTCTGATTCACAAATAACCATTTTTGTCACAGGTGCTGAACTTCTTCTAATCAAATTTCTCCAGGTTAACAGTTAAAATTATGTGAATGCATTTTTGAGAATAGTGGATACGTTGTAGCTAGCAACACTATTAAAGTAATTTAATTTGTGCTACTATTATATAATAGAAAATAAATGTACGTACATATACCTTACAATGCATTTATAAAAACTTGTTACACAGAGTATAGATAAAAGTTACACATTAAAATTGCAAACGTTTAAATATCTTAGGTATTCTCGCATTGTCTCGTCAGTAAACCAATTTACAGAATTTGGTCTATTTAGTATCTTAATCGTTTTACTTTTAAAGGAAGCTAGATATGCTTCTTGTAGCAAATTTGTAAATTTTAATTTATCAAATTTTACATCAAGAACCAAAACTTTATACAAAATCCCAATTTACTTAACTCATATATTTATAGAATTTAGTTAGTCCCACTTCTATTATTGGTTTAACTGTTACAGTTTTTTTGTTTGAGTATAGCTCCTTTTTAAAAATAGTATAATTTCTCCACGATTGTAGTCTGCTAAATGAATATTAGGTCTGCGGTGTGTACCAAAGTACTAAGATTGGTTACAATATTGTCGATACAATTTTTACTTCTTGTAGGACCCCTCCAGTGTGATGTGCATATTATACGATAAAAGCAGGTCATTATATTTGTTGGAGGAACTATCTGGCTTGTTAAAATTAATATTGAAACCTCTTAGAACCACGATGTCTTATTTTTTGACCAAAGCATTTTTTAGTGTTGTCGAAAACTTCTGTAGGAAAGTCCCATATGCTACCCTCATGCAAAATTTTAATATTGGAAAACTAGGGTATTCCAATCCATTTTTTCCTATTCCACGCTTTCATACTTCCATTACCAGTTTTGCAACCCGGCACAAAACAATTGGACGACATTACAACACGTTTGATAACCGTAATACAGAGAAAATGTTAAATTTTAAACGTAGTAAACACGGTAAGCATACGATTTTCAGCCACAAGTGGAACACTCACGCCGCGGTGACGTATAGCTGTACTAGAGAACTTACGACACGAAAAGCGGCCACTTTCGCAACAAATTGTTCATCTCCTCCTCTCTAACCTCCATGGTTTTCCCTATTGCACTTGGGAAATTTGTATTTGTTATCCTTATCTCACAATTTTCTCACATTCTCACATTCTCACTCGAGGAATGGAATGGCGGGTACCTTATTGATATAGTGACCTTAATTTTTCATAAAAAGTGGAGAATGTGACTTTTGTAACTAGACCCCTCAGATGTACATATTTCTAATACTGACTTTGTAATTATTTTTGTTTGTTGATTTTTTATTGTTACTGCCTACAGTTCTATTTGCTGTAATAGAACTCGAAGAAAATATCCTGGATCGAATGGTGTACCGGTACTTTTATATGCGATACTGCCTCGAACCAATACTTTTAAATCGATACGATACGATTGTGCTGGTACTTTTCGGTGTATCAAACATCCCTAAGCTGCCAGTGAAACATTTTGTCTTTGAGTTTTTTCACAGAATTAACACGTAAAGTGCCGTGGTGGGTGTAAGCCGTCCACCATTTTTGTACATCAAAATATTTATGACAATGTAAGACACCACACCTTATTTTGCTTCTGGCCTCGGTGGATAATACTGACCCACACAAATCAATGTAAATTATATGGGGAAAGATTCTTAAATTGTTTTGGATGCATTTTAGGTCCATTTGGCCTGTATGTTGTGGACTTATGTGACCCACCACGGGCAAAAAACCTTACTGGTAAAAAAAGAATAAAGGAGATATTTTTACACAAAAGCTTTTATTATAAGAAAAAGATACAATATAATGTGTAAGTGATTAAGCTTGGGTAGGCATGACATTCAAAGAAACAATCTAAACATAGAAATTTTGAACATTTATTGCATCGATATGTGGTTTAAGTTGTTTTGTTTTTAGCAGCCTTCCTTCCCAGTCAAATTACATTTATCTGATAGCAACCAGAGCATATTTGTTTTTTTCTAAATCTTGATGATTGATTGCTTCTGGAAATGTTGCTTTACCAAACCTAAAAAAAAAAAAACAAATAAAATGGTAATTTACTTGCCATTTTCATGTTTTTTTATCTTCTATAATTTGTTCTAGAAATTTTGTAATACTCATTTTGTCATTGATAAAGGCGTTTTACCAAAGCAGACCCAACAACCACTCAATGGCTAACTTCCGATACCACTTCACTCCTCGCCGCAATGAAGTGTTGTATGATTTCATTTGGTGTAGAATGAAAAATAAAATAAACTCAAAAAGACTAGAAAAAAGTACAGGATACCGTACTTGAGACGTCTATGTAGCTTTTGTGCTTATTATACTCCACCACAGATTTTGGTTTTTGAATTTCTCCAGATCTTTTACAAAGGGTCACTATTTCAGGGACAAACTTTGTATTTAGTATCAAAATGTGTCGCTTGTCCTTCCACTTTTCTACGAAGACTCCTGTGTTACTTTTCTGCGGCACAATGTTCTCCTTTTTCAATTTCTTTTCTAATACATGCTTTTGTCTTTTTTCTATTGCTTCTCAACGGTCCTAGTAGTTAGGTTTTTCAGACATCAACTTATGCGCTAACTCAACCGATCTATGTACAGCAGTGGTTTCCAAACTTGATGTTACTACGCCTCCCTTAAAAATATTTAATCATTTGCCCCCCCCCCCCCTGAAGATTTCATAAAATAAAAACACAAACATTTTTACTCTTATAAAATGTATTCATACAAACTAATGGAAAACGATATTTTATTATTGTTTTTAATGAGATGGATGTGCTTGTCTATTAGCACAAGTTTATCAAATCTTGGTGTTTGTGACGATATAGCTACTCGTAGTTCTTTTTCTACAACTAAACGAGCTCGATATTTGGATTTCATTGCAGCCAAGGCAGAAAATCCCGTGTCGCATAAATATGATGTGCGAATGGCAGCAGTACTTTCAAAGCTTTGTTTGACAAAGTGTTATATTCTGTATGAAGATTCAACCAGAATTGAACCAGAGATGCAGTCTGAAATTTATGTTTTAATGTAGTTATCACAAGATAATTCAATCAATTTTTCTTTTTCAATACTTGTCAATCCAAATTCATCATCTTCTTTGTCAATAAATGGATTCTGTATCCACGCAAACTGTAAAATCAAGATCACCAAAATAATTCGAAAATTGAAGCAACAAACCCTTCAAGTGTTCCACCAAAGAGATTTTTGTTTGCTTCTATGTTATCTCGGGCGCATAAATTTAAACGTGGACACATGTCAATCTTATTTTTTTGCAAATTTGATTTCTATAGCTCCACTTTTTTAATAAATGCTTTCACTTTGTCTTTTTGTATAAGCAAATGCATTTGCGGTCCTTGCATTGATTTATTAAGGACACTCAATTTTTCAAAAATGTCAACCAAATATGTAAGTTTAACATACAAATTATCATCCCCTAAACATATGCCGTCTTCATTATGATTTTCCTCGAGAACATAGCAATTTCTTCTTTGAGTTCAAGTACCCTTTGAATCACTTTTGCAAGAGATAGCCAGCGCACTTCACAATAGTACAGAAGTGACGTTAATTAGCTCGCATATCTTTACAACAGTTTTGCGAACAACCTTGCTTTTAATGGACTGTTTTTTATGTAATTTATAACTTTCGTTACTTTTGCAAAAACATTGTTAAGTTCCTCGCTTATAGTTTTGGATACGAGAGCTGCTCTGTGGAGCATGCAGTGCGTCCAGAGAACCTCAGGTGTTTTCATTTTAACTAGTGTTTGAAGACCAGTTTTGTGTCCCGCCATTGATTGTGCACCGTCAGTACAGAGCCCAATGCAATTATTCCACATTATGTCGTTCTCATTAAAAAATTGTCTATTATTTTGAAAATTTCATTGGATGTGCCTCTGTCAAGAATTGGTTTGCAAAATAATATATCTTTAATTATATTAGTATCGTCAACATATCGAACATATGCAATTAAATGTGCGTCTTTAGCTACATCAGTAGCTTCATCTACTTGTATGGCGAATTTTGAAGTACGCATTCGAGAAACTAATTGGTCACAAAGATCTTCAGATATATCATCAATTCTTCTGCCAATTGTATTATCAGCAAGCGGTATTTGTCGCAGCTGATTCGCATAAGATTGGCCAAACATTGTTTTGACCATATCAATAGCTGCTGGCAAAACTAAGGTTTCTGCTATTGTGTGGGGTATTTTACATTGCGCGATTCTGTACGACACTAGGTATGATGCTAGTAATAGTCCAGTCATTATAATATTTTAGGTTACAAAAGGTCATGAAGTTTTGAAACTTGGCAGGAATGTCGACCCATATGCCCTAACTATGGCTCTTAATTTGCGACCTCGGGAGGTCGCCGCTCGCGCCGCCATCTTGGAAAAATGGCGCCCAAAAACAGTTTTTGGCGTTTAACTCCGTTCCTGTTAATCCTATGCAAAAAAGTTCTGATGATAAATTAAAGAGAATAAAATTTGCTGCTAAACAATACTAATAATATTTTTTTGTCCGATCGTTAGCTTTCGAGTTAAAGGGCTTAGAACTAAAACGAACATTTTGAATTCGCAAAAAATCTGTATTTTCAACAGTTTTTTTACATTAACCACAAATTAACTTATCTATAGTTTGTTGTACAGAAACATTATTAAAACCAATACATATTGCAACTCGTTTCTACACCACCCATGAGGTAGAGTGCATCGGCGCGTTTTTTTAGGTGGTTTCCCCAGTAGGCCTAATCCACAATCGAATTGATTACCTACTTGCTTTTCCGCAGCTTTGCACGTTGCGATAGTTTTGGCGCAAATGATTTTTTAGAGTCACCAGCCTCTTCTTCTTCTCTTTCATTCTCCTCGTACATTTGTAAGGAGTCAAGAATATCTGCAGGTATAAACTCCTACTAAGCTACAAAGAATACAGGTATAATGCTTATGCAGTTGCTGATGATCAGCATCTTGAATCATCGTGAGTAATTACAGTGGCGTTACTGTAACTAAGGACTCCTCCCGTCCGATATGATAAATCTCACGGTTGTAACCTAGACCAACCAATCTCATCATCACCATGTCACCACTCACAACGGTAGTCCAATTCCAGAAACCAAGGGGATCTAACTGTGCCATTATCTCATCACGGTCTATCACTAAGGTAGATGGGAGCTCATGGCATGTATCTAGTTGAGGACTCTTTCGTGACTTTATGCATACATTACCCCACACGACTGCGAATTTCCACTTCGCAGACCAAGATGAGTTAACACTCTCTCTAAACAAATGGCCCCCAGGAGCTTTAAGAATGCAATACCACTCATCGTAAGATCTTGGCAGAGTGCATACACTCACCAGTATTTCTCGGCACACAGGTGCAGACTGGAACCATCGCTTAAATTTAATCAGAAAAGACACAACCAATACAACCTCCCCTGCATAGTGCACCATACTCTGATTACGCGGTATATAACCGGCACGCAGTTGTGTCCTCAAATGGGCTTTTCGGAGACATGTATACATCCAGTAGGCAACAGCTAAATGCACTACAGTGATAAATAACATCTCATAGTAATCGAAGCTCGCAAGATCTTTGTTGCTCTTAGCTTCAACAGGCTTGGAGCAGTTGCACAAACATCTCTGGGCGTTACTGACAGTAATGTTTTGCACCTGATTTATCAAGGGTATTAGTGATGCATCAGACTTTGTTGTCGTCTCAGCCCACTCCATGGCCCAACTTTGTTTAGCGAGTGGTATAGCAGCTCCGATAGTCTGCAAAGCCTGTCCATGCTCTACTCTCCTCAAGTAACAAATGATAAACACTGCACACAGTGTACTTAGTACTGCTGAATACCAGGCCAATATTGTCCTCATTTCAGGTAGGAATGGGAACCAGTCAATCCCTGAGCTTTGTTGTGATGTCAAAATATGTTTAGATAGCTTTCTTACAGCAGCCATTTCGTCCACATACTGTATCTCCTTACTGACATTTAAATTGAGCACCTGGTCCAGCCCTGCTAGGTTGTTATGGAAGAGAGTGTCACCAATATCAAAATCAAAGCTAGAAATGTTGGAAGTTATCTTAGGTTTCAGGCTCATCTCCAAGTCCCTGTTTATGCCCGGGTAAAGCTCCACCGCCTTCCCCCATTTTACATTTGACAGCTCGTTTATTAGCTCTGTTGTACCTTTCATATTGGCTTTCACAGTGGCAACTTGCAACACAGCAGGGCACACAAGTGAGAATTGATCAGATGTAATTTTGCAACCTGCTGAGAGTTCTATAAGTGTGACATTCTTGACTAGGCTTGTCTTCATGGAGGCATCAGTCTCAGAGTCACCACTACAAGATTTTGTGACTAGTATAGGATTTAAACCAGGGGATATTATCCAGCGGCATCTATCAATGCTACGTATGATTACTGGAGTGTTGAGGCTGATATCTCGCTTGATCATAGCACACTTAGACAGGGAATTAGTCCCTTTGAGCAGTGGTGATATGAAGCACATGTCATCGCTCATCGACCATCTGGCATAATTTGTCACGCAAGTGCTGAATGCATTAGCTCTACACTCTAGGTAGTCCATACCACTCAAACTGGACCAAGTAGATGATTCTGCGTCAATGACGAAATACTTATAAACGCTATTTATTTCCATCCACCCTACACTGGTATACACCGGTGCAGTTATTAACTTATACGTTTTATGTTGCATTTCATCGGATACAATAGGCACAATGTACTTGTATACAATGTACCTCCCATCAATGCTCAATTCCGCTGATGACGGCTGGAAGAAAGGAGATATATCCTGCTTATTCGGTACGGTATAGCCTGTGGCCAGCCATCCTGTAATCCGTTCTAGTTCGACGCTCACTAAAGATGCATACTGTGGGCTTTCAGGCAACCTCCGGTGGTGAAGGGAAGACAAGATTTGGTCATATCGAGCTTCTACCTCCTGTAGCACTGCGTCTAGTGAGTTCATTTCAGCAACCATAGATAGCAGGTAGGATGAAATGAGCTGGAGACTGGTGTCAATTAAACTCCATGCTGAAACTTCAGCCACACTAGCACTAGTAGTAAGAAAACCTTCGGAATTAAGGCTTTATTCGACTAAAAACTACAGTACACAAGTTGTGTCAAGCTGACAAGAAACAAGTGACAAAAGGAACAGCAATCTAAATTCTAACATACCACACTCATTGTCGTCCTCTTCGTCAGAATCTTCCACAATGTCAGGAATGTTTTCACAAGCTACACCATTGCAATAGAAAAAGGGTGCCGAACATTTTAACCCGATCTTCCGACACCCGCATGCCGTCCCACAGCCTTTTTTACATCTGCAAGAAATTGACTGGAGAAGTATGTCGGGGGCTGGCTGTTGTGTTGTGCGAACAACATTAAGCCCTTTTCTTGTTTTCTGCCAACCGTATTCCTCCGGGTTTTTCGTAATGCCATTCCACATCTGAACTTGATGATATGTCCGTAGGCAATGCTGAGGTGCAGAATCTTCTGTCGGAGGCAGGGAGGTAAGATTAAATTTGTTTTTGGAAAGAGCCTTCACAAAACATTCGTATTGGAGGGAATCCAATGAGTCGTTTTCATGCGATGCACTGCAGCTGTAGCGAGAGCATTAACGTCTGCTTCTGGATGCTGAAAGATTTTAATAGTATTAGCCAACTTGTCGTTTTTTTGAAGGAGGTTGAAAAATTTGATTTTACCCTGGTTGAACAGAGCACAGGTGGTATCGCAGCCACTGAATGCATGGAGAAACTGAAAATTCTTCGCTACGGTATCCTTATAGTTGAGGCTTTGCCCAGAAAATATCTGTTCCGCAATCTTTTCTCTGGCTGGTTTCCGCAAAAAAACATTGGCATGATCTCGTGCCCTTGCGGTTAACGGAACCAATAGATCTATGTCTTCCCCTACAACATAAACAAACGGATATGAAGAGAGCATATCGAGCGCTGTTTGGATTATGAGCAAATCCGCATCCTCCACGGATTGCTTTACTGTATAACCATGCTCTTCAAACTTCTTCATTAACATAGGAATTAAACGCCTTTTGTTCGAATCGGTGGGCAGAAACTTTTCTTGCGAAACAGTGGAAATCATTGCTTCATCGAAAACGCTATCAGCGCAGGTTTGCGACCTGAAACATCGATGTCTTTCCGCGCTTTTCGTGCTCATGCTATCGAAGTTATCCGGATAACCGTCAAAAACTATACATGCGTTTGATCCTTAGTGCCGCTTAACGTATTCCACATAAAGTATACAAATTGTTCCGAACGAATCGTTGCGATGCCATACCACTCGGTGCAACAAAAATCCACCATCCAGAAATGAAAGCTTCGGCTCTGTTGTTCAGGTGGATCAATGGGCATGAATGCTTTGAACAAAGAAGATTTGGTTGGTACTCAGTATGGTCTCTCTTTATCTCGCGCAGATTTGAAAACGTACATGCGGTAGCGGTTTACATGCGTTCCAACGTGGAAATTAATAATCTTCGGCGGATACAAACAACTGGCATTGTGCATGTGTGTAAACGTAACCCAACGTTGTAAACATGACAGCATATGACGACATTTACCATAATATAACAAATATCGTAATATGCTGTCACTTTAACAACGTTGTTCCACCTTAACACAAGTCCAATGACCAACTTTCCGCATTGTCCATGTCGAGTAGATCCGCTCTATTGGGGGACTTTCATTGGAACAGTGCATGGTGTTGGGGTCCCACGTGTCATTGTATGTAATGGATATACTAGTAATTTTGTTAGGTAAAAATAGATAAAGTGAAAAAATTCGTGTGAAAACGCAGTTTTTTCGCGAATTCGAAATTTTCGCTCTACTTCCCATCCCGCTAACTCGAAAATTATCAATCTGACGAGAAAATGTTATTAGTGTTGTTTTGTAGAAAATATTATCCTCTTTAATTTATAATTAGAACTTTTTTGCATAGGATTAACAGGAACGGAGTTATACCTCAAAAACTGTTTTCGGGCGCCATTTTTCCAAGATGGCTGCGCGAGCGGCGACCTCCCGAGGTCGCAAATTAAGAGCCATCGTTAGGGCATATGGGTCGACATTCCTGCCAAGTTTCAAAACTTCATGACCTTTTGTAAGCAAATCCGTTTTATTTCCTTTTAATGACTGGACTATAATGCATTTGATGGAATATGAACAATTTTTTTGAAATTTTGCTTGTTTTTAGATAACTCATCCAATTTTCTTTGAAAAAATTCTTGAGGCTTACCAACCTATTCAGAATGAATAGTTTCAAGGTGCCGTTTCAATTTGCCGGGTCTCATACTATCAGCAGCCAAAACTTTTGAACACAACAAACACATTGGTTTTTCCACATTATCGTTAATAATATTAGTAAATCCGAACGATAAATAGGATAAGTCGTATTTCCTTGTCTTGGGAGTTCTTCCTTCCTGTTCCTTGTGGCTTGTATTCCCACTACTTGTGCCAACATCAGAATCTTCATTATTAGTGGATTTTCGCTTATATCCTATCAAAAACTTATCCATTTGTCTGGAAATATTAGGAATAATATTATATTATTCTAAAAAAATAAAACTATTAAATTACTTACTATTATGATCAGTGGGAAATCACGTCAATAACAATAGAAACACAACCTAACACTGCTGAACCAATTAAATATTAGCTGTGACACGAAACAAATTGGTGAGCTAAACGTGCGTCGATCTTTTCTGGATGCAGGAGAGCGCGCATCTGGCGGTGTCGGTCGAGTTTGTAAAAGCCCGCAGTCGCGCGCAATTGCTGAGAGTACCTGTTTGAAGCGACATTAGCGCTAGTGTCGCCAAATTAACGACGGCCTTGGTTCAAAAGATTTGCCGGGGAGGACGTCTAGGTATATGGATGCTAAGTTACGAAATGTTTAGTTGAACTATGCGCGATAAAGCGCGATGGTATTTTTTCATTTATTCTCTCATTTTTTACATAGAAAACTTAAGCAGTAATTTGGAAAATTGTTTACTGTGGCTAATTTTCGCGGCTCCCTTTAGACTAGTCCGCGCCTCCCTAGGGAGGCGTGCCTTCCAGTTTGGAAAACGCTGATGTACAGGGTGTAGAAATGTTTTACGCACCATATGGATTTCAATGGAAATTTTTTCATATGTAAATATTTGCTTCCCTAATTATTTTACAGCAAACTTGTATGGAAGTTTTTTGTAGAGAAAAAAAATCTGTATCCATTTGTGTAAGTATTTGCCATTTTCATTTCGGAAAACCGAATATTTAAAGAAATAAAATTGCCATTTTTAGACAAATCAGTGGTGCCTTGAAATTATTGAAGCATCTCAAAGCATCAACAAATTAGTTTTTTGTTTATTTGTTTGCATCTATCAAATGTAGCTGCAACCATGGCACTTATTGTACCTAATTTGCTTCCAGCATACCACCACTTCACAAGTTGCACCGATTTGTGAAAAAATAATAATTCTAGTTTCTTTCATTATTAGGTTTTCTGACATAAAATGACAAAAATGATGGCATAAATGGATGCAGAATTGTTTGCTCTACAAAAAACCTATGTACAAGTTTGCTCTAAATTAATTAGGGAAGCAAATATTGTCATATGAAAAAATTACCATTGAAAACCCTATGGTGCGTAAAGCATTTCTACACCCTGTATAGTAGTTGTCTACACAAAGGGTGCGCCCTTTTCCAAGCAAATCGGCTGCCAGATTCAGTACAGCTTTAGTTGGAACTGTTTCAGCTCCTTCAGCGTTTCTCTCTTGACCGCAATAAACTTTTAAATTATACAAATAGCCTCCTTCAAGTCATAATTTAAATAATTTAAAGCCAAATTTGTGCCTTTTGTTGCTTATATATTGTTTAAACTTCAACTTTCCTTTAAATGTAACACGACTCGGTCCCGCGGCCTCGTTGGAGGGCGGGCGAGGGCTAACTCCTACTAATGGCGACTCTTGTTGATTTGGCCCTGGCAACTCAGTCGGCCAATGTTGTTCTCCCCGGTAGACGGGGCAGACCTAAGTGCGAGAGCACGAGAGAAAGAGAAAAAAATGATATTTACACAGGTTTTTTATTTTTCGAACATACATATATACAAAAATGGGCTATTTAGTTGATGACGCCTCGAAGGTTCTGGTGGCGTGGGGTCGTCGTGTTTTGTCCCGGGGCTCTTCCTTTCTTGGGGAGGGGCGTGCGTGCCGGGGCGGCGGAGGCCCTGGCGCTGGAGGCGGCGCTGGCTCGTCAGGCCGGCTGGCTCGTCGGGCCGGCTGGCTGCGGGTTGGGGCGCCTGGGCGATGGCGGCGGCGGTGCGGGCGCTGGAGGCCGCGCTGGGGGCTCGGTGTGCGGCATCGCTGGTTCGTCGGGCCGGATGGCTGCGTGTTGGGGCGCCTGGGCGTTGCTAGGAGGCGGTGACTCGGCAGGCGATGACGGCAGAGGTCGGGGGCGGCCGGCGCGTCGGGCGGCTGGATCCGGCTTCGCTTGGGAAATTCGGCTAAGTCCCAGGAGCTCGGCGAGCACTACTGGCGACTAAGTTCGATTTAACGACTTTTTCTAAGTTCCAGGAGCTCGGCGAGCACCGCTGGAGACTAAGTGTGGTTGGAGCTGGAGTACTCAGGCTGGCTGGACCGATGGCGGTAGCTGCTGGATACAGGATGCTGCTGTCTGAACTACTGGCTGGAACTCCGTGCTTTTTTTAAGAAGCCCGGGGATTATAAAGGTCTTGCCGGCTTTGTTTGCCGATTCCTCGCTTACGATTGGCTGAACGGCAGTGGGGACGTTTGCAAATTTGATACGAATTGGAATCGCGGCTTTGATCTCCGCGGCGCGAAGCGCTATCTTGTCGCCGACATGAGCATTGCTTTTGTCTTCTAAAAACTTGAATTTTGGGTCTTTACTTGCCATGTTTCGCCCGCATATTAACAAAATTAGGATTAATTAAATTATTTCTAGAATAGAAGCCGCGCGGTTGTGACGCTGATCTTTTAGATGCCGCGGCGTTTGCGGGCTTATTAATCTCGTAGCGAGAGGGAAAAAAACCTCTGCATTGGTTGCGCTTTCTAAAGACTTGAATTTTTAGCCTTTATTCGATAGGTCTTGCTCTCCTATTAATAAAGTTGCGAGTTGTAATTTCCTTTCTTGAATGCAAGCCGCTTGGCCGCGGTGCGGATTTTTCGTTACGCCACGGCGCGAAGTGCTATCTTGTCGAACGCCTGTGCACTGTTTTCGTCTCCTAAAGACTCGAATTTTGAGTCCTTATTCGACATGTTTCGCCCGCATATTAACAAAGTTAGGATTAATTAAATTATTTCTACAATAGAAGCTGCGCGGTTGTGATTCGTGGACTTCTTAGCAATTCAATTCAATTCAATTCAATTCTAGCCCTAACGGGCACATATATTAAAGAAAAATAAAATTTGATACATTTCATTTGGAGGTACCATAACCCTCCTGCGCATGGACTAAGATATCATGTGTGACTTAAGTATGTCATATAATATGAAAAATTAATATAGTGTTACAATAAGTAAATTCCCTACTTTGAAATTAAGTTAAAATTCGCACCCTACGTGCAAAATGAAGCAATTCTTCTAATTAAAACATATTACCTAATAATTAATATTAATATAATACTACAACAAGTATATTCCCTACTCTGAAATTAAACACAATTCGCACCCTACGTGCAAAGTAGAACAGCTCTTCGAAGTATGACATATCACCTAATACTTAATATAATATTACAATAAATATATACCCTACTCCGAAAATGAACAAAATTTCGCACACTACGTGCCAAATAAATAAATTCTAAAATCTGTTTAACTCTGGTCCGCCTTCATTATTCAGTTTCAGATTCTTGCCAGTCTTCGTCCTGTTGTTCCTCCTCTAATGGATCGTCTAGTTGGATTCTCGAGCGTGCAAAAGACTCGAGTGTTGCACACGCCTGAGCCGAGGGAAGGATTAGGCTCATGGACCCTGGAAGATTGTTGACCACCGCTGGAGCGTCGTTGTTTAGTAGTAGGCGACAGTCTGCATATAGCGTGCAGACCATCAAACGATGTAGTGGGGTATCGGGTTCTTCGCATTGAAGGCAGTTTGGATCTTGTGCTTTTCCAATTCGGTGTAGGTGGTGACGAAAGTCCCCATGTCCAGTGAGTACAGAGACAACATCCCATGACCATCCAGACGGTAATAGTACTCGATCATTAATGTTGGGAAGAAATTGAAATGTAATGCGTCCCTTGGTGGACATCTCCCATTCGCTTTGCCATTCTTGCATGGTGACGTTCATCATCCAGTCATCGAGAGCTCTCTTCATGGTAATGCCTGGTGGTACCGGCCGCCCCATTAAAATAGCTTTATTTCTACAGAAGCTGATAGCATCAATGGAAATATGGGATTCGTGGTTGTTGAGGATCATAAAAATTTTATTTTGTCGACTACAATGACTGTGTTTCACCAAATGTTCAAGAACTAGGATAACATTTTCACAGGTCATCCAACCTGACTTGTTCACGAGACCCAGAGCACCGGTTTATGTTAGGCCCTTCATCATCCAGTTTTCATCATATCTCTTACTTGGGAAAACCCAGACAGGAGGCAGTGCTGCACCACTGCACATAATATTCCTAGTTATGTTACCAACTCTCTTCGTTCGCTTGATGTGACTTGACCGATTTGGTGTTGCCTTTTCTTGCCAACTACTCTTTGAACCCTCTGAACAGTGGTTACGCCGGTTTGAAAAAGCATAATTTATATCAGAGAAGTCAAGAAAAAACCTTGTACGCATTGCATGTTTGTTTTGTCTAGATTATAAATTTCTGTGGCAGTGAAATTGAACCGGCGATACAGGCTCTTCAACTTATTAAAAAATTCATTAATATTTGTTCTATTGAAACTAGTCATTCTAGCTAAACTAGTTGCTTCTGGCCTCCTTATGGACACATTTGAATTTCGGTATAAGAAACCTGAAAACCAATCACGGCCTGCCATTTTTTTTGTCCATGTTTTCGGAACATCAAGTTTATTTTGCATAGCAAATTGAAAAGCTAGTTTTCTAATTTCCTGTGGTGGAAGTCCGTAAAACATATTAGAACATTTAATGAGGTACGATGCTAATTTTTTTTTCATATCTTCGGTAAATACCTGTCTTACCTGGAAAGTAGGAACGAACATAATATTATCAAACCCCTGTTCTTTAGCTTTCTTAACATAGTCACAAAATCGTAATTTTGTCACTCCATGAAGTTGTGCACTTTTTCTGATTGACATACTATGTTTCAATACTGTTGTTTAAAGCTGATAATTATATGCACAGAATGTACGAAAATATGCGCATATATATGCATAAATTTTGTTGGTTATATGCACCCAAAGTTGCAATATATGCACATATGCTCTAATAATTTTGAAAAGAATTAGAAGTTATGTAAATGGAAAAATGTTAATTATTTTGTATGAGTATATTTATTTCTCTAATTTTTATTCAAAGACGTCATTCATTTTAACTTTTGAGTATATAAACATGGACTGCCAACTCCAACTTTACGTTATAAGCCAACATAAAAATGAGGTTTCTCCTAACCCTGCCAGACTATTATTCAACCAACACTCGAAGTTCGCCTCTTGAAATGGATTCTACATATTTTGGCTGATTTCTTATACATTGCTTCTATTGGAAAAGTGGGGGTTGCTGGCAGTCTATGTTTATATAGACAAAGATTTTAACAGGGACTTCTCCTTTCTGCTTATTTCGATATGCGCACTGCACTCCAGCGGCAGAAAGTGAAGGTATACAGTGACCCCCAAAAAGTCGGCATAATATGGGAAAAAATTGTATTTTTGATTTTTCAAAAAAAAAAACTTTTTACATCAATAATTTGTGCTTGTCTAAAAACCTATTTAGCTCCTATCATATATACTGAGTGATTTTTACTTAATTATAAAATAGAGTTTTTCGTAATTGTCAAAATAAAAAAAGTGCTATTTTTCGGAAATTTAGTAAGATTTCGTTGAGATTTTTTTAGAGTGGGTTACTTTTAGCTGACTGAACAATCTCAAGGCCAGAAAACACCTAATTTTTTTCTTTAGCTAAAAATAAATTTTTTAGTTTTTAAAATATTTTTCAAAATTTCATATACCAGGACTTAATATTAACCCTTTGTTGCCTGAATGTAAAGTTTTGCTTAGAAAAAATGTTTTTATATAGGTACTTAAAATATGCTAGTTTAGACACCTTAATTTTTTAAAATTTTTCAAATTATTACTCAAAATTTAGGAGATGGTACTTGACGGTACCGTCAGGCCCTGAAAAGTGGTTGCATTATTGATGATAGTATAACTAGTAAGGAAAATAATTTTTACAGCAACTTATTTTATTATACACAAAATACAGTATATAATGATATTAAATGCATCAGTATGAAAATATAATGTCAGTTTTTAATTTTAATATCTACGCAATGATATTCTGCGAAACATTGTTTTTTTTGTTACAACACAAAAAAAATTTACATGTACACCTAGAATGGGGGTCTAGATTGAATCTGATTTTTACTACAGACTTTGCATCTCCCCCTCTTATCCACGTATTCTACCTAATGGGACCCTCGATTTGATAGCCGAACATCCTTAGAAATGGAATAGTAGTTTCCTCGCCTTTTTGATGGACCAGTGGTAGCAGGTTCGCTTGCTCGCCTCTTTGAAGTTGAATATCGTTTCTGGTTTATAAGGCCTTGTCCAACAGCCCTGCGGAAATGTAAAAGAGAAATCTTTTGTCTTATGTCACAGTAAATTATGTAAGCATTGACAAATGTCATATCAAGTATTCCTCTAAATAACCGGTGCCACCATTTTT
This sequence comes from Agriotes lineatus, assembly GCA_940337035.1. Taxonomy (NCBI): domain Eukaryota; kingdom Metazoa; phylum Arthropoda; class Insecta; order Coleoptera; family Elateridae; genus Agriotes; species Agriotes lineatus. Next base: position 125,557 of record CALNHX010000940.1, read on the forward strand.
TGGAACGTCTATTTAGTCCATAAACAGCTCTCAATCTATCAGCCTGATCTACTCCACCCATGAACATATTATAATCTTTTACCACAGAAGGTGCACTAATATCTAACTTAGCTCCATCTTTCTGAGTGCGTTTTACAGTAGTTTCTTGATTGCCATGAAAATTGCTTGCCATATAGACTATTCTATTATCCATCCACTTTCATACCCCTATATCCATGCTTGAAAATCGGTGGTCGTATTGGCCACGAGCAAGGGTTTTATCACCTTGTAAATTTTTTGGAAGACTTTTCATGTTACGTTTTATGGTACCACAAGCAAACATGTTTTCAGATTTCAGCTTTTCTAGCAAAGGCAATGAGTTGAAGAAATTATCGAAAAAACACTTGCCTATTTTTGCCCCACTCGTTTTCAGTTAGAACTACTCGTGCTCAAAGGCCAAACTCCTTATATTTTTCTTTCACAGTTTCATTTTTACCTTGGTAAACTTCGAATTTTAGAATTTATCCACGTTTGTCTGATAAACACCATAATTTGTACCCTTTTTTAATAGGTTGTAGGGGGTTAAATTGTTTCAAGGTACCACGTCCTTTGAAAAGGATCATTGATTCATTAACAGCGAGCTCACGACTACCCTTATACAAAAAGGAAAACATTTCGTTCAGTTTATCAATCATAGGACGTATTTTATACAGCTTGTCAGTGTTATCTTTTGGAATTTTTGTATTATCGTTGACGTGCAAATTACTCAAAATTGCGTCGAATCTATCTCTAGACATTGCCGATGATACAATGCTTACTCCTAAGTCACGGCTTGTAGACCAGTAATGTCGCCAGATTGGTAATTTATTATAGCCTATCAAGTAATTGATACATATAAATGCAAGTAGTTCTTCTTTTTTCAGATTTAGTATTTTATTTCTTTGGGTAGCATATAAGTTACTTTGAAACACTACTAAATGGAGTACTGGATCCAGCAATAGTAGAAAAATATCCGTTCCCATTTCACAGCCGGAAAATTCATCTTCTACTGTACCTTCTGGGTAGACCTAATCCGGAATTTGCATTTGCAAATCGCGTTTACGCCACTTTCTATAAATTGATTCTCCATTGTTATTTTTATTCGCATGCGTTTTTTTTATTTCTTGCTTCGAATTGATGATTTCTTTCCTGCATTTCTTCCTCATCATTTTGTTTCCTGCATTTCTTCCTCATCATTTTGCATTTCTGCCTCATCATTTACAATAGTTTCTGCATTTTGCTCTACTGTGTGTGATTGTTCTACTATAAATTCTGTATGGTCTCCAGTTGAAGATGTGCTCGGCATTGGTTCATTAGAATTTGTTTCTATATTTTTGAATTTCTTGTAACATATCTCAAAATGTTGCTGCTCATTCTCACTATAATCTTCTAAGAGCCGGTTTTACAATGCAAATTTATACCGCGAATAGAGTTATTCCTGGTATAAGCTGAAGCACCTTGTTCTACAAGTACAGTATAAATAAGGAATAAGCTATTCTTGGCATAAAATGAGGACTAACTTATCCGGCCGTTGTAGGAGCGTACACTACGCTAACTGTGGAATAAGTGATCAACTGCTGCATATTCTAACCTCAACTGTATCTGATTTTAATTTTCAATTGGCAATATTACTGTTGTTTATGATGGCGGAGTTTAATGTGCATATGTTTGAATCGGATGATGACGAGGAGATAATAAATTATATTGCAAGACCAAGAAGAGCAAAAACATACAGCAAAAGGTTCAATTATTTTGATGGACAATTTTTTATCAGATTTAGGTTACAAAAACCAACTGTCCTACGGTTACTGATGCAAATAGAATATTTAATCGAGTCTCATACTGACAGGTAAAAGTTGTTTTATCTTTATAGAAGAATCTACATTTTCTCATCTTTTTTTGTAGAAATCGTTCTATATCTCCTATAACAAAACTGCTTCTAGCACTGCGATTTTATGCCGTTGGCACAATGCTTGTAGCAATTGGCGATTTTTCCGGAGTCAGCAAATCTTCTGCATGTGTGATAGTAAAACAGGTATCCGAGGCAGTCGCATTGCAGTTGCAACATTACGTTTACTTACCTAGAACAAACCAGGAAATCGAAGATACTGTTCGGCGGTTTTTTGAATTTGCACGATTCCCTAACGTTATAGGGGCAATTGACTGTACTCATGTTAAAATACAGTCGCCAGGGCTATTTTTTTTTGGAATGTGCAGACTGTATGCGATGGCAATCTGTGAATACTAGATATAGTAGCAAGATGGCCAGTATCAACACATGACCAGACAATCATACCTATATAATAATCGAGAACACTACAGACCGTGTTTACACGATGTAAAGCATCATGGTTGCATTCATACATTTCTATTTTCGGGTTTTTGTAAACCAACTTCCCAGTACTTTTAATAGCGATTTTATCAATTATTTATTATCTATGCCTATTTCTTGTGTTTTTTAAAACTTCGCACACAGCTTCAAACGGAAATCAATTTTCTTTAATAGTCATATCTGGTCATTGAACACTGCCCAACACTCAAGCAAAGAGCCGTATGTTTTAACATGTGTAAAAGCGTCTCCGATGCTTACGCTCAATGAACTGTATACTAACGTAACTGGAACGGCCCCGTAAATCGACAAAAGTGAGGCAAATCGAAAATGTAGGCAACCCGTCGTTGTGACGGGTATATATCTCTTTCTATCTTATTGAGTTAAATGGCGTATTACGGAGATCCTGCGATTTTTATAATTGTTTTTGGTTTTATTTTGATTATTCAAGTAAAGTACCTCTTTTATTGATTAAAATATTGAATGATAAGAATAATTTTAGCAATAGAAGTCCCTAAAAAGCATTAACTATAAACATTAATAACGTGATATCAGAAATGTCATGACAGGCATTACGGACCCATTGGTTTTTCTGCATAATCATTAAAAATTAAGAAAGAATATTAGGTAACATAACGTTTTTAACGTTCCAGACTGTATACAGGGTGTTTCCAAATTGCGTACATTAAAGTTAAGGGCGTATTCTTGAGCTAATTTCATGAAAAAAAGTCCGGCGATGCAAGTTACATTTTTTGTGATACCGGGAAGCTTTTTATGTGGTTAATTAGATTAAATAAATAATTATTGTTGTTAAGTTTTTACCCCAAAGGGTTAAAAATAAAAGGAAACTGATGGGTAAAAGGAGAGGACAAGGATAGGGAGATTTTAAAAAAACAACCTATACTTTGGTATGCCAAAGAAAGAGAATATTATATTAATAAAAATAAAAGTTAATACAAAGAAGAAAAATATAAATCCTAATAATAAAGTGAACTTATACTAACACTAACAATTCCTAAACAATATAAGTTTAGACATTTTTTGTCGAACTGTAGCAGCACCTCTATGTAACTTTAAATTCATGAGTGAAGAATGATGGTGGAAACGACATTTTATAAAAATATCTAAAATTTTTCTAATAATTTGAAACTCATGATTCTCTTCACTCATGAATTCTTGGGTAACAGGGTGCTTGGGTTGAAATATATCAATATTTTCACCAAAATAATTAATAGCTGTATTAATAATTCGCCTTTTAACATTTAATTAACTTTTTAAAATTTCATTTGTTTCCACCATTAGACGAAATTGCCTTTCTGCAAAATGGAAAATTTTGTATACAACATTTGATGCAGAAACAAGACCACCACGAGATATAAAACTTGTAAATTTCTTGAATGTTTCTGGAAGCGCACTGTACATGTGATCATTGTTCCTATCACTATCTTTTTTTAATAGAATTTCTATACAATGATGGCAAGTGGTTTCATTAACAAGACGACGAACTATGTATCCAGATATATAATACAAAATATTTTCCTGAAAATCGCTTAGTTTAGTTTTTTTTAAATACTCAACAAACATGGAAATTTCGTCATCTGTTTGTTGTGAAAGATCTTGATTTTGTCTTTCTTCTGACCGGAATTCAAAAGCAGGTGTGCAGTAACTTTCAAAGTTAGAACAATTTGCACTGACACTGGAAGTTACTGAATTACTGAATAGCAATTGTCTCAATGCCCACTTAAGTTGTTGCGTGTTTGGGTTGTTGTTCCGTGTTTGGATTGTTGTTCCAACCACCTCTTGATCTTATAGAAGAAAAAAAAATATCTAAATGATTTTGTAACTCAAAAAATATTGTAGTGGCTCTTCGTTTAAACAAAAAAGATCTTGTACCAACAATAGTACACTTTCCATTGTTAAAATGAACCCCAGAGCAAAAGTTTTTCGAACATTGTTTAACAATGGAATGCCTTCCATTGTTAAGCTTTCAAGATATTCTTTTGTTTAAAAAAAACATCTTCAAAATATTTTAAATTATTTGACCTAATAGGTGCTTTAAAACCTTTGCCAAAAGGATTTCTCGAATTTAAAACATCAAATACACGGTCTATTGTTCTTATAAATTCAACAGTAGCGTGACTATTTTTGAATTCAGCAACTCCACATTTTTCTAAATACTCTATGGCATCTGCCACACCACTAGTTAAGGTTTGTGCTGCAAATCGACCATTCATTACTTTATTTTTATAATTAATGTGACTATCACTAAGGGAGTTTGCGAATTTCAATTTTTTAGCATTCTGAATATTATCTGATGCTTTAATGTATTCCCAACTGATCGTGCCTGTTTTTGATTTTAAACTTTTTTCAGCCAAAGCATTACGTGCCAACTTGAACATATGACAGATATCGAGAATACAGTAAACCCGTATTTTGTTGTCGCAAGGATGGGAAAAGTATGGAACTAATTGGCTACCAACAATATTAGCACCTATTTTATTATAGGTGGCAATATTTGCCTTGTTGTTATGCCGATTTCAAATAAACTCCTTAAGCAGGAGGTTACAAGTTGGGTTTGTAAATTTGAATCGGTCTTGTTGATTAAAAAATAAGCTACTGGGCATTTAAAGTTATAAGAATAGCTGACTATTTGAAAAAATAATGCTTCTGATGCTGGAGTCTCTAGATCCACATCAGTTATGCCACCATAATTTACATTACCCATAAATTTTCCTGCGCTATGATCCCACACAATTTGCTACCTAATCAACATGGCATCGACAAAGCACAGTTTTTTAAATAGTTTTTAGAACCAACCTCAGTTTTCAGAAATTCTAAAACTTCACTTAAAATTCCTGGTTCACAATTAAGCCCACTGAGCCATTTTCGTATGGTTCTACCATTGGGTAACACAAAATAGTTACATAGGAACTTATATGCCTTGGGTGAATAGAAGTGCAGTGTGCTGAGTATCTTCTTTGCACTGGGTTAACTCCTTTGGTCTTTCTGCTTCTGAAGGAGGACCAGCTCCAAAGGTAAACCTTTCAATAATGAAATTTACATTATTAAATACAGTAATTCTTGTATTTCATTTAGTCTATAATACCTTCGAAGTATTTATTTAATACAGTGTCGAGGTTTTCATTGCTGTGGCCACTTTGCTTAGTTGAATTGATTACTTCTTTCATGTTATTAATTTTGACATTTTTCCGGTTTCATAGTTGCCGCAGTCTCATCTATGAAATTAATTTATTTCAAATGTTACCAAAATTTTAAACACATGAAAAAACGATGCACGTAATATGTGCCGTAACGAGATAAAAAAGCACAGTGTATATATTTATTTTTATAATGAATAATCATTACATTTTAACTGCTACTATTTGGCACTCACTCCAGTGCCTCCTGTAATAAAATAATTTATTATTAGGTAATTTAATACTACCACTAATTCTTCTTCCACTACCAATAACTCCTCTTCCACTACAGTAGAATTGTTCTGCAAATTTTTAACAACATGGCAAATTAGTTGCTATAGATGTGATAGTCTCTACAGGAGATAAGATTGAGATGACAAATTGCAATAAAATTTGGAATTAATTAAATTGCTCAATTTATTTAAAATAGTGATATTTAATAAAACATATTATTTTTAATATTAAGAACCAAAGTAAATACTTACAATTAAGAAATGTTTTTAAATACTTTGTAAATGCGATGAAATTAATTATCTCTATGGGGTGGCAGTTTTATAGTACTTTTGAAAGAGGTTTTAGTAAAGTTTTCGAAAATTAATTTGGAAGGATTGCGGAAAATCAACAATTATCAATTGAAAAAAAAATTGCAATAATACTGTCTTTTAAATCTCGTGGGTAGAATATGTTCAGGCAATTTATTGACAAATATAAATGTGTAATAACATTACCGTTTAGTAACGTGATAAACTCAGCATTCTATCATCACTGTTGCCGGATTGGTGCTATAAATCGAAATAATAAGATTAGGTACCTACTTAATGTTTACAAATTATTTTTGATAACCTACCAACAAAGAGCCTACTGTCGCATTAGCTTCAGCTTCAGTTGCTTCCACTTCAGAAGTGTTAAGCACCTCGATGACGCCCACATCCTACAAAATAAACCTTGTGTGCTTTTATTAATGATCAAAATTCACTTTAAAGGTTTTACAGTAATCTGTTGACTCTTGCTGTTAAAAACTCACCTCAAACATATCGTCATCAATGGTCAGAAGTGGTTTGAGCACTGGTATGCTTATGCATCATTTAAAAGTTTTCATATGAATTTGTTTTATTCTGATTCACTTTTCTCGGTCCTCAAATCAGTTCCGAGTCATTTAGTGTTTTATTTACAAGCAATGTACAAACCAGCAAGTCCTATATTTTCCGTTTCTTTTGTGGAGGAACAGTATGAGGTCTGTTGGCCACATGTGGTACCTTAACAGATGACATAATATAATAATAAATAATGATTAATGTTTTTAATTATAGTTACATGGTAAATTCGCTAAAAGCACTAATTTTTTTTAACTGTATTATATTTCGCGCCAAATTAACTATAAAACTTTCAAAAGCCGCGTGCGTATTGTCTGTTGAATATATTTTAGTCAAAATCGCCGATATTTTATGTTTTCATATTTAATAAGAGACTTTCATTTTAGTTTTTTCTCAGGATTATATTTGTTGTTCTTGTATTATAATGAAATGGAAACATTTACTAGAAAAGTTCGGTTAAAAAAAGTATGGTTCACAAAACCCTACATACAGGGTGCTCAAAGTTAAAGCTACGATTTCGATTATATTAGCATTTGTAGTACTGTTCACGTAGATTATGATGGCAAAAACAGAAAAGCACTTGAGCATCAGACTTTCGAGTTATTCGCAAAATTAACATTTTTTAAAATGGAACAACTTATTCCATAGGTGTATTTACAATAAGCAATTTTTAATTTTTGTGAATAATTTGAAAATCTGATAATCAATTGTTTTTCTGTTTTTGCCATCGTGATCTATAAGGCATTCAGTAAACACAAAAACAGTTTAATTTTTTTTTTGCTAGATGCTAGATAAATGTCATACCCTTAACCTATTTGTTTTAGTAACTTTTTGTAAGTACATTCCGAGACAAAGATGCATTTTGGAAGTTCACTCATGAGCTTTTGGAAATCAAAGGCCACTTTGTGTTTTTATGTTTACTGAACAGACGTGAGTTATACTACAGATTTGCTAATTTAATCGAAATATTGATAACAAAGTTAGCAATATTGGACAATTGACTTGAACAGCCTGTATATTATATCATATAAGCAATACATTTATTTAGTAAAAAATGATTTATTATAACCAATTATTTAATCAAATTAATTTACACTAATTATTTAATCTTACCCCTTGCTTCTTTTTTTGGCTCTCTCTATGACGAGCCAAAGCTTTTGCTCGATTGGCTGCTATCTGCTGCCCCATGTCAACTACCTTCCTCAAAGAAAATTCTTTGGTGTTCCCACACCCCTCACAATATTTTTGGAAATCTAAATTGAAAAAGGGAGTAGTCAAATTAATTCCACAAGAAGTAAAATTTTTGAATTTTCTCTCTTTAATTAGAATAGTCGATTACTTAGTGAATAATCGAAATGTAGAATGATCATATTTTTAAAGATGGATGCCTAGCAGTAAATTGTAATACATACCACAGATCAGAAAATTGCACTCGCAACAACGTATCACGGTGCAGGTACGGGTGTCGTATTGCCCCACCGGAAAATGTAATTTGCAGGAGGGACATATTTCTAAAAAGAAAATTTGTAATTTAACTAATCAAGCTTACTTTCAAACATAAAAGTTCCGTAACTTTGTCCAAAATAAGCTTACAGACAAGAGGTAAATAACAAATTAATACTCACGCAACTGAAGAATTCTCCGACTATGAATCCTTACTCCACACTCACAACAAAATCTATCAGGATTTTATAAACAAATAGAGTATTTTTAATAAATATTATACACCAAGTGAATTAAGGTTTTTGTTTGATGAACCCTTGGTTTAAGCCAATCAGGTATTTTTTTGTAAAAAAAGTAGGTAATAAAATAAACATTTTACTTACCATGTTGATTCACACACCACTAAGAACAACGCAAAATGAATAATTACAAAGGCCGCGGGTGACTGTTGAATGACAATGTTAACTAGCAACTACTGAATTTTCAGTTCCGTTTTATCAAGAAAACTGTAGACGGTTCTAAAATTTCCCCCTTAGGCCAGTACCTTGCTGGACAAATGCGTATCGTAAATTTATGTTTTGGCAGGACAATTGGACTGGACAATAAATTCTGCAAGTAATGACGGCTAGAATACCAGAATTCAAGAAAGAGATCGAAGACCTGATGCTGTAAGTAAAACCGCATGTCAACAAATTGCAAATAACGGTTATGCGGGGAAGGAACTTTGTGTCGGATCCCTTTATTAAGGGGTGATGTTGTTATTCCCTTCTCCCGTCTTCGCATCGACAAGGCCAACCCTTAAGGTAGCGCCGGTGGTCTTCCTCCTCCAGCTGGCATCCTCGGCCTCTCACGCCAGACGGCGGCCATGAAGTTTCGGTGCATTGTGCTGCCCCATTTGAGGCAGCTATGCACGCAGCTGGCTCTAACAGTTGATGGTATTTTCAGGACAGTGGAGGTCTCTAGATTGGCTCTGGGCCATATCCCCCTGGCACCCAGGAGCAGGGGTAGGAAAGTAAGTTCTCTACCAGGCCAGACACGGGCGGCAGCTTCTCGAAATCTGACGTTGTCGTAGACCAGCATTTTCATTTCCCAGCTTTCTGCTAAGGTCCTGGGCCCTTCCCAGCAGATCTGGATATCGCAGATCTGCTGCTGGGATAGGTGTACAGCCAAGTCTGGCTTAAAGAGCTGACCGTCCCCGTGCCTGACCCGGGGTTCCACTTCCACTGTCCAGCGTTGGCGTCTGGCGTGGCGGGCGACCTTGGACACAATCTCATCGTGCCGCTTCAGTCTATCATAGTGAGACACCGGGCACCCCTGGAGAATATGTGAGAGAGATTCTATCCTAGGGCACCCGGCCCTGCATCTTCTGGCTTCCTGTGGCTGGTAGGGGAGGCCAGTGGTCGCCAGGTTGGCCGTCCTAAGCTGGATGGATCTAACATAGTCCCGTCCGGACCATCCCCTGGGTACGGCGTCTATCCACGATCTGCTCGACGTGTCGTCGACGGCGTCCTGCAGGCCCGCGCTCATCGCTCGGACTGAGACTTGCTCTCGCCAGTAGGGTTCGGGATTCCCCCTGCTGGCGAGTTGTTGAATTTTTGCGACAAGTGTTCTCATGTACGGTGTCTCAGCCAACTCTCGAGTGATCCGGTCTCAGAATGCGCTGAGCTCCTGTATCCGATTCAGGAAGATGTATGGAACCTGGCCCCGCAGCTGCGGGATCCCCAGACCCCCGTCACGGATCTTTGCATGTAGAAACTGGTCTCCAGTGTGCACGTTGAGATGGAGTATACGTTTAATAGATCGTTTAATAACGCGATCACACTCCGCCAAGGTCTTGCCACTGATCGCCGGAACCTGCAGCCCATGGTACAGTTTCGGCACAACGAAGGTCTTCAGTATCGCTAGCTTTTGGTGGGGCTTGAGTGGGGAGCGTTCAACACATCTCAACCATGTTATTAAATTATAGAGGGTCGGTTTGGACACCCCTCTACCCGCATAATGGTGACCCAGGTAACGGAAGGTGTCCACATCGGTGGCGGCCGGAATGCGCGTACCTTGGATGGAGAAGGTAGGCGCTGTCCTCATCACGCTCTTATGGTTTATCGAGGCCGCTGAAAGGGAGACGCACTTTCTTGGGTTTAGCGTCATACCCCTTGCCTCGAGAAATTGGCATGTAGCATCCAGCGCATCCGGCACATCAATGTCTCGATCCTCTAGTAGAACAAGGTCGTCCGCGAAGGCGGCTGCGGCGACTCTTGTGGATGGTGAGATAGTCCCTCCAGGTTGTTCGCTGTTCAGCTTCTCCACTAGCTCGTCTAGCACCATATTGAAAAGCAGGGGTGAAAGCGGATCGCCCTGCTTAACTCCTCTCCGAACGCGCAAAGGTCGGGTGCGTTCACTTCCAATATGGATCGTTGTGCTTGCGTCTTTAAACGTTGATTTTATATACTCCACCATGAAGCTAGACAGTCCCAAACGATTCATGGCCCGTACGATGGCGTTATGGGACACAGTGTCGAACGCCTTCCGGACATCCAAGGACACTAGATTGAAAGTCTTGCCGCTGGCTCTACGGCTCTTAATGTAGTTGTCCAGAAGTAGTGCGTTCGCCAGGCAGCCATCCATGTTAATAAAGCCCAGCTGGAGGGCGTGGAGATCCACAGCGCGGGCCAGGCGTTTGGCCAGGATTCTGTGAAATAGGCGTTGCACCGTGGAGCCAATAGTTATGGGCCGCCAGTTGGAAGGATCTTCCCGGGGACCGTCCTTAGGGATAAGAACGGTCCTGGACTGTTTCCAGAGCTTAGGGTGGTACCGTCTATACAGCAGGACATTGAAGAGGGCGTCTAGTTTGGGTTTTAGACACCTCTTCACGACGGCTGTTGTAATGCCGTCTGGACCAGGGGCCGAGTTACTCCAGCCTGTTATGGCCCCGGTGATGTCCTCTTCCGTAATAGGACGGTATGCTCGAGCTGTTGCTGCCTTCTCATCGGGTATTGCCAGATCCAATCTGGCGGACTCCTGCTCCAACAGATGGCCATACAAATCTTCCACAGCCTGGGTGGTGGGGTGTATCTCAGGCTGAAGGAGAGGCTGTTGCGTTATAATCTTCTCGGCAAGGGCCTTACGATCCCTGCCGAACAGATCTTGCGCCTTCTTATACTCCGCCGCTCTTCTCTGCCTAGCATTGGCAGGTGGTGGGGGCGGCGGTTGGGATCTTCGGGTTCCTAGGGCAGGCCTCCTTGAGGCCGGAAACGTCACGCCAGTCCACCTTGCAATGGCATCATCCAACTCAGCCAGGGTGCCCGTGAGACCAATGGAGATTAAAGTTTTGGTCTCCTCGTCCGCAGTGCGTCTGAGGCGAACGAGGTGGGTGAGGAAGATATGGGGGTCCTCCTCCTGGTCGGGCTGGGGATCTTCTCCGTCTGATGGTGGGGTCGGAGGGTGGTGAAGGCGGGGGCATATCGGGGGGCAGCACTACTACTGGAGGTGGTACTGCATCCGGCTGCACTTCCGCTGCAGCATTGGGTGGAGAAACATCTCCCGGACTTCCGCCGCTTCCTGGGACGGTCCGACTGGGTCCAGGTGTAGGGTTTAGATCTTCAGCCGGAAGGTCCAGTCTGGGCTTGGATGTAGCCGGAGTAGAAGATGATGGCGATAAGGGAGAGAAGGAGACTCTTCCTTTTACTGGTCTTACTCTCCGGGGTGGCCTCGTCTACGCATCGGCGAGATTGTGGAGGTTCAAGGGAAAGCCGGGGAGAAGAAAGGGCTCTCTTCTCCCCACCATTATTGGTGGAAGGGGGCAATAAACTCTCGTCCCGACAGGTGGTCGTCGGGGCGGTTGCGAGAAAATCAGAAAGTGTCTTCAACGGAGGTGGCTGGCTTACTAGACCCCTTATTAGGGGTTGGCCTTGGAGGCAAGGGTTTAGAGACGCCGGTGGGACTAGATGTGGATGTCCCAGGGATAGTGGTGGGGTCAAAAACTATAGGAGGTGGTGGGGATGTCGGCATTGGTTGAGCAGAAAGGGTTTTCAATGTCGACTCCTTCACCTCGCGTTTGGCCCTCTCTAGGTATCGTTGATACTCCGGCTTCTCCCGGCGATGGCGAATCTGATGTTTCGTCAAGCCGGTGGCCCGTGTCATCTCCGCTACTGATATCGTCCCGCCCTTGGAACGGGCCTCGATTGCAGCAATCTTAGCCATGACGTTGGTTTCGGGGGCGGGGAGTTTTGCCTCAAGTTCTCTCCGCACCGCAGCGAATGACTCGAAGGCCTTTCCACAGAATTGGCACTTTCCGGTGTCCCGCTTTCCGCAATCCTTCATGTGACGTGCGAGGGATGATTTTAGGTTATACTCCCTTCCACTCCCTGAACACTTCCTTAGGCCCCGGTGTTGTTGCTGTGGCTGTAGGTGGGCCCCGCTGGCCGCCAGGAGAAAACTTGGCGACCTTACTTGTTGATAAAATGCCGGAGCCCGAGGGGCCAGGCCTAGGGCCTGGAGTGGAAGCTTGGGTCTTGGTTGCTCCCTTAACTGGTTTAAAAGGCGGCGCTATCAATGGGGAAGCCCATGACAGTCTTCGGCCCCCCTTTGCCGGTGGAGTCGCCACCATCTTGATCGCTGCGAGTGGGGGGCGGGATTGGAGGGGGTGGCATAGTGGGTTGTTACCCCCCTCCTTCCACCTCCAAATGTAGCGCAGCTGGCGCGTACAACACGACGCGAACGCAGCACTAAGAAACTCGCGAAAGACAGAGATTTTTCTAAGTCCAGCGATCACAGATTCGAAATTTTCCGCACTTGCACGAAGCGCGGAGCCGAGGTTCGATCTTCGCGGCGATCCTTAGGCGACCAGGATGCTTCTCACTCACTCGCACCCACAGAAACCAAATTGCACTGCGAAGTAATTGAAAAATCAGAAATATTGTTGTAATTGCATTAATAGGTGGACTAAAATTCTGATTTTTGGCACGCACTTGTATTACTTCACAGCACACACGATAGCGATCTCACTCATGTATCCCGAACGTTCTAAAGGCACAAAAAGTAATTTTCTGTCGGAGCGAGCAAAAATAGCGTGCGCTCACGCCGAGTGCCCGTGCTTGCTTAAGAGAGCCATAGTTACTCCCGCCGTTTACCCGCGCTTGCTTGAATTTCTTCACGTTGACATTCAGAGCACTGGGCAGAAATCACATTGCGTCAACACCCGCAGGGGCCAGCGCAATTTAAATAAATAAATAAATAAGTAATCCGTGAGAAGCTTAAATAAACCGTCTTAAAATAAATATACAACTACATAGTAAATAAAAATAGATGAAAGATGAATGGTCCTCGACACCGAAAAGTAAAAGAGGCTACGAAATAAAAATATGAAGGAACTTTTTAATTTAAAAACAATATTTTAACAAAAACTTGAAATAAGTAACCGAATGCTATAGAACACTGCAGTTTAAATTGAAACTAAATGAATTAATAACAGATTCGTCCATTTTCAAGTAAGGTCTATTCTATAATGTATAATGGTTATTTATATTTATACAGTACAGTAAACATTGCGCTTCCATACTTTGACCAAAATTATTTAAAAAGATATTTTTGTCAGCTACACGGAAAAATTGCATATTCAACGCATTGGAAAATTCCATGCTCACGTAAAACTTTTACATTCGCTGGAAAACTCTCACTTTTCTTAACTTGTAGAACAATCTACTATTAATTCACTAGCGATTTATGAAGAAAATCAACTCGCTAGCATGTAAACATTATAAACAGTTACTTATGGTTGCTATTATAGAGATAATAATAATAATGCCAGTTTAAAATGTATTGTGTATGGATGTATAATCGATAACCTCATTTTACCTTGCGGTGTAGAGGCTGGTGCTTTATGTGCTTGCATCCGGCGGTACAATGCTCAATTTTCGCTGGATTCGGGATATAAAGTTGGAGCGTGCCTTTTTATGCTTGCACAGCACCCATTGTGTGAGGTGTCTGTGTGTGTTATGTTGATCTTGTTACTCTATCTCTTAGGTCTGTGGTTCTGAGTAGAGCACTGTTAACCCGGGAGTGGTCGCGCTATGGTCCAGTCAACCGCACATTTTAAAAAATTGCTGTAGCTCTCTAATGCAGCTCCTTTGCGACTTGAACTTTTACAAATTCTCCTAAAATGCAGTTTTGCTGTTTTTAGTAACATTTCAGCACATTTAAAAAAAATTGAAAACCGCTTTTTACTTCCTTTTACGATAAAGGAAGTATTGGATTCACCCCAAAAATTCGAAATTGAGTTTTCAACAGATCTTCACGTTTTAGAGTCCCCTGAACCCAAAAAAACATATTTTTTTTCATTGGCCTGTCTGTCTGTCTGTGTGTGTGTCTGTGAACAGAATATCTCAAAAACGAAAAAAGGTATGGCGTTGAAACTTCATATATAAGTTTTGTGTACTATGTAGATGAGACAGCAAGCTTTTGAAGAAAATCGCATAACCGGAAGTAGGTGTTTACTCTTGTGTTTTTTCAGTTTTTTTCGATTTTTTCAAAAACGGCTTTAACGATTTTTTTTAACTTTACATTTTTATTACATTTTTAATGTCTATTGATGTGAGATAGGTGATTTTCCAGTTGAATAAGTGGGTTTATTTTGTTTTTTTTTCTATTTTTTATTAACTCCTATTTTAAATAAAACACTCGGTATAGGTATTATTACATTTTCGAATTCACCTTAAAATTCTAGAGAAAATTTGTCTCTTTAACTAACGCTCTATTTTGTACCGTTTTTGTAGAATTCGGAATTTTTGAAAATTTTTGACAAATTTTAAAAATTAAAAATGAAATTTTTGACTGATTATAAGATCACTGTAAAAGGAAGTTGTGTGAGTGTATCACACCAGATTTTTTGTTAATGCGGTGGATTCGACCGGGGCGCGACCTCTAACGTAACTCAATTATTATTTTTTCATTTATCTGGTATTATAAATTAATGCTACGCTGTAAAATCGTTTATTATGCTTTCCTAATAAAGTGCAAGAGAAATGCTATAGTTATTAACGATATAAGGCCGTTAGTAGGCATCCAACAAACGAGGATAAATTTGTGGCTGATGCTGTCAGGCCGATGCTAATGAATCCATCCGAGCCATGGCCATGGATGTTATGAGGAACTTTTCAGTCAAGTTGACAATTCTGTTATTAACAAATAACAAGTAAGTGTTGTGAAAAAGATTTTTATTAATTTACACACATTCTGTTAAAAAAACTAACTGCGATTGAACCGACTGGGGCGCGACCACTAACGGAAGTTTAGGACGTGCGACTACGCCCGGGTTAATTTGGTGCCAACTGTGAATGGTCTCACCGAACCCGGTTCAAATCGCAAGGCTGCGGAAAATTCCGGCCCTCGCAGGATTCGAACCGAGGACTTGCTTAATGTAAGGCAACCGCTTACCCATCTGCGCTACTCGACTTCTTGTGTTTAAAATGACAAATAAATAATAATTAATTGAGTTATTTAACAATATCAGTAACGGCGTAACTGGAGACTTGAGTTACCGCATCTATGTTTTTATGACGCTCAACGCCTCAACGGCTTAAACCTGAAAAGAAACACAGATTGCAGGCAGCTGAAAATTATTTCGCTGGCGCAAATAATTCTCACATATAATCTCATAAGAGCATTAATTCTTTCCGGATTTTTTTTACTGCGTTCCAACAACGTATTAATTAGGACGCCTTTCCAGAGACTTTCCATTTGAAAATATATTTTTTGGAAGTTTTCCTTACTTTCCTTTGAATGGTGAAATGGAGAACTTTATATTAGTTGGCGACAGCGGATATGGATTGACTAATTATCTGTTAACTCCACTTCAAGCTCCTGCAACTCCCGCTGAGCTTTTGTATAATGAATCTGAAATTAGAACTCGAAATGCAGTGAAAAGAAGTTATGGTGTGTGGAAAAGACGTTTTCCTACATTATCATTAGGGATGAGATTGGAAGCCGAAAAACAAAAACTGTAATAGTAGCAACAGCAATCCTGAAAAATTTGGCCATCGAAGAAAAAGAAGTTCCTCCGATTGATCCGGCACTTGGGTTTGACGAAGCCGTTTTTTTATGAAAATGAAGACGAAGTACTTGTAGCACTACGTCAAATTGATCACGGGGCTAAACGGACTAACCTTATGCAAAACTACTTTTCAAATTTATTGTAATTTCTCGTGTTTGTAATTAGATTTAACTTATTTTTAATGCTGTTTACTTTCTCAACCATAAAATAAGTACCATATAAAATAAAAATAATTTATTGCACAGATTTTCAAACAGTTTTTCTTTTATTTTTAATTCCATTTGAAAAATATTCAGCTGCACTTCATGGCGTTCCTGTTCCATCCTCATCCGTGCTTCAGATTTTTTGGCCAGCTCCATCTGAATTTTCACCAACTCCAATTTCGTCTCCGCTAACGTATAAAACTTTTCATTGGTTTCAGCCGGAGGAGATTTATTTGACTTCCGTTTTCCTAGAAGTGGACGGCGACAACTAACCAGCGGCTAGAAAAATATCTAGATATAAAAAAATTCCGAGGATTTGAAAAACAGAATTTACCGGAGTTGATGAGTTGGTACTGCTGGGAGCTGGAGAAGCTTCTGGTTCTTTAACCCGCAGTGTTTCAGAGACAGGTTGTCGAAGCATAGCTGGATTCCAGCTGCCCCAGTCCACTTGTAATTCCTTCTCCTGTAATCATAACAGAAATATTTAGTTATTTATTACAATTTAGCTCGTCAGAAAGTGTATATAATAAACAAAACACTGAACTTACGTCTTCAATTATTATTGGAAGATCCTTGAGTGAAGAAATCACATCAGCTACTGGAACGGCAGCTTCCTCGACTACTTGCTGGATTTCTCCACGGACTTCGGTATTCTCGTCCACTGAAATGCATAAAGTAATAGTATATTACACAACGAGAGCTGTAGGAAGCATATTATAGTCGACGTCAAGCTATTTGGTTATGGGTTTATAATCCTTAAGTGTTCGGACACGGATTACAACAGGCTTATTACCAGGGGACGGACTCAGTAAAGTCGTTAAATTGTCATTACCGTTTCTATTATGTGTAATAGTTACATAAATACAGGTACTTTCCATCAACAGGTGGTAATAAATTTAGGTTTAGAAGATAGTTATAGTGATGGGGACTACTTTGACCAATTAGAACAACTAGGTGCAAGTGAACAATAATTTAAATTATAAATTTTCTGTTTTATTACTATTTCTTATTAATTTGTAATTTTATTAATGTAATAATTGTGCCCCATATATAAATAATTACTTAACTGTCTGTAATGTTAAATTGTAAACTGTTCAAATAAAAATCAAATTTTTAAAGCCGGTTCTGCAAATTTAGGTTCTGTGAGCCCCTTTAAGTGGATTACAAGGTATTACAACTTTCAGCTGAAGAAGGTCAAAACCAAATAGCTTGTCGTCGACTATACACGCGAGTTGGAAAAGTTACGCACAAGCCGCGTAGCGGCGCGTGTGTAATTCCACGAGCGTGTAATTGCTCTATAGCTCGAGTTGCGTACTATACTTTTTCTACGATCACACTCATTTCGTTAAACGAAAAAGAAATATTTTATTAACTGTCAAATCATCTGTCACACCATCTTAAAAATTAGGCGGCTGCAGTCACATCCCTACACCGCTTCGTACAAACAACAGAAACTAACTGTAACGTAATAAAAAAAATTACGTGTTAGTCATTACGTAACACTGTTTGTAACAACGAATTTACTAATCAAGTAAACAGTGCTTAATGAGCAATTTACTAATAAAGGAGTAGAAAAAGGTTTTTTTTATTATTATATAACTAGTTTCTGCGATATTAATTGTAAACATTATTACTATCAAATATACCTTGGTCACTATGGAAAGTGTTCGAGGTATAGTTTAACCATCCAAATCTCGTTTTTTATTTTTAAGGTTATAATGTCAAATTTGTTTATTTCTATGTACTCTTCGTGGAAATGTATATAAAGCATCACACAACACTAGTTTAATTATCAGGTATGTATTGGTTAAAAAATTCAAAAGTTACATCTTAACCTCATTTTCAAATTAAACACCAAAATATTTAGTTCTCAATTAAATTGAAAACGGAAAATACAAACGGTAAACAGAAATACACACACTACAAGAACGCTTTAGCAGAAGGGTATTGCAGTGGTTAATAATGTCGATGTTCTTTCAACGTCACTTATTGCATTTATTAACCAGTACATACCTGATAATTATCGTAGGGATGTGTGATGCTTAATAGACATTTCCACAAGAATGCATAGAAATAAACAAATTTGACATTATAACCTTATAAATACAAAACGAGATCTGGATGGTCAAACTATACCAACAGCTCCAATGCCCAATTCCCTAAATAAATGTCGCAACGGAACACTGTAAATTCCTCATGAAAAAAGGGAACACTTTTTTCGTCTTCCATTTTTCTTTCTGGGCTTTCGTTTTCGAGATACAGAGTGTCAAAATTTTTTACAAAAGCTGGTTCATTGCGGTTGACACCCCATACATTATCGAAAAAAAAACTAAGTTACAGTTGAAAACAAATTACCTTAGAACTGTCAATAGTCTCAAGTTAATTAATTGTCATGCTGCTGAATGTTTTTTTTTGTAATTGTTTAAAATTGTTAAAAGTGTGGTAAAAGTGGAAGGTTTTACTAATAATAAATACACTGACATGATCAAAATTTATGGTGAAACGTTTAGCAAAATGTTGGTTTTTGTTCATAAAAAGCCATTTTTCTCGAAAACGGTTGACTTTAGGGCAATGAACCAGCTTTTGTAAAAAATTTTGACACCCTGTATCTCGAAAACGAAAGCCCGAAAAGAAAAATGGAAGACGAAAAAAGTGTTCTTTTTTTCATGAGGAATCTACAGTGTTCCGTTCAGACATTTATTTAGGAACACTTTGTATATATAATCCGGTTGGTCCATTGGCTTTTCCGGATCAGGTTTCCTTCGCCACCTCCAGTGCCAAGGCAATTCTGCCTAACTGCAGCTACTTTCTTCCGGCTGATTTTTTTCAACGAATCCCACTTGCTTCGGAGCATCTTCGATGTCCGGACTTCAGTGGCCCTAGTATTAAATTGCAAGGCCAACTTATCCCACTCGAAATCCTTTGTTTTATTGCAGAGCGAGTCTGTTTTCGTGCATTCAATAACACTTTTTCTTTCTTCCACTAATGCAACAAGCAAATCGGTGTCATCAAATGTAAAATTGCTGCACCGATCGCGTTTGTCGCCTTTATTTGGCATGATGAACCAACTCAAATTTCAGTTAAAAACCCACAAAAGAACACGACCTGAACTATTAAGCGAACACGAGGCAATGATGCAAATTGGAGGTTACGTCTTTGACCAGCAGCACAGTGCAAAGACAAGAACAGAAAAGATAGCTCTCTCTTTCAGTAGACCTCCGGGCATATAGTGACTGTATAAAGACAGTGGCGACAACGGAGTATAAGCCCCGCCCATCCACCATATTGGCGCAAATTTAAACACGGCAGTATACTTGCAATTGTGTTATTTGCATAATATTTGGCTATTTTACCACTTGTCTGGACAAATGAAATTAATAAAACTATAACCGTCTCTTATGTCCATATGAAGTAATAAATTGCCAGAAATACATGTTGTTCGTTAGTTTGAGTATGTAAAAGGCAACGTAAAAGGCCAAGTTACCGATAGTTTTTTAAACTCTCTGTGAAGTAGATTAGTTATAATATATCATATTATGTTTAATGATGCAGACATTTTGTGTAAAAAACTTTAAAATGTAGGACATTTCTTACAAGTTTATTGGTGTCAAATGCAATGCTGATTCTTCGGTTGCAAGTTTTTGACGTACTTACCTGTTTTGTTAATACAATTGTTTACGGAAAAAAACCCGTTGAAAGTATTTTTGAATGGGTTAAGTAAAAAAGAAAACACATAGAAAAAGAAAGAATACATTTATTTAGAATGCCCTGCAGCAGATTTGCTGGCATAAATTGAGATTGCCTTGCTTTTTTTAAACTTATTTTTTAATCGGAATGTAATAAATCTTTTAATAAATTTCGGTTTCAATTTATGGCAATCTGGTACTACAAAAGGTTGGGATGTCATTTTGTCTAAATAAAATTCCTTTAAATTAACATTTTCTACAGAAATAATTGGCAGAAACTTTCGGAATATGCTTTCTATCTCCAAAAAAAAATCTTCTGTACAGAAGAACAGTGTATCAACCTTGAATATTTTTAAGTTTGTGTGTTTAGAAAATACTTTTTGTACAGGTTTTTTAGAACCTATCGCACTAACACATTTCACACATGTTTTTGACGTTTTCTGTACACTTTGAACTAAATAGCCACAAATATTATATAATGAGTTCAGCTCGCTGAAGTTCAAGTTAAGCCCACCGTAAGTAGTCCCTTCGGGAATTTGAACCTCATCGTACTTTGGGAGATCTTTATTTATTGTCTCTAAAAACCCGATAAAAACTCCCTATCATCTTCATCGTAACTGCTTTTGCTGGGATTTTTTAAATATTGAGAAACACATATTAATTTAAGATGGTTCTTAACTTGCATTGCATTTGGGACAATCTGCTTGCTTCTCAAGACACAAAACAGGTTTTCTAAACAGTCCTGGCTAAACCTACTAGTTAAAATAAATTCATATTTTTTATCGTCCAGTAGGTGTTGCTGTAGCTCTAAAATGGATTGTGTAGAAATGAGTACGCCTGTTTGAGATGGCTTCCATATCTTCTTCTCTCCAACTTCCAATACACTGAAAAGTTCCATAAATTGTTGTAAAAATTGTATGGAATCATTATACACATCCAAATTAAATCTGCTCAGTGTACTGGATGGATGTCTGGGCGTCATTAAAAAGAACCATCTTTCGACTTGGTCCAAAAACCACGCAGTAGTTAGATAAGCAGGTTTTTTTAATTTATCTGCCAGGAATTTCAGCGCACTGCTTACAGAATGACTTATCACATTTGTCGACGTTGAAACCTTCATTTTATCGAAATGAGACGGTAATAAATCGTCTTCCGTCAACCTTGGAGCTAATTTGAAGCTGTGGTCTTTTTGATGAGCAGCAATTTCAGCAATATGGCTGGCACAAATTTCATTTGTCGGTAATCCATACTTTTCTTTTACTTCATTGGGTATTCTTATAATTTTGTTGCTTATCAGCATTGCTTTGTTTTTAAAAAGATGAGGCACGTCAGCAAACAAAAAAACAGATTTGCTTTTATGAATTGGATGGTCAATGCTACTTTTTTTTGTGAATGTCTACCTGCCATTACGCCACGCTCTCCACAATGCCTGGTTACAGGCACCCATATCTGAAGTAATGCTTATTACGTTCAACCCTAACTCTTCAACACGTTCAAAAATGTTGACAATAATATCTTTAAAAATAGCTCCATTTACTGAGTTAGAGGTGAAGTAATAAGCAATTACTTGTTTCTAGCGTGTAGTAACACCACCCAGCATAAACACCAAAACATGCGTTGCTGTTCCAGTGTGTTCAGGCAACGTGACATCGCCGAAATATTTGGATAGAGACGAATCATAAATACTTCCTGGAGTGATAGCCATCTCATCCAACACCAAAACACAATCTTTTTCCTTATTTACGAATGAACGGATTTGAATTTTCAGAAATTTGAAAACTTCATCAAGCACGCCACTGTCAAATTTTAGGTTTTGCAGTCTTCTCTGCAGAGTCCGTACCGAAGGAAGAGGATACCCTTGGCTCAACATTTCATCGTAACCACTTCCTCCACAACTAAATTTTAATTTTAGGGACTTTGTTATGGTATTGTCTGACCACTTCGTTATTTTTGCTGATGTTTTTGTTTTTTTAAGACTTCAATTTGGTCGTTATTGAATATTTGTTTTAGCAGTGGATATTCCTAATATTTCTCACAAGTTTTTCTGCTCCTCTTCAAATTCCGTAGCATTTTCTTATATCTCCTAGCCTTCTCCCTTTCTGTCACATACATTTTCTCGTAGCGAATAAATTTTGAATTGCAGTTTTCATGACCATCTGTATTCTGAACTATATCGGTTATGCTTTCGTCCGATGATTCTGACAGAATTTTTGTCTGTGAACCTGCTGAAGTTGACGGTTGTGGTTCAATTACTGAAATCACTTGCTCTGGAGCTACAATAAAAAAAATCACTGTACTTAACTACTACTAATACATTAGTTATTTTAAATTTTTAATTTACTTTTTGAAAAAGGTGAATTAATAGTTATTTAAGATACAAGTGCAAAAAGGCATTCTTTATTGCACGAATAGGTCAAATTAGAATGCGAGCGTTAGCGAGCATTCTAAAACCTATGAGTGCAATAAAGAGCCTTTTTGCAAGAGTGTCTTACAAAGTTTTATCTACGATCATAATCTTTTACGAAAGTATGCATTTCATTTTTTATTTTTTAAATTTATGTGCAATAAAATTTTTATAACACTAGTGTAATAAAAGTTAACTTTTTTTACTAAAATCGGTGTAGAAAGTAGACACTTTTTACATGATCGTAGATAAAAATACATTTATCCAAATTCCATAATAATCATTTTTAAATTAAATAACACTTACTTGATTCAGAAACAGCCTTTTGTGGGGTTAAAGGTTTTCTTCTAGTGGGAGCTTTTCTTTTCAATGTAGGCTTTAGGGATGTTCCGAATACTCGTATTCGTATTCGTATTCGCGAGTATTCGCTATATTTTCAATATTTGTATTCGTAATCGTATTCGCCAAAATTAACACGAATATTATACGAGTATTTGAAATTAAAATTATAGAAATATAAATAAGAATTTTAATAAAAATATAAAACAAGTATTCATACATTAAATAAAACATATTTTAATATATTAATCATTCTACAACATTAAATAAAAAACAAAACTATTTTCCACACTATTTCTAAAATTTGCAGCGCGTACAAAAACGATGTTGATGTTGATATTTTTCACTCAAGGTCATGTATTCGTATTCGTATTCGCGAATATTCATAAGAGTATTTGTATTCGGTATTCGTATTCGCGAATACGAATTTTTGTATATTCGGAACATCCCTAGTAGGCTTGGAAAAACGAAAATGGTTGGGATAGCATCAGATTTCAGTTTGCGTTGTCCATCAATGCGGGTCTTTTCTCACATTTCAGGGGCAAAGTGAACCTATGAAGACAATTATAAAGTTACGGACAGGTTAAAGTCAACATAGTACCTGTAATATGGTGAATATTTTGGGAATACATGTTACTTCGACTTCTAGAAACTTCTTGTAATGCACTTGCTTGTGTTTGTAAAACGGCAGTATTGCAATGCCGTCCTTCGGTTGCAAATTGTTGAGTTTCTCTTCGCATTAGCCAGTTATGAAGGCAAATTGATGCCTTAATTATAGATTCTGCAGTAGGCAATGATGCTATTATAGATTTTCTAAAAATTCTGAATCTTGTAACCCAGATACCAAAAGTGTTTTAGTAGTAGTACAAGGCGGGTTCTGGCTCAAAGTGTGTCTCTGCGCATGTGTTCTGCGCAGGTTGTTAATAGGGGCGATATTTGCGCGCACCGGATGTCTCGGACGCACCGGATGTCGCGCAGACGTGTGGGGTATTTTTTGCGAGGTGATTGTCCTTAGGGTGACGTCATAGTCTGGGAAATTTGCGTTGGCGCACATGTGCTTGTGGATGACTCATCACAGATGTGGCCACATGTGTTATGATGACCGGATGTCGCGCAGACGTGTGGGGTATTTTTTGCGAGGTGATTGACCTTAGGGTGACGTCATAGTCTGGGAAATTTGCGTTGGCGCACATGTGCTTGTGGATGACTCATCACAGCATGTGGCAACATGTGTTATGATGACTCATCGCAGCATGGGGTAAATTGCCTCCTCTTGGCACAATTTCGGCTGTCTGCAAAGTCAGTGTTGCAGCAACACGCGTACTTTCAACATGTCTGCAGCAAATTGCCTTTTCCAGACATATGGGAAATATTACAAGGAATTTTCGGAGTTATTTCCTTGGCTTGGCAGCGAACGTTAAGCTGGATGGACATCCGGACTTTTATACAACTAGTACAAAACTACGACTCCCAGACGCGTATGATTTTTTTGTGTATAATGTGTTGGGAGCCCATTGACGAGTATTTAAAAGATCAGAGATTAAAACGAGAATGTGTAAAGAAAATCGTATACGAGTTATATTGATGCTCCACCTTTGATGATCGTCATCCTAAAATTCAATAGCCAGTCATACACGTAGAGACTTCTCCGCGGATTTTATCCGTCGCAGATTAAGTCCGCGCTCTTTCGCGGACTTGGTGTGTGACAGACTAAGTCTTTGTTACCCCACTAATGTAAAGACATGTCTGCAGACAAATCTGACATACTTAACCTTTCGCAGACAAAACTGTGTGTTAGTGGGTGAAATCTGCCGACTTCTCTGCAGACTTTGCCAAATCTGTGGTCTTTGGTTTCGATAAAAGTTTTTAGTGGAAGTCTGTAACGTTTTTAGTGATATTTTGATCTGTTTTGTTGTGCTATTGAGAAAATGCCCAGAAGGAATAACAAAAAAGTTGCATTGTGTTTGGCTATGTTTAACATACATCTTATGGCAAATAATTATTACACTACAACTGCAAAACACCGGAGCAAATGGGTAAAAAAATGGTTACTTGAAAAGGAAACTCTAAGTCATTTGCCGTTATTGAAGCAATTGGGACAAAACGAGCCCGACGATTTTAGAAATTATTTAAGAATGGATAGTGCAACTATTGAAAAACTACTGTCCATGGTAAAAGAAGGGCTAAGAAAGCAGCACACTGCCATGAGGGAACCAGTTTCTCCAGAAGAGCGTCTGATAGCCACACTTAGATTTCTTGCAACTGGAAGATCTTATGAAGACCTAAAATACTCTGTTGGAATTTCTGCTCAAGCACTGGGATACATTATACCAGAGACATGTTCTGTTATTTTTAATTCACTCAAAAAAGAATACATGAATGTAAGTAAACAACCTGAATTATTTATTACGAAAACATACCTATATTAATAAAATAAACTTTTACACTAAGCTAGTACCGGGTGTCTTAAAATGAATTACATCTAGTATGCTTTGAATTTCCCACAATGCAATCTAGAATTTTACTTGACATTGGCAAAACTGTAAGTCTATGTCAAATTCGAGGTTAGCAGGTTATGTTTTGCGTCAGTTTGTGTCAAAACTGACGCAAAACCTAACCTGCTAATCTCGAATTTGACTTAGACTTACAGTCTTGCCAATTTTAAGCAAAGTTTTCAATTGCATTATGGGAAATTCAAAGCATACTAGATGTAATTCATTTTAAGACACCCGGTAGTTATTACAAGACTATATTTTATTAACTACCTACAAATTTTGCAAATACAAAATATCTTGTGCAGCATCTGAATAATATGTAGTTAATGCATCAGATGTCGTAGGTTGAGGACTCGGTTGAGGACTCGGTTGAGGGGATGGTGTCGTTGTAAAACTGCTAGAGTACACCTTGTAGTGTGAGCTAAGGCTTGTGCTTGGAGCTGTTTGCCAAGAAATATTATTATTTACGGTAGAAGTGTCTGTTACATCGGTTGAACGTGTTAATTCTTTAAATAATCCCTTGGCTAGTATTTTATTAATTAGTGACTCAGCTAAGACTTGCTGCATGGGATCCATTTTTCGTAACTTAGCGCTGACATTAATACCAACAGCATCAAACTCATCCGGCACGTCATCTTTCCGCTTTAGAACTTCAGTGCATGTTTTCATGAAATCTTCATGTTTTTCTTGAAAGAACTGTTGCCTTTTCCTATTTCTTGCTGATTTCTGGATTATTTTTCTTTTGGGAGTTGATGGTTGTCGGAAACTAGTCTGAAATAGAATCATTTTATCTAATTATTAAATTATACACTTTTATTGTATTAATCTATCATAGTAGCGTTTAAAATTATAGACGTTTGCAAAGTTTACGCTACTTATTTGGTTTCAGTTTCCAAAATCCACCGAGGACTGGAAAAAAATTGCATCCGATTTTGAAACTCGTTGGAATTTTCCGAATTGTGGAGGATCTCTAGACGGAAAACACATCCGAATAGTACCACCACCTGGTACAGGTGCACTATATTACAACTATAAAAACTTTTATAGTGTCATTTTGATGGCTTTGGTAAATGCAAATCACGAATTTATTTATGTAGATGTTGGAAAACAGGGAAGAATGTCAGACAGTGGAGCACTTGAATGGACATCGTTTTATAAAAAGTTAACTACAAATAATTTGAATTTTCCGGACAACAGTGAAACTAAAGAAAATCTTAACTTTGTAATTATAGGCGATTCGGCGTTTTCTTTACAAAATTGTTTGTTAAAACCCTATCCAGAAAAAGATCTTACATATGAAAAAAAGGTATTTAATTACAGACTGTCTAGAGCAAGAAATGTTGTTGAAAATGCTTTTGGGATACTAGCCGCCCGTTTTCGCATTTTCCATACAAGTTTGGCGGTACGTCCCGAGAACCTTATTAAAATCGTTCTAGCTTGTTGCATTTTGCACAATTTTTTAAGACGAACTAGTCTGTCTTATGCAACACCTACTACTTTTGATAGAGAAAATCCTCTCACACATGAAACTGAGGTAGGCGAATGGCGTTTGCGAGGTGTGGAATTGGTTTCTTTGTCAAAAACGAAAAATAAAGGTAATGCATCTTTAGAAGCTAAGATTAATAGAAATAAATACTGCGATTATTTTAATGGTAAAGGAAAAGTTGATTGGCAAGATAAAATGATCGAAGTCGGGAAAGCATGATTTTTTATAAAATAATCATAGCAAAAATAGTGGAAAAATGTTTAAAAAAATGTGTTTCTATAATATGTATGATTATTTGCAATAAATGTCTTACCTCCAGTGATTCCTGTGTATTTTCAACATAATTTCCTTGCTCCTCGTTTTCAAATACATTATTCTCCAAGACACTTTCCGAGTTTTCCTCTTCGGTTTCTTCTTCAGTCATATTTGGGCTGAACGGGTCTTCCAAATTCTGACTTTCGGTACTTTGCACCGGAATCTCTTGGTCGCTCGTAAATAGTAGCAATTCAAAATACCATAATCGAGGCTCATATATATCATCTGTTCCTGTTCCTGTACGTTTTGAGTTCAAAACCTTCTTCAACTCTTTTCTGAAGCAACTTCGTAGATTTTGTATTTTTTTAAAAACAAAATTACGGTCCGCGCCAGCATACACTTTCTTGCAATATTCAACTAAAGCTTCATAACCCCTATTTTTTAAATTTTTGTTGGAGTAATCTCTGGATTTAATTTTCCATAAAGCCGGATAATTTTTATAAATCTCTATAAATCCCGTCAGGAATTCTTTTCCCATAAAACGGGTATCAATAATGTTACTGTTTTCAGCCATATTCTTTAAAAATTAATTTTGGGGAAACTTATAGAAGTACACACTACACGAATCGACGGATTTAACCTGTGTGAGAAAACTGTGCGTTTTTTGGCATCGGCAGACTTAGCATGCGGGTTAAGTCTTTAGACAAGTCTGTACATGGTAAAGTCTGGCGCGTAGTCACACACTAACGCACAGATTTGTCTGCAGACTTTGACTGCGGCGGATCAAGTCCGCAGAGAAGTCGCTGTGTGTATGGCCGGCTAATGGGTCAGGCTAACCACCACCACCACCTGGTTTTTACCCAAGACAATTGTAAAGATATAAATGTTTTTTATTTATCTAAATCATATCATAGAAATATTAGTTCTACGATAGCAATGACCAAAGACTGCTTCTCAAATCATAGTTGGAGTCCTCCAATGGAACAACCGCACTTCTGGCCATCTAACATAACAAAGGTGGAGGGCTGCGGCTGTATAAATTGTATCAATATTCAGAGGTGGTTAAGCTCAACACAAAATCTTGAGGGGTGCACACCAGAACCACTACAACAACCTGAACTGGAACAGGTGTCACCACCATCCCCATCACCAACTCCTTCATTTCAAGCATATAGTTTTACACTTTCTGAACCAACACTGCCTCTAGATTTAAAAATTAAGTTAGGTAATAAACTTATACATGTAATTATTAAAGATTAAAATAAAAGACTTTTTATTCTAATATGTGTTTTATTTCATACATTACAATGTATTAGATAAAATAAAAATTACAACAGTTGTTGGTGTTGATGTTGTTGTTGTCATTGCGCCATCTAGTAGTAGTAGTAGGGAAAGCCTCATTGCAAGGCCTGGATCTGGTCAGCCATCTCGACCGCCTCGAAGGAAAGTTTAGTACTGTTACCACACTTTCCGCCAGATATGATGTAGTAGCAGCATTCCCTTCTCTATGAAAAGCAGTTGATCTACATCTGTCAGTAATTCAAGTTTAACTTTAGTAGTTTTTAGCATTGCTTGAAAAGAAAGTCCTGGTGCTGTGTAAAAATGTAAAGCATCTAATCCGTATGTTTTCATACAATTTTCTCTGAAATTTTCAAACACATCGGCTAAGAGCAGAACGTCGACAGTAAGGTACATATCTGCATACTGGCCTAAAGTTTGCACATTGAAAGTGTTCCAGACACGCAGCGCATGTTCATAATTTTCATCAGAAATAGCTGTTCCATGCAGCTGGTTAAAAAAATGAGTTTTTTCGGGAAGAGTATTGTCATTCAACTTTTCAAAACTGTATAAATAGTCGTAGGGAAAGATCCCCTTACGTAGTAATAATTGAAATTCTTCTTCGCTCTTACAAAATTTGCGCGTAATAATTTTTAGGTTATTCGATAAATTTAGAGACAATTGTTCTAAGCTGCTAGCCATGAATCGAAACGAGTCTAAAAATCTAAAATAAATATTTGTTCCATGCATGTGCTTTGTAAATGAAATATATTTTTCTTTATTTATAGGTAATAATTTAATCTCTCCCCTAATCAGGTTTGCTAATGGCTTTATAATAAAATGTGCATCATACCCGCTGAGATTATGAAAGAGAACAGGAATATAATGAGCATCTTTGTAATTAAGATTACAATGTTGGTGAGCACTGCCTCTGAACTCACCTGTCTGATGATTGTGATCACGTACACGCATGTCTTTGACAGAGAAGGGTTTTTTGCAAATATAGCAGCATACTGATTTTTTAAACGACTCGTTTTGCTGTTGACTAATATTCATAGGTTGCACATTTTTCAATATATCACTTACTTGATATGTTATAGTCTGTAATTCTTTTACAAATCGCTCAATACAGTCAGCACCGCGATATATCCAAAATCGTGATAAACTGTCATCATATGAGCATTTTAAATAATATGCGATACTAAATGGAGTGTGTTTTTGATAAACTGTACTATTTTCAGCTGACATAGCAACGTTGTTTTGCTTTTCTAAAATACATTCCATGTCCGCGTAGATTGAAAATGGCACTTTTTCCTGATATTTATAGTTTGTAAATTCTATGCATTCACCCCTGTAAGGCATTCTAACTTTAGTTTTATTTACGCTATTGCAATTTTTAATGTGATTTATGCGCGACTGTTTAGTTACGAAATGATTTAGACAAATATCGCATAGAAAAGTTTGAGATTTTTTCTTATGCATCTGAGATGTAACCAATCTAGATAAATTTTTAATCCAACAAAAATGAAACTGTCTCTCCGTTGGGTATCATTAATAAATGTATAGCATCCTTATTAATTAGTGTATTTTTACTAATATATATCGGCAGTACTATATTTTTACTATATTTATTTTTCCTTTCTAAAGTATAAATATTTATACGCAAATCATTCATTCTTTCAAATTTTGACACGTTTTTAAATTTTATTGGAAATTCTAGGCCTGCGTAATTTAAAACTTCGTTGAAATGTGGATACGAAGATATTCTATCAGCATTCTTATCTGCAGGATGTAATGCCGATACTATTGACCACAAAAAACAATATTGATCATCATTTTTTACGTTAACTACAGCTTTTTTATTTTTTATATCTTGAGGCAAGTCGATATAACTACCTACTGTTAGGGGACTGTAATTATTTAAATTTACCTTTAAATGTAGTATCTCGAGTAAACTCCAACCTGAATCACGTTCTTGAAACTCTTCTAATTTTGTCAACAGTTTATTTTCCACATAGTTTGCGTACCATTGTTTTATATTGGTACCAGAATCAATTTTTTCATTTTTAGTAGCAAACGTCTTTAAATCTATCTCCCCACTGCTAGGTTTGATAAAATATGCGCTAAATATTACATTAGCTTTAAAGATTAAATTATTTTTCATAATCTTTTTAATTTTTATTGAAAAAATTTTATACGATTTTGAAAGAAATTCTTGAGGCTTCTTATAACCCAAATTTGCAATAATATGCCAGTCCTTATTCGATTATGAAAACATGATTCCACGTCTTCCCACACTAGCTTGTTTTTATTTAAAAATTTTTGCTGTCGCTCGCCTCCTACACCTGATCCTCTCTTTACTAATTTAATTTTTAAATTTCTTAATAATTGCCGCTGACCCTTTAATAAACTAAGGTTTGCTTCTAACTTGAAAGGATTTTCATTTTTACCACCACCATCACGAATAAACCGCCTAACAGATAAAATAGTTCTATTTACAAGCTTAATCCACCTATCAACCTCATCACTACATTTTATAAACTGTAATGCGCTCCTAATTGATTTTATAGAATTTGAACTTAATTCTGAAATGCTATTTGCTGCACACATGCTGAAAGTACGCGTGTCGCTGCAACACTGATTTTGCAGACAGCCGAAATTGTGTATTTAGAGAGAAAACACATCTGGCGAGCAATGATGTCATCACCCGCAAATTTCTCACACACAACTGAGGAGACAATTTACCCCATGCTGCGATGAGTCATCATAACGCATGTTGCCACATGCTGTGATGAGTCATCCACAAGCACATGTCGAAAATAATTTCCCAGACTATGACGTCACCCTAAGGTCAATCACCTCGCAAAAAATACCCCACACGTCTGCGCCACATCCGGTGCGTCCGAGACATTCGGTGCGCGCAAATATCGCCCCTATTAACAACCTGCGCAGAACACATGCGCAGAGACACACTTTGAGCCAGAACCCGCCTTGTACTACTACTTGTTTTCTATTATCCTACGCGCTCGACTTAATCTATAATTAAATATTCGTTGTTTGTTGTTTAGATGACTTCTTGGGAACGGGCGCATCATGTATGTGGTAAGTGAAAATGCTTCATCTGCCACTGTAACATAGGGCAAAGGGTCTCGCTCATGTAAAATTTGTGTAGCTTCTGGAATATGCAGCAAATTATTTTCTAACGCTTTTCCCATTTCTGAATTTTTGAAAATTCCTCCATCCTTCCTTGCTCTTCAATATCAACTATTGTGAAACAATAATTTGCATCACAAAGTGCCATTACAACCAAGCTGTGAGTGCCTTTGTAATTATAGTATTGCGACCCTGAGTGCGGTAATGCCTAAAATTATAGTAACTTTAAATAAAATACATAATTTTTTATTTGCTATTTGTTTTAACCTGAATAACTACGTGTTTTCCATCCAATGCACCAATGCAATTTTGGAAAATTCCACTGCTTATTAAAATCATTTGCTATTTGTAACCAGGACTCCTCGGAAGGCGTTATAAACACCTCTGATTTTAAAGTTGCCCAAATAGCTTCGCAAATTTCAGATATAATTTCTGACACTGTCGATGCTCCGATCCGAAAGTAATAGCTTATGGAAATCATACTCTCTCCTGATGCTAGGTATCTAATAAATGTATCAATGTTGACAACCTTTTTAATCGTAGATATGCACGTCAGTTTTCACTGATATATTTTTAAACAATTTGTGTTACTCACCTCAGTGTTACAGCTCATCTAATTGATGGACTGATTGGGACTCGTCTGTAATGCGTCTTAGATATTTTCTCTTTTGGAAGTAAAAGAATTTCATCAAATTGTTTTGGTGTAAACCGAAAGAAATTTTTATATTTTTCGGGATCACCACTTCTCATTTCTTGTACGAGATTTGCATAAACGCCCTTTTGCATTCTGTTCTCTTCAGAAAAAATTGGTCTTATGGCAAAGCGTTTGCATGACTGTTTCGCTTTTCTCTTACAGTATTCGTGATACATTATTAATTTCCTTCTTCGAAAATGGTACAAATATAAATAATAATTGTAAGCGTACTGTTCCATGTTTACATAAAAGTAAGGTTATTGAAACCTACCGCATTTTCGCAATACGCACGAAATTCGTATCCACTATTAAGTTTTGCGTAAATTAATTGACACTACCGCCTGCCACTTACCGCGTCAATTACGGATGCACCATAACGGTTAACGGTTCCAACCTTTGTGTTCAAAGTTTAGAAGTTTGAGGTTAATGGTTAATGTGTTTTGCTGAAGTTCACTGCCGAAACAATCAATCAGGAGTAAAATGGGTAAATGGGCAAAATACACAAAAAAGCTAAACGGAATGGGAGCAAGTGCAACATTTCAAACGTATGTAATTGTATAATTAAATGTTTCTTCGCAGTCAATTGTTAGTGTAACGGTTAGTTGTGATGGGGATTGGGGATTAAGATGTGCTGGCAACATTATTATAAGATAGTTGGTGTTAGTGTGTTGATGGTTCATTTTATTTAATTAGGCTGGTTAACAAGCAAGCAAGATGGCTCAAGTTACTGCAAAATATGTAACGCAGACTTAAGAGCGCACCGATCTGACCTCTTAAGACAGTCCGAGACAACGAAACACAAACAGAAGGCATCAACAATAAGAAGCAATCAGTTAAATCTGAAAAACTTTGGTATTGCTTAATTTTACTTCACAATTATATTTTTTACTTCTATTTTTTTTCAGGCGGCAAGAATTAAAGTTGTAATCTCTCCCTCACTTTTGGATTTAATCAAGGATTTGGGCAACTCGCGGTTTTCGATATTAGTAGACGAATTTACAGATGTAAGCAATGACAAACTACTGTGCATCAACATCAAATATTACTCTGTAAAGGACAATAAAATTAAGCTGCTGTTCCTTACATTTATATCGGTTATAAAAACCACAGCTCAAAACTTATTTCAAGCAGTGTCTGGTTTTCTTTCGGCCAATAAATTTAATTACAAAAATTTGATAGGTGTTGCTACAGATGGGGCTTCAAATCTGTGTGGCGAACATAATTCACTTTATACTTTGCTAAAAAAACAATTCGAATTAAAAGATTTAGTGTTAGTAAAATGTATTTGCCACAGCCTCCATCTATGCGTCAAAGGCTTCGGAATTTTTTTTTTCTGTTGAAATAGATTTTTTGCTGAAGGAAACTTATAATTGGTTTAGGTACAGTGCAGTTCAACTAAGCAACTATAAAGAAATTTATAATTTAATAAATACAGGCAGTAAATTTACAAAATTTACGCAACTATCGACTACACGATGGCTGTCAAGGTATAAAGCTGTAGAAAAAATTCTGGCTCAATATTTAGAACTTGAAACGTTTTTTTTATTATTCATGCAGCGAAAGAAAAATGTCACACAGCAAAATTACTAAGCGATACGTATAAAAATAAAGAAAATAAAGTTATTTTAATTTTCATACTGCCTATATTAAAACAGATTTTCTGTTTACATTTATATTTTCAAAAAACAAATATAGATTATTTTCAGGCATTTACTGATATTTATACAGAAATTTGGACATTTGCAAGACAGATTATGAAAACCTCATTGTTGACCAATCTCAACAATGATCTTAATAATTTAAAAAATTCGATGCTGTTTGATCAAAACTATATACAAGATAATGATTGTGATTTAGGGTACGAATTTGAAACTGAATTGCGTGCAGACAATTTGTCTTGTGAAAAAGTCGCAGATCTGCGAAAAAAATGTAAGGAATTTAAAAATTTGTTTATCCAAGAATTAATTAAGCGAATGCCATCCCATTTAAATGTTTTTTCCAAAGTGAGGAGTATCAGCCCCAAAATAATATTAAACCCTATAAGACCCAAATTTGTTGAATTGCCATTGGATTTTATGCCCAAGGATAAGTTGAGTGATATTGAAATCCAGTACAAACAATTATTAAGTGTTCAATGTTCATTTTTATTTTTACACTAATTGTTCAGTAAAATATCGGCAGTAGAACTAATTATGCTGTTTTTTTAGGGGGATTGTGGAATGGGTGGGGCACTTGTGACTGATGAAAAGGTCTCTGTCCGCAATGTTTTCCAAAGTTATTTTGTGAACCACTGCCCGTTGATTCTTTTCGGCCAAAAACGCATCTTCATTCAACAGCAGTTAAATGACCTACTAACTAATAAATAATGACTTTACACTGAAGAATAATGGTCCCTAAGGGCCAGGTTTATAAACGAAGATCCACTCCGTAGTCAGAGTTAACTCGGCGATTTCTAAAATTGTGCGTTGTACCAACCTAGATCAACGCTAATCCCGGAGTTAACTCGCTGTGTAGTTGATCCGGCGATGTTGGCGGGTTAACTCTGGTTCAAGTAGAAACGCCACCTGCTCTAACCCCAAAATTTGTCTTATTTGTTGTGGCGAAGTTTGATTATAATTTACAATGGCTAATCTAACTTATGATGAAGATCTTATGGAACTTGTAAATGTAGTAGCAGCAGGAATAAGAAGAAATCCAAGAGTTTTTCATGATCGACCAGATCATCTTCGAAAATGGTCAGATGAAGAATTCTTCGTTAGATTCCGACTAACAAAAAATTCAGTACGCGAAGTACAGACGCAATTAAATATTGGTGCGAACACAATAAGGTATAATACAAAAATATAATAGTACTCTGTGGATTATTGGTTTTTAGAAATTATGCATTGTCTGTGACTGACATGCTTTTACTAACTCTGGGTTTTGTTTTTGCCACTGGTTCCATGTTAATAGTTGCTGGCGATTTTATGGGTGTCCACAAATCCACTGCGAGCAGAGTTATAAATCAAGTTTCAAGGCAGATAGCTAGCTTGGGAACCAGGTATATAAAATTTCCACAAAACCTCGAAGAAATAGCACGAGTAAATTTAGATTTCCACGATGTGTTGGGGCTATAGATTGTACCCATATAAAAATACAATCACCGGGTGGCAATGATGCGGAAATTTACAGAAATCGGAAGGGATATTTTTTTATAAATGTCCAATGCATTTGTGATGCATCTCTACACATAACTAGCATCGTTAGTCGGTGGCCTGGATCTAGCCACGATTCAACCATTTTCCATAACTGTAGAATGCTAGGCAAATTTGAAAATGGGGAATATATGGACAGTTTATCGTTAGGCGACAGTGGGTACGGTATCAAACCCTATTTGATCACCCCCTTGTCAAATCCATCAGCCTGCAGAGAATTTATTTAATGAAGGTCTAATTAGAACTCGCAATCCTATTGAACAATGCTTCAGGGTGTGGAAACGCCGTTTCCCTATTTTGGCACTAGGGATTCGATTGAATATAGAAAAAGTTGAAGCAGTCATCGTTGCAACTGCTGTTCTTCATAATATTGCGTGCAACAATAAAAGAACCACGTAATGTTGAAGATGTATTGCAGCAGGAAATGGCCGATGTTCAAATTAATGGAGTTCAAATGAAGGGAGGGAATATGAATAATATCATTAGACATAATTTAATAGCAAATCACTTTGCAACACTTGTATAACCTCTTGTTACGGTCACAACGTAAATGTCTAATTTCAAAACTGTAGTTGTAATTCTTGCTCAAGTTTATAAACTATGCATCTAGTTTAACATAACATAACTGACCCCTACCCATGAAATGGGGTCAGTAAATCAGTTTGAACTTTTTTTTCTTCAAGCTTTCGTTTTATGTAATATGGAAGTATATACTGACTGATTATATGTATTCTAATCGAAAAAGATTGATAAGAAAGAAATATATTAGCTTTAAAGTTTTTATTGTGATTTTCACCTTTGAGGATGTAATGAGTTTTTGAAATCAAAATAAAATACGGTTTTGTTACAAAAGCTAACATTTTATTTTTATTAATTGGTTATTAACATTACACTTTGGCTGAAATCAGCTACTTTAAAAAAAAGTACATATATTAAGAAAAATTGGTATCTTATTTTAACACCCAAAAACTGAAATAGAATTGCAAGTAAACTTTTAGAATTTAAAATTACTTGTAAAGAATCACATATTCGGCTTAAAAAACATTCCACAAGACTATCAACAAATAACAACTTTGAGAAAAAAATGTAATTTTCAAATTAAAAAATAATGTTAGAAATTGAATCTGAATCTTCTCCCTCTGGAGCTAGGCACTGTTCACAAATTGTTTTCATGTGACTCAGGCACATATGGTTTTTACATTTTATGCAGAAGTGTTTTGTCTTATCTTTTTGACGCGGACAAATAACGCATCTGGTTCGACTTGACGTTCCATGTGTAGGTCCCGGGTGTGGTTGTTGTAGGCCAGCGACGTTTGCCGCTCTTTTTCTAATCCTCATCGGAAGCTGAATAATCGCTGATCTTTTCAGACTTTGTGGACGCACTAAACACATTCCAATTTCACGCAAAAACAATCTTCGCACCAAATTAGTTTCTGAATTATTACTGATAAATACCATTTGCGCGGTTATGCCAGCAATATCTAGAAGCCTGTAAAATATAGCAAGCGGCCAACGTCTGCATCTTCGAGATGTGGAGTACGTTGCACACATTTCGTCCACGGTATCCACGCCGCTTTTCGTAAAGTTGTAAGTGGTTATAATTTCTGGCTTTTGTTTTTCCTCGTCAATTTTATCATCGTGGTGTAATGTTGATAATGCTAATACATTCTTGTTTTTTTTTTTGAACAAAAGATACTAGCGTCATATCCTTCTGAAATCCAAACATACTGCTTCCGATATTCCTGTTTCGAACGTTCAGAAATTCAGGCGGTATTTCCCGCTTGTTTTTTCGGATTGTACCAACCATAGTAATTTTCTTTTTCAGCAATTCAGTGGCTAATGGGACACTCGTGAACCAATTATCAATGGTAACATTTCGTCCAGAATTTTCAAGTGATCTCAATAAACGTATTACAACAGCTGCAGGCGAATTTGACATCTGGTAGGGCCCATCTGGCTGTATACCCACATAAATCTCCATATTCTTCGTGTACATTGTCCTAGCATCTGTGAGGGTTAAAATCTTGAGGCCATACTTTGCCGGCTCGCTCGGGATATATTGCCGGAAGGAGCATCTACCGCGAAAAGCAACTAACTGTTCATCAATGGTGAGAAATTCTCCAGGCGTATAATGTTTCTCACAATTCGCCACAAATAACTCGAATACTTCACGAATTGGTGCCAGCTTATCTATCGCGCACCTCTGGTTTCGATCGTTGATATTGTCAAAACGCAAACATCGTAGCAAAAATAAAAATCTTTTGAGGCTCATGGTTGCATAAAAAACCTGTATGCCATATCCATCTTGATTCCAAAAGTCTTGCAAATTTTGATGTCCTCCTCGAAAGACACCAGCTAAAATAAGTAGACCAATAAATGCTTTGATTTCTTTTTCGTCCGTTACTTTTGCATCACGATTTCTTGAATAATTTTCAGATATTTTGCTGATATAAATGTTGGTGTTTGCTACAATCATCCTAATTATCGTGTTATCAATAAATATGGAATAACACTCTGCAGGAGTTTTGCATGTCCTTGAAAAACCTATGGTGCCTGGAAGTTTACGAATAATGTTTTCTGACCGTGTTCTAACATTTGTGACTGGCCTTGTTTTCCTCCACCGTGGTATTTTATCTTTTCCGATGTAAGAATCTGCAGAAACAATTTCAATTTCTTCAAGATCTTCCGAAACATCTTGTTCGGATTCACTATCATGGGTTAATTTATCTTCATGATCTGATTCGTCCTTATCTGATGAATCATACTCTTCATCCGTCGGTACCTCTTGCAAAAGCCGGTTGAGTCTGGTTTGCTCTTGCTCATAGGAATACATGGCGGACGATAAGTACAATCAGAAACACGAATCACCCACAAAGATTTTACACTAAAAGTCAAATTACGAAATGTCTCAAGGCGAACGATGCGTACTCTCCAACGCAACTTGAACAACTGGCAAAATAAGACAAACATCTGTAAAGCAGTATTGGTAAAAACTGTAACGTTAGTAGGCGCGTGGGGGTCAAGCCAGCCCAGCTGCAAAACAGATGTAATAATATCCAACAGTTTACGACTTTTTTCGTTTTATTTTCTAAGAAATGCATTGCTGAATGTGTTTTAGGAAGGTACTAAAATATTTCTTGATTTAATGCAAAAAACCTCCAAGTTATCAGCAAATTTACATCAGTGGGGGTCAGCCTAACCTTCACGCGCCCACTTACGGGTTAATGTTTAACAATTGCTGTTTTAAAATTTCCATTTTCAATAGGTGTTCCTCTTCGGCAAATCTCATTTGTTGTTGGTGCCTTTCTTGCATATGCTGCATTCGCATTTTATGTTTGGCCAATTTATGTTCGGCTTCCAAAACCTGACCATCTTTGGTTGCCATCCAAGAACATAACTGGCCGACCAATTTGCTGCTAGAGCGAATGTTGGCATTTAGCTGCTTGGCCTTTGGCGTTCGCAACTTTGCCGGTGTACAGGGTGTCCCAACGGTCTGCATTTCTTTGATAGCGGCTTTAATATTAAAAATATCAAAAACTTCTATCTAGAAAACTTGTAGCGGATATCGGTCTACATAACCTAAAATTATTTTTGCATGTACTGGGTGTTCCGTCTAGCAGTGGCAAACCAAACTTATATTTTTTTAAATAGAACACCCTGTATATTTTAGCATTTTCAGAAGCCCTTTTAACTGCTGATTAAAAGCATATAAGGTTATATGGGTTTTAAATGGATAATTTGGTAGTTATTTCTCATTTTCTTTAAAAAATTGCCTTGATTTGCAAGATTGCTATCACGGAGCTACAGCAGGTATCACTTTCGAGCCTATGTAAGAAATTTTATTAACATGTAAGGTTTAAAACTCATACAATATTTTAACTTTAGTTTTGCAATTTATACAAGGCGCTTAGAATTAGCGGACCTCAAAATTTCTCATTTTTTTCAAATGGAACACCCTGTATACGATTAAATATTTGAATGGCCGGTTTCAAAAGCTTTAAAAAAATATAGGGTTTTATGGTAGATACCAGCATCAGCTGAAGAATGGATCAGAATTGCAGATAATTTCTATAGCCAATGGAATTTTCCACATTGCCTTGGAGCACTCGATGGAAAGCGTGTTGTTTTACAAGCTCCTATTAATAGTGGAAGTGAGTTCTACAACTACAAGAACTTTTTCAGTATTGTTTTATTGGCTTTAGTTGACTCACAATACAACTTTCTTTATGTCAATATCGGATGTCAAGGAAGAATATCAGATGGCGGAGTATTTAAAGGCTGCGCATTACACAGAGGAATGGAAAACAAAACTTTAAATATACCGGAGCCAGCTCCATTATCAACAGGTAGATCACTAACACCCTATTACACTGTGGCTGATGAAGTATTCCCTCTTTCTGCAAACATAATGAAAGTTTATTCAGGACTCCACAACAGAGAAACTAGAGGGAGAATATTTAACTACAGACTATGTAGAGCTAGAAGAGTGGTTGAAAACTCTTTTGGCATAATGTCGTCAGTTTTTCGAGTCTTAAGAAAGCCTATGTTCTAGGAAGCTGATAATGCTACTTCTGTAGCCACTGCAATAACACACCTGCATAATTTTTTAAGAAGAAACCAGGAATCTGCAAACTTATACACTCCTCCAGGAAGTTTCGATGAAGAAATTGAAGGAAACTTCAGACCAGGGCTTTGGAGACAAGAAACCGAACCACCGACGTCGCTTTTACCCCTGCCAAATCAACCAAGAAGAACTGGCCTTGCAGTGAAAGAAATTCGAGATGAAATTGCGCAATTTTGTATAGAAGAAGGGTCGCTAACTTGGCAAGAACATTATGCTTCAGTTACTTACAGTGTCCATAGTTGATCGTGGCTTGTTCCGGTCCAGCGCGAATGCCAAGGCGTTAAATGCAAACCATGTACTTTTATAAACTTCTTCGGCACCTGTAACTCAAACACACATTTGTTACTTATTTGCATTAATATGTCAATAACAATTATAAAATTCACAATTAATAAACATTTATTGAATTTATTTTGAAGTAAAAAGTCTTACCTGTTCCTGTGCCTTTGCTTTTAGAAACTTTTGCTTTCTCTCTTCTCAGAGAAGCCAGCAAACTTGTTATTTTGCGTTTGCACTCTTCTACTGTCGTTTCCAATTCGTCAGCTAGTTGCTGCCATGCGTCATGTTTTTAAAATTTGTTGTAGTGTTGTAGATCCTGAGGATCCCACAACACTGGTTTATTTCGATAAAGATCAATAAAAAACATTATTTTATCTTGAGACCACTCCATTGTTTATAATAAAACTCACGATGCACAAATAGACCTTTGCAGTTTGGCACTACATCAACTACTGAATGGATTGAGATGATTGTGCTCAGAACGAACAAGTTGCGACCTGTACTGACTTATAATGTAACAATTAAAGAGATTCATCAAAAAACCGACAGCCAAGTGGAGCACTTTTGCTCGACCCGAGCGGCTCCGTTCGGCGCTCACTCATCGGCACTGACTAGCGAATGTTCGTGTTACATTACATTACATTACAACGTTCAGTTCAAGTCAGTCGCCGCCTTTACATTTTTTAAATTAGGAATTTTCTTTCTTACCCACATATGACATTGGCATTATTTGCCATTTCAATCACTACGGAGGCCACATCACTTAGTTTTGTTGCTGGGGTTAATCCTGAAACTTGAACCGTAAGTTTTTTTTAATAATAAAATGTAAATATCATACCAATACGATCATCATCGAAGTCACTGTCGTGCCCAGTCATGCGGGTCCCTAGCAGCTCCAAAACTTTTATGTCAGTATCGTCCATTTTTAAATCACGTGTTGGTGGCCCTCTTCCTGTGCCCGTAACTTTCATTTTTTCATCGGCAAATTTTCTGTTTGCTCCTCTTGATATTTTTGTATTTATTTTTTAGAATAGCAGCCGTTTTGCTTATTTCCCCACTAGCGCAAAATTCCTTGTGAATAGTCCCCCATATGGCATTCTTTTGGAGATTGGCAGCTGCGTCCGTTTTCTTGCATTCCACAATATGCTTGTAGTTTTTGACCAAGCCTAATAGGCGGGTTTCTTCTAATGAAGAAAAATTGGCTGCACGTTTTTCCATACCTGCATTTACATTAAATTATAGATATAAATAAGATTATTAAAATATTGCTGACCTTCAACGAGAATATACCTATAGTCTGT
Source organism: Agriotes lineatus (assembly GCA_940337035.1). Lineage (NCBI taxonomy): Eukaryota > Metazoa > Arthropoda > Insecta > Coleoptera > Elateridae > Agriotes > Agriotes lineatus. The sequence continues at coordinate 167,076 of CALNHX010000940.1, forward strand.
TCAGTAAACATAAAAACACAAAGTGGCCTTTCATTTCCAAAATTTCATGAGTGTACTTCCAGAATTTATCTTTGTCAAGGAATGTACTTACAAAAAGTTACTAAAACAAATAGGTTAAGGGTGTGACATTTACATCCCATCTGTCATAATGAACTACTTTTAACGGTATTATACAAATACTGTGTTGGATACTATTGACTTAGCGGTTATTAGTAAATATTTTGATTAAATTTTAAAAAACTTCAGAAGAGAATTTCTAGAAAAATATCTATTTTGACACTGACAATCAGAAATATTAATTGTAATTTTTAAATTCAAATCTGCCTGTATACAGGTGTGGAAACCTTTGCAAAACAAAATACAGAATCGCTAGCACAAATATTATACGCACATGCCAACTTCAAAAAAATTAAATGTTTTTGTGTTTACTGAATGCCCTATATGTTGTATGTAGACAAATATGATTAATAAAATAAGGCGTATGCGCAAAGCAATTTAATAATGGTGCCAAATTTAAACCAGACCAAACAACTTGGCGCCAATTTTAAATCTGACAAACTAACTCCGTTTTCAATTAAAACATAAAGATAGAGTAAAAAAATCTTTCTTTAATTTTACTGAATATGAAAATTGAACACCTCATAACAAAGTTTGTATTTGTACCATTTTTGGACATTTCAGAACAAGCAGAGCATATATAATAAATAAATAAATAAATAAATAAATGTCTATTGCTACATAGTGATAAATGTTTATATATACATGCATATAGTAATAGAAGTAGCAAAAGGCGCAGTTCAGCTACTCAGTTACCTGAGCGTTGCTCTTCCACTGAACCTGCCCTGTACACAGCTTCCAACGTAAACTTTTAAACATAAAAAAAATAAATAAATAAAATAAATGAATATGTATATATAAGTAAAGTGATACCATCTGAAACGCATATACGCATATATAAACAGAAACTTAATAACTTCTTAATTACTGTTTTCTTATATATTTAGAAGCATTCGTTTCAGAAGAAAATTAAAGCGAAGTAATGGTAAATGTTTCAAGTCTGATCTAAGGTTATTATATAATTTAACTATTCCATATGTAAAAGAACGTTTGAAAGTTTCAGTGACATGCTGAGGAGGCGTGAGTAATCCCTTGAACCTTAGATTTAGACTATGTACATCGGTTCGAAAACGAATGGTATTATAGAGATAAATAGGGGTTTTAGTTAAAATTATTTTGTGAAATAAGCTGGCTGAGTGCAAATATCTACGGGTTGACATATTTAGCCATTTACTTTCAGCTAACTTATGAGAAATATGTTGATATTTGCGAATACCATAAGCTAACCTTAAACACGAATTTTGAATTCTTTGTATCCTAAGCTTGTCCGAATTTAATAAGTTAGGGCCGTAGACACAGTCACAGTAATCAAATATTGACAGCACCAAGGCATTACATAAATAAATTTTTTGTTTACAACTTAGAATATGTCTGTTCTGGTATATTTGTCTTAGATTACAGTATGCTCTTTGTATACACTTAGTAATGTGAGCTTGAAACCTTAACTCATCATCAATATGTACGCCTAAATTTTTTACTACAGTTGAAAATTTTAAGGATGTATTATTAATTTTTAAATTTAGTTTTAGCTGATTTATAGTTACGTCTTTATGCTTTCCAAAAACAATTACATTCGTTTTAGAAGGGTTAATTTGAAGTGAATGTTCATTAGATATTTGATATAGTTCTTCTCTTCCTAGATCAGAATTTAAGTTATCGCATGCAACTTTTAAATTTGTCAGGTCGAACGAGATATACAATTGCGTATCATCCGCATAAAAATGACAACTAGAATATTTAATGTGAGTAATAAATTGCGATATGTACAACGTAAACAAAAGAGGACCCAAGATTGATCCCTGTGGCACTCCACTGTCAATAGAAAGAAAATTCGAACTTATATTATTTAAAATTACTGTTTGCTTACGACCAGAAAGATAAAAGTAGATAAAAGTAATTTATCTACGACAGTGCCTAAATTAGCCTTTTAGTTGGCAGTTTTAAGTTTGTAAAACGACGGTTTAAAAACATGTTTTCATTACGTCGTTAGTAGTAACGTGTTTAAAAGATTTCATTAGGCACGTTGTCAGTAGCAAAGTGTTTTAAAATTTGTAAAACACGCAAAATTACGACCGGTTGCTGGTAATCCTAATTTACATTTAATTTTTTTATATTTACCGTGTTTTCTAAATTCTATCGTAGATAAAATATTGTACGATACACATGCGTAAAGCATCTTTAGTCACTCGCGGGGTTTAAAACGCTCGCTCGTGCCTAAAGAGTAGCTTTACGCACTTGTATCGTAAATTACTATTTTGACGGCTGTAGAAATAAGTAATTTTTGACGGCTGTAGAAAAAAGTAATTTTTGAAGCTATTTTTAACTTTAAATGCACCATTTTTTAAACAAAATTTGGAATACAGGGTGTATAAAAACTGTTGCACTATTTGTAGTAGCATACAGTAAAAATGTAAAAAAAAATCCTGGTGTTTTTCTGTTTTATCTAATTTTTTCATTTTTTTACAATTAAAAAGGCTTCATTAATTGACTATGATTTATTCAAATATTTTGTAATATAGATTTTAAACATGCTGTACAGCGGCTGATTCAGAAAACTGCTTATTTATATAGGTATATTTAACCATTTTTAATTCCACGAGATATGCTGATTTTAAAGACCTGCAACATTTCACGTCTAGAACTCTACATGGATTAGTAGTAAATTGCAAACATTTCAAAATTTGCGTGGAACTACTTACGAAATAAAATTATTTTTGGTTTTAATTACATCATTGTGAAAAACGTTCAGACAAGATGTGTTTCATTATAAAAACTCTTAATAAAAATCTAAATTAACAGAGTAACTAAAAGGGAACAGACGTGTAATTTAGTATTTCTGAATTGTTTTCAAGAAGTGGATTTTATTACAGTTATACAAAGATTTAAAACACTACTTGTTTTAATGCTAAAAATTGGCACATTTTTATTTTATTTTTTTTTATTTTTCAACGGTGCTCATACGACATATCAATGAACATATGTATTTACTTATATAACATAAAATATAGATGGTGTTCCATTAAAAAAGTAAGTATTGTACCCCAATCCCATATTGAAAACATTTTCCGTTTTACTTAATAAATACATACCTAGTCTAAATTTGCCTTTTGATATCATTTAAAAACTAGCTTAGGTATACAAAATTATTACCTTTTTCTTCATAATCGTAAAACAAAACTCTTTTACATTTTGGTGAGACAGGCCGAAGTATTTTAGGATTTATCAGATTTTCCTCTCTTGCGTTCTTATTGATTTCCAATCGTTCCAGCACTAAAATAAATTATTACATATTAGAAAACTTCTGCCTTTTGAAATACAAAGATGAGCCATATTATGAAGTCAGAAAAAAATGAACCCATAGGACTGATTTAAGAAGTAATGGACATTCTCCATTACTGCTATAAATCAAGCATTATTAATTATTTCATCACTAGGTAGTACTAGAAATAAAAAATTAAAAATACAAGAGTTATAGTCACAAGCCATTTGCCAAGACGGTCGCATCGACCTTGGAAATCGAACAAAAAATTTGCTTGTACGAGAATGTAGTATTTTAATTTATTATTCAATTAGTCCTTTTGTATTCAATAACAAATTGCTATTTTTTGCTGATTAGTGAGGTTGCAGTGCTTGTGTTGAGTAACGAATTTTTACTAATCCCTAAATTATTAATTTTTTTCCTCATATTGTTAATAAAAAAATTCACACAAACTAGTATTATTACACTTGGAAGAAAGTAAGCTTTTAAAGATGTGAAATTTGATTGCTCGTGGTATTAGAAAAAACAAGATGGCCTTTACCTTGATTATTTCAATAAAGTTAACAGTGGAAATAATTACAGTGAACAGACTTCAGTCACCCCATCATATGTGCCAAATTTGCATTTGATCCGATAAACGGTTCTACAGAAATCAAAGCGGCCCATACTTTTGGGACACACTGTACCTATTATTTTAATTGACACAACTGAAACGGAGTGTAAATAGAGAGTAAATACTTACCCACTATAAGTTTTTTGTTATTCATACTAAATACCGGATCTTGGCAACGCATCAGGACATCACATATATCACTCCGAACAAAAGCCGCGATAATCCAGCTTCCAAAGGATGATAATTTAAAAATTCGGTAAAACTAAACAAACTTTGGCACAAAAACGCACAGCATACTAGCCTCTTGCGAGTCTCGACAATTGCAGGATTACACTCACAAAACAATAACTAATCTTGCACTATTAGGTACGGTATGCTTTGCACCCTTGTAGCCTGTACCAGGACGTGGTCTCCCTTCCCCGCACCAGCAGTTGCTTATCGCTTCCTTATTGCAAGACGTGTGAAAAGCTGTCGATTCGAAGAAATGATATTAATCGAGTTGTTGGAAATTTTATTTATTATATTTAGCTGCAGACACATTTTCCCGCAAACTTCTACTCGCTAGCAGCTATGGTCAATAACAATAATTAATATACTATTCAATTTTATTGTATTTAAAATCTCATTAATATATCCTTTTCTAATGTTAACAACCACCATCACTGTTATTATAACGGGTTATAAAATCTAGTCTAATAATTCTGTGAAATAATTTTAAAGGCATAAACAAGAAAACCTATTGAAATGGGGTGAGAAATAAAGCTGCACCGTTTACCTAGAACTGAATTAGTTTTGGCCATTTATCAACACCCGGCGTGTATTAGAAAAACAGATAAAAAATACCAAGCTTTGTTTTTTTACTTTCAGTTGCAGAAATTTTGTCAAGTATGCAGTCCCCAGTGACGGAGTTTGTTTTTGGTGTCTCCGATGTCGGATTAGGTACCTACATACGTGCCGAAATGACATCACGCCAAGAACGGGGAAGGAATGAAGCATTGTTTCCAATAATAATCAGTTTTCCAAATAATGAGAATAAGAAAACAATACGTATGTACATATATCAATGTACCTAGTTGTACTGTTTGAATATTATCAGTTATCGATGTCATTACTCATCACCTTTTACAACTCCCAACTTGAATTTATGTGAAGCTTTTGTAGATAGGTAATGATTTTATTGCCGTTCTAGGTAATTTTTGTTTTTCCAACTGTAACCACTGAGAATTGGTGTTACACCCGGAATGTTAAATTGTAAGGGATGGTTTAGAATTTAGAATATTACTTGAAAAAGCATTAAATTTGCAATACGGTGTTTATTACATTTTTATCTTAGACAAAGTTAAGGTTTCGCATTTTTTTAGTTACCCAATTAGAAGCCATTACCAAAATGTATGTTCTCCAAAAGCTAAATTATGTATTATGACTGAGCGATTTTAAAAATTATAAGTTAACACAGTTTCCAAAAAATTGGATAATTGTCAAAAGTTTGAAGACTTAAAAATTTGCCAATTGGACAATCCGATAAAAGCGTTTAACATATGTACCAAGTTCGAATCGTCACAAAAAGAAAATCACAAATATACTTGTTAAAACTGGCTTGAAATTATAATAAACGTATATTTTATCCCCAGTGCCCCTGACACGCGAAGTTGAAATTCGTAACTGCAGCTCTCATGGCACGCTAAAAAAAATCTTTCAGAAAGGCAAATTAAATACCCAACTATTTTGAATAAAATTTATAAACAAAGTTTTAAATACTAAAAGGAAAAAAAATAGATTTTTTAAATTTTTTCGTTTTATCGTCAAATAAATATAATGGATTTCTCCTTCGGACTCCGGTTGTTTCGTACCAATGTTCAAGCGTTTCTTAAACTAAATTCGTGTCGTCAGCAAACAAAAAATATAAATGTTTGTTAAAATTTAGTTTTTACGGCGTCCGCATTCAAATTCATTAAGTGCAGCTCTCGTGGATTCTATCGCGACTGGTTTTTTTAAATGCTTTTTTTCATGTAAAACAAGTTATAAAATTAACTTTATTTACTAGGGATATTTCAAATTATTTCTCCTTCAATCTCATGATAACCATGCAATAGGTATTTATAGGTAAAATAAATTTTCCAATTATTTTGCTTGGACTCCCCCTAAATGTGTTTCTTTAGATATAAAGAAACAATCCTTAACAATTTAGCCAAATCGGATAATATTAACCCATGCCGACTTCCACGTAAAGTTTGACTGATACACCAAATTGAAAAATTACTCTATCTCATGACATAAACATGTAATTTATTTCTGAACAAGTAATTTTTGTGTTACAATGATTCTTCTTACTCATAAAAATAATTGGGGTGTTAACACAGACGTTGAATAAACATTTAGGCCTATTTAAAAAAATAATACCTATATATTTTTGTTTCTTAATGTTTTTTTTTTTGCACTGGATACCAGGGGCGGATGGGCAACATCTTAGCGGCCCGGGAAATAATATTTGTCGGCCCTTTTTTAATTTCCGAATAGGGCTAAAATATACATTTACAGAGTGTTACGCATTTTTATTTTAATATTAAATAGAGCATAGGTTTATTACAGATTTTTTAATCAGATTACATTTACTATCCAAAAAACATTTTTTTAGTTAAAAATGCTGGACTCCCAGTCAAGTACAATATAGAAACATACAACAACAAAAAAAAGTAAATCAAAGTTTAAAGTCTTTTTATTCCAAGTGTAGAAATTAGGTTTCTTATAAACGATTAGAGAATTTACAACTTCATAAAAATTCTTTAAACACAAAAATTTAAGAAAAAATTATTATATAAAAACTTTACTCTTTTAACAATCTATTTAATAACTTGCTTTGCTGCATAAGCATATCTATAATGTTATTAGAGTCAATATTATATAAAATATCATTTTCGCAAGCAATTAACATAAATGCATCCAAATTATTATTCGACATTGAATTCCGCAATCTATTTTTAATGCATTTTAACTTGGAAAAACTTCTTTCACATTGCACTTGATTTATTAATAATGTTAATAAATATTTGTAAGCATTTCCTAGTGCAGAATATGCCTCACTGTACATATTGTACTTTTAAATGACAGAATAACAGCAAATTGCACATTTAAGACAAGATTTACATTTTTTTACTTCCTTTTACTATAAAGGAAGTATTGGATTCACCTCAAAAAATCGAAATTGAGTTTTCAACAGATCTTTGCGTTTTAGAGTTCCCTGATCCCAAAAAACATTTTTTTTTCATAGGTCTGTCTGTCTGTCTGTGTCTGTGAACAGAATATCTCAAAAATGAAAATAGGTATGGCGTTGAAACTTCATATATAAGTTTTGTGTAGTATGTAGATGAGACAGCAAGCTTTTGAAGAAAATCGCATAATCGGAAGTAGGTGTTTATTCTTGTGATTTTGTATTTTTTTTCGATTTTTTCAAAAACGGCTCTAACGATTTTTTTCAAACTTTACATTTTTATTACATTTTTAATGTGTATTGATGTGAGCTAGGTGATTTTCCAGTTGAATACTTCTAAAGTGGGCTTCTTTTGTTTTTTTTCTATTTTTTTTATTAACTCCCATTTTAAATAGAACACCCCGTATATTATTACATTTTTGAATTCAGATTAAAATTTTAGAGAAAATTTGTCTCCTTAACTAACGCTCTATTTTGTACCGTTTTTATAGAATTTGTAATTTTTGAAAATTTTTGACAAATGGGTAGTAATTAAAAATGAAATTTTTGACTAATTATAAGATCACTGTAAAAGGAAGTTGTGTGAGTGTATCACCCCAGATTTTTATTATTAACATCAAAACCACCATCGCTTTCAATACCATCGTTGTCTTCTTCATCAGTTTCATCTGTATCTATAACTGTAACATTACTCTGAAATTGTTGAATACTCTCCGCATTTGTTGTTGCCGAAACTTTAAATTTATCCCAATTTTTCGAGAAACTAACCAATTCTTCTTGCAGATTTTCTTCTGTAATATTTGGGTAATAGTTTTCTAGCAGTTCACACAATTTTTTAAAGCTATTTGATGGTACTCCTTGTTTAACTTCATCAAAATTTGTTGGAGAAATAAGGCAATATCCTTATAAAGCTCACCATTATTCTTAAATCTACATTCTATAGAATTTATAATTTTATCTAAAATTCTATTATGGGTTTCAACTTCATAGTTTTTTCGGCAATCTTTTATAGGATCATCTTCCGGAAATTCTCCAGCTATTTTCTTTCGTTTTCTTATTCACTTTTCGGGAAAGGAAATTGGTATGTCGATGTCGATTTCTTCACGGCTGTCAATTTCATCTTCTGCCCATGCAATGAAAGTTTCAATATCACCCATGTCGCGACTTACGGACTTTAATTGTGATGTACAATTCATAATCATTTCGTGGCATCTTAGTAAGTCTAATCCGCTAGTTTGCAAATATTTCGAGACAGAACCAATAATTGAAAATAATTTTGTAAAAATTTGAGCCGTTAGTAGCATTTCATAATCTATAAATTGTGTAAGCATGGTAGAGGCCTTCACACGGACATCTGGTGGCATGTTTTCAGACAATTTTATATCGTGTAATGCTAATAATACATCGATGTAAAGAGCATTGGCGTGATTTTTGTAATTTCCAAATATTTTTTTCAAAGCTGCTTCTTTTGCCCACTAACGAGTTTCTCCAATTACTTGTAATTTCTTTTTTTTTTTGGCCTCTAAGGATGTGGTTTTCCAAATATTCGTTCTTTGGTAGGATTCTTTGAAGAAAATTGCAATGGAATTTAATAAGGTAAATAAAGACGCTGCATTTATTGTTATTTTGACGGTGTCGGACACAACTAGGTTCAGGATATGGCTGTAACACCACACATGTAATTGACTTGGTGTATTTTCAGACATCCATTTATAGAAACCATTGTAAGCCCCTTGCATATTTGCTGCACCATCAGTGGCATTAGGGACGCAATTTTTTAGTGGAATATTTAAAGATGAAAATTCTTTTTGAATGAGGTTAAACATACCTTTCCCGGTCGAGTCTGTACAACTTACAACGGAAACCAGTCTTTCATAGATTTCACAACCCAAAACATACCTTATTACAATTGAACATTGATCTTGAACTGAAATATCCTGTGTAGGGTCCAATTGCACACAGAAAATATTTCTGATTTTTGGATTTCTTCCAGAATGGATGTTTTGATCAATTCTCTTATGATTTGCAATATTGAATTTACAGTTGTTTTATATAATAAACTTACTAATGATCCAGATCTACGTTGTTATCCTTTTTCATGAATATTTTTGCTTTTTTCCATGACCTCATTTAAATGTTCTTTTAAGTATACATCATATTTACTTACTAACAATATTAATTCCAAAAAGTTACCATGGTCCAATTTGGAATCAGCTAAAGTATATGCAGTTTCATATTTCTTTCCTCTATAACTTAATCTGCGTTTTCCAATAAGTTTTATAATGTCTATAATCACTTCTAATACTCGTCATTTTTTTTTATTTGCTGCTGTCTGATATTTAATGTAGATGAAAGAAGCAAATTGGAAATGTCCTTTTGATTCTTGCACATAAAGTATGCTCTAACGGAATGTTCATGTTCACTACTTACTTCATGCTCCTGAATTCGTTGATAAGTGTGCGAAAAGTCATTCATACCAAGAACAAATCGATTTTCGTGCTTTGCGTATACTAGACATACAGTACAAAACAACTTAAAAGCTTTTTCATTGTATGTTAGCCAATTCCTTACTGTGCCATTCCGTAGCCGTATGAAAACTAAATATTTCTAATTGCTGGTGGTACTTACTTCTTTCTTTTTCAGTCCAAAATTGAATTTGTCCCTCTCATTTCATAAAATCGAATAGTAAGCAATCCACAGCGCGTGACGCGTGACTTATCTTAATTACCACAAAATAAACAAAACATAAAAGTTTGAGAGTTATTTATAGGCAGTCGGAAGAAGAAATATAAAAACTCAATTTTTTGCTGATTAATTATATAGGCAAATAATAGTGTAAAATACAGAATTAAATGTACAAAAATCCTACAAAAATTTGTTAAGAAAATGAAAAATTCATTCCGGTTCTTTATTTTCGATAATTACATGTTTATGAAGATTGGTTGGTAGATCACTTAGACGTACTTTCAGCCACCGGCCCTGCGGGCCTCTGAGCAGCCGGCCCACCGGGAAATTTCCCGGTTCGTCTTATGGCCCATCCGCCCCTGCTGGATACCCTTTTCGATAGTCTGCAATTGCCTAGAAAAAATGAAAACAAAACATAGCGTAAAAATTGTTCATAATATTTTGTAGATTTATGGGTACCTACTTGAAATAAATATGTTTCCTGCTCAATACTTTTTGTTACGCTGTCATTGTAATCTGTCTGAAGTTTCACTTCTCTCTCGGCCGTATCATTTGTTCCTCCAAATTTTTTACAACCTCTTCTTGTATAAACTTAGAACAACTTTTCTATTCAATTTGTGGTCGATTTAAAATTTTGGTGGAAACTACAAACCTGGTAAAGAAATGTCTGAACTTTCCGTTTATCACTTGAATTAGAATGTCACTGTCTTCATTCTGTAGAAACTCTGGCACATCTTTCACTCTTAAAATACATTTCTTGGGCACCTCATTGGCATCATCCTCTTTTTCTTCATCGCCGTCTCTTTCGTCTTGATCGTCATAACCAAAATCATCATCTTTGTCATTCTGGTTTTATTTATCGATAATTTCTTTACATATTTTTGCCTTCGTCTTTTTACTTACATTGTCGTCATACAGAGATAAAGGAATATATTCATCTTTTAAATAATATAACTGGTTTACTAATTTCTTCACTTTTATTTCGGCAACCTCCTTAATTGGTTAATTGTATAAACTCTTCAAACATTTCAAATCTGCTAATGTACCTTTTTTGCCCGATGAGCTACAAACCAATACTGACAATATCATTTCACTATGAAATCATTAACTTGTAATAACGCTGTTGTCTCTGTTGAAGTCAGTTTAAATTTTTCTCGAAAAAGATATATCTTTAGGGAATAGATCCCTTTGGCCATCCAGCGAGCATGGTGGCAAGCTCCAGGTTGCTTCAATACAACAGACTGAATTATTTTGATATCCTAAAAATAATAATAAGTCTTTTGTTGCATCCAAAGGTACAAATTTACGGGGAGTCCTTAATAAATTTTAAAATTTGGAAAATAAGTGGCACCTTACCATGCAACTACAAACAACATCTTAGCAACCATAGATTCAGGAAATCCTTGATGTTACTTACATATTCTTACTTTAAATGTAGTTATCAAATTTTGAAATTTCATACAATTAATACTAATATGCTAGTAAATAAAATATTGTATGCACCACTGGAGATATTCACGTATTTTACCTTCGGTTAACTTAGTGACCTCAGGGAAAAATATATTTACAGTGGGAAATTTTAAATGTTTTATTTTAAAAATCATCTGAGTACTTTTGTATGTAACAGTGTTTAAGTTACTAAACCACTACTTATTAAATAATTCATTGTAACAAAAATAATAGTACATAGAACAACTAAGAAGGCAATACATACTTTTATAATAATAAATTACTGAGAGATTATATAAAATAAATATATTAGATTGCCTAATTATCAATTATCCTAAAGGCTAATACAAAAAGTTTTTAAACAAAGAAAATAGACATTAAGATCTCCAGAGCAAAGAAAAGCTGAAGAGAGAAAAAATGCTGACCCAAATACAGTATATTCTTCTTATAATAGACTTGCTTGTAATCGATTGTCGTTTTGCAATGTACCGACTACCAAAGTCCGGAGTAAAGAGTCATTCAAATGTAACTTTTATAAACACCTGGCTCATAATCTAACTGTCAGCATTTTCCTACTCCGTAATTAGGATGAATACGTGTATGTTTTTCTAGGAATGTTAAGAGGTTTTGTGTTCACACCTAGTTCTCCGTTTTCCTCTATTTTCCTTAAATACCTAGAACGCCACCCTACAATGCCACTCCTTTCCATGAGCAATTTTCTTTTGTCACAAATTTTTTTATAATGAATGCCTATTTCATTAATAGCCCAGTTACATTAGACGGAAAAACGCAGCATCTGCCGAAAAAGCCAAGTGAGCTGAAATTTTGCATACACCTTTATTTTGACATTATATATAATGTCTCAAAGGTCCCCATCGATATCGCGCTTACGTTTTGAGTTATTCAAGGTCAAAAGTCACAGAATTAAGTTTTTCGCAAATATCTCTCTTTCTATGGGTCGTATGAGTTCTTAGTTATTACAAGAAATGAAGGCTAGGAAATTTTCTACAAAAAAGACTAGACAGGTTTTTTACGTACAACTAACCATTCAGTAAATAATACACTGTTAAGTTTTGCAGACGGGTTTTACTTCCCTTTACGATCAAGGAAGCATTGGGCTCACTCCAAAAATTCGAAATTGAGTTTTCAACAGATCTTCACGTTTTCGAGTCCCCTGAACCCAAAATACATGTTTTTGCTCATTGGTCTGTGTGCCTGTGTGTCTGTCTGTGAACAGAATATCTCAAAAACGAAAAGAGGTATGACGTAAAAACTATAAGTTTTGTGTACTATCTAGATGCGACAGCAAGCTTTTGAAGAAAATCGCATAACCGGAAGTGGTGTTTACTCTTGTGATTTTTCAGTTTTAAAATATATTTTAAATAGGAGTTAATAAAAAAAAACAAAAAACACAAAAGAAACCCATTAATTCAACTAATTTTCATTGGTTGTGTTTTACATGCTCTTAGAAATAATTGATAATACAGTGTCTGCTTAAGTTCGCACCATATGGAAAACTTTTTTATTATTAATTTTACGAAAAAAAGTTATTCTTTATAAAAAGTTCCGCATGGTCCAAAACTTAAAATTCAATCATCAGATGTCAATTTTTTAAGCCGTATACGAGGAATGTCAAAAAATATGAATTCTACTCAAGAGTAAAGTACCTTTATTTGTGACAATATCGAAAATTTTTATTAAGAAAAGTTGATTAGAATCCAAAACTACGTTCAAATATCCAATTACACCTATCTACGATGAAAATCAGGTTTTGTTATTTTCCACATTTTTTTTTAAGTTGAATTTGATTGTTGTATTCGTAGTTTTATAACAGACTAGCTGACCCGGAAAACAATGTTATTCACAAAAATAATTTGTTTTTGTATATAAGTCAAATCGGACCATAAATACCCATTTTCGTAAATATCTTGACTCCAGCGTTACCTACCGGGTTAATTTTTTGTAAAAACATTTCTTTTTACGTAACCAACGTAAACTCTGAATATGAGATAAATCGCACCATAAATACACATTTTCGTAAATATCTTGACTCCAGCTCCACCTATCGTGTTCATTTTTTGTAAGAAGATTTATTTCTACGTAGCTAACATCTATTCCAAATATGAGCTAAATCGTACCATAAATACACATTTTCGTAAATATCTTGACTCCAGCGCCACCTATCGTGTCCATTTTTTGTAAGAAGATTTATTTCTACGTAGCCAACATCTATTCCGAATATGAGCTAAATCGTACCATAAATACACATTTTTGTAAATATCTTTACTCCAGCGCCACCTACCCGGTTCATTTTTTGTAAAAACATTTCTTTCTACGTAACCAACGTATATGCTGAATATGAGCTAAATCGGACCATAAATACACATTTTCGAAAATATCTTTACTCCAGCGCCACCTACCGGGTCCATTTTCTGTAAAAATATTTATTTCCACGTAACTAACATATATTCCGAATATGAGCTAAATCGGACGATAAATACAGTTTATGCAAATATCTCGATCCAGCGCCACCTGTTGTAAAATGGTTGTTCATAAACCTTCGCGGGTGTGCTCACAATAACTCACCAAAGTTTCATCTCAATCGGATGAATGGTATAGGAACGCATGCGGGACAAACAAATAAACATTCATTTATATACAGGGTGTAACATAAATGTGGGCCGCTACTTCAGGAGCGTATTCTACTCATCAAAATGATGAAAAAAGTTGATATAAACATACGTCCAAAAATGAATCTTTTACCTGATACGGTCATTTTTGTGTTGAAACTTCAATGTATTTACGAAGAATTATTATTTTATATTCAGCCATAATGAAATAAAAGAATTAGTTATCCATGCAGATATGACATGGAGGTGATACCAGTTACCATTCGAAGAAAGTTAAAATGTATCTAGTGGCCTTCCATCAAATAAACAAAGAAAAAAGTTATAATTCAGAGTGTTCACATTACTTGTTGTCAAGTTTTTGTAACAGGAAAACGACTCATTTTTGGACATATGTTTATATCAACTTTTTTAATCGTTTTGATGAGTAGAATACGCTCCTGAAGTAGCGGCCTACATTTTTCTTACACCCTGTAAATATATACATATAGATTTCAATAACCACACTTTGATGAAGACTGTAATTATAATTAGCATCGAAATGGAATGCACCAGGATGTACATCAGCGTGCAGTGTTAGTCTGGATCGAGCAGTGCGTACTCGAACGGTTTCCAGTCTTGCTTCCCGTTGCTCATCCATATCTGAAACTCGTATGCCCTTTTTTTGGGCTTGAAGTGTAGATCGACCAATCGCTTGTCGTTTGGGTGGCATAACTGATTTGACAGCGGAAGTAATGCTTTGTGATGACTATTACCAATTCACTTGCAAAAAGCAAAGAAAATATGTATGATATCTACTATCTAATGTCGACCAGCAATTGGAATTATACAATCAACACCACTTGTTATGTCACACACGAACCGAAATGTTGTTTGTATTTGATTCAATTCAATTTTGTACTCATACATCGAAAACAATGGTTGTACTAATTAGGAAACCTTCTCCGGTATGTGCACAATAACTCACCAAAGTTTCATCGCAATCGGATGAATGGTATAAGAACGCATACGGGACAAACAAAATCAACATTCATTTTTATAGATATAGATAATGCTAGTAATATGACCAAAATGTGTATACAACTTTCAAAAATGAGGAAATTGGTATGCCAGACATTATAACTTATGGATGTTCTGCTCACATTTTTAATTTACTTGCTCATGATGTTGAAGTTGCTTGTATTAAGAAAGGAGTTACAAAGGTCATCAAATATTTCCGAAACAATCATTTTGCTTCTGCGAAATATCGACAATCAGGTGAAAATTAGTTGATATTGCCACAAGATGTAAGGTGGAATACTCTTGCCGATTGTTTAGAATTATATTCAAATAACTGGCATATTCTATCAAAAATATATATTGACCATCGAGTTGCTATTGATACTAATGAGGCATCAAAAGTTAACGATACTATGTTAAAAATAAAAGTGCAAGAGTATATGTGTAAATTAAAAAAAAATCAGTTGCCTTGGACTTGCTTCAGAAAGATGCATGTACAGCTGCGGAAACATAAAGCGGGACACTAAAATTTGCCGTAGTTAAATTGTCTAAATGAACTCATTGTTGATGTTATCCCAAGCTGCTTATATTGAATTAACCAGTTCATTTTAGTTCACTGGCACATGATAGATAGGATTTCATAAACAATTAGGAAGCCAAAATTAGAATATTCAAATAGTGAAAAATGGCGCTATAGGACCTGTCCCGGTTTATGTTTCCGCGACTGTACCATATCAGAGACTAGTGATGTTAAGTTTCATGAAACTTATAATTTTGAAAAGTTTCATGAAAAGTTTCATGAAAACCTTGAAACTTGTGAAACTTTTAGAATTCCTGTACATTTAAGTAGCTTTCAGCATTTTAAAGTATCTAATACAGTAATACCAATATATAATATTTAAACAGAACATTAATTTTACTTAAAAGGGGTTAGAAATTATGAAATTACAGGACACAGTTTTTAAAAATAACATATAAGTAAAATTAGTATTTACTATTTAAACCTATTTTTATTCATTATTTTCTAATTCAGTGTAACCATAGTCATCAGTTGTTACCTCGTCACTACTAACTTCTGCCATATTTAATGTATAGTCTTTCATTAATTCCTCATCTTGAGATAGAGAAGCATCCGACTCTTCCGAGTCTGTAAATCTAAGTTCTTCTTCTTCATCATCATCAATTTCATGTATTTTAGGTTGCTTTGTTTTGACTTCACTAGCAATCTGTAATACTGACTTGAAACTTATAAATTTGAAAAGTTTCAGAAAATTTGAAACTTTTCACTGAAACTTTTCATGAAACTTTTCAAGCTCACATCACTATCAGAGACTACCGCAATTTGGATAAATCTTTTAAATGAGTTTAAAGAAGATGAATCATTTGCAAATTTTGATGTCAATCAGTGTCAAAAGCGCATGGAAATGGCAATGACTCCTTGTCACTATTTCGCCAATTTATTTGACCACCGTTTTAGAGGCGAAAATTTTTATCAAAATCAATTAGAACTAGCCATGGAGTATGTACGTACATATCTATCATCCTGAAACATTGCCAACTATTATCAATTATCAGGCAGACTTCACCATTCAAGGAGTATATATTTAGCATTCAGACTATCGAAAATGTAAAACCTGCTTCATGGTGGATGGCAATTAAATGCAATCTTAACGTAGTGTTCTTGTGTCCTGGGTGGCACTAAGGGTATAGACATTCCTTGCAAATTTGAACAAAATTGGTCGAGTACTTTCTGTGATACATGACCGTCCCCATGAAAAGTGAAACACCCTGTATACGCTTGAGGACAAAAAAAAACGTTTATCTAGTTTCTGGTGGTTGAGTCAATTTAGGTAGATAATAGATTTCACTTCAGAGCGAATTCAGAGAATGTCTGAAAATTCCAGTGACTATTCAATTCACCTGTCACCTGTCAAAAAGTGACCAATAAAAATCCAGAATTCTGAAGTTTCTTGACCAATAAAAAAATATCAGTGGATATATCTTCCTAGAAGGTATTCAAGTGACTATTTTAAAGAAATGCGATTTTTATTAGAAAAAGTCAATATTAGTGTTCTGTTACTATAGAAATTGCGTAGTTTGTTGCTAGATTTACTGAAAACTAATTTGAAAAGGTAGTTTGGTTCATTAAATAGTCCCTCGAATACCATTCTTAGTCAAAGTTAAGTAGATTATTTTTGCAGTGGTATCACTACTCATGTCCATTGCGCTTGGGATTAGGACTCGTGCTAGCGCACTCGTCCTAATCGTACCAAAGCGCAATGGACATTCGTGACACCACCACAAAAATAGTCGACATAACTTTGACTACTCATGGTATTATAAGTGACTATTCAATTCACCTGTCATGTGTCAAAAAGTGACCAATGAAAATCCAGAATTCTGACGTTTCTTGACCCATCAAAAAAATATCAGTGGATATATCTTCCTAGAAGGTATTCAAGTGACTATTTTTAACAAATGCGATTTTTATTAGAAAATGTCAATATTACTGTTCTGTTACTATAGAAATTGCGTAGTTTGTTGCTAGATTTACTGAAAACTAATTTGAAAAGGTAGTTTGGTTCATTAAATAGTCCCTCGAATACCATTCTTAGTCAAAGTTAAGTAGATTATTTTTGCAGTGGTATCACTACTCATGTCCATTGCGCTTGGGATTAGGACTCGTGCTAACGCACTCGTCCTAATCATACCAAAGCGCAATGGACATTCGTGACACCACTGCAAAAATAGTCGACATAACTTTGACTACTCATGGTATTATATATAAGTGATTATTTTTTCACAAACCATTCAAATCGTTCTTCTGGTGTAACACAACTAGCTAAAAGTGGAGTAGCTGAGCAGCAGTTGTTAAAAATAACAGGTCACCCATCTGGAAGCTCAATCAAACCCAATCTACAACTTGAACTGTTTAAAAAATAATCACGCCGAATTACATTCATGGTAATATATTATTTTATAATTTTAACTAGATTAGCACTCATCTTTGCTGCTATTAAGAAATCCCACTCGTGGACTTCGTCCACTCGTGAGATTTCTTAATAGCAACAAAGATTCGTGAATGTAGTTACAATTATCAAAAAATTATCACCACTTATGTAATTACTGTTGATTATTTCCTTCATATCCATAATAATGCGTAATCACTATGGTTTCTGTCAGTTTAATAATGACATAAATTCAAACGTCAAAATTTAACCGCGGTTAAATATATGTCAAAATTTAATTGCTTGTGCATAATTTTAACATGATTATTAAAGGTGCTTCGCCAACTGAATTCTATCTATTTATTCAGGAAATAATCACGCCGAACATCCCGCGTGTATGTAAACTAGCCTGAATACATTTTGACACGATTTTCTGTCTGAATGTTTTGCTCTGAAGAAATATATCTCGTAAATTTTCCGCCCCAAAATCCCTCGTTCGACGCACTCGGGATTCTTGTTGAGCGGTAAATTTACTTAACATATTTCTTAGCAAAACATTCTGACAGAAAACGTCAAAATTTAATCGGCTATTTTAATGCACTTGGGATATTAATGTTGATTATTGCAATTTATGAAAATATAAAAGAAAAGATCTTCAAACTTGAAGCCCAATGATTGGCGTTTCATCTCGTGAGTTATTTTATGAAATATAACAACGATAACAAAATGCAAAGACTTAATAATACCGGTTTCAGATAACACCCATGAATTTCGCTGTCGCCGGCGCCGTTTGACCTCCAAACTAAGTTTCCAGACGAAACAAGGGATATGTGGAGATTTCAACAATTTAATTAAAAGGATGAATGTTTATAGTAACACTCCATTCTCACTGCTATTGACAACATGTATAAAGTAAAAACAAACCTGTATTAAAATTCGAAATTCTTTTAAATTTTCGCTGCTATGGAATACTTTTATTGAAAATTTTGATAACAGAATTGGAAAAAACTTTTTACAACACACGTAAATAAGGCAATTTTATTCACTGAAAAAAATTATTAAACTTTTTTTCGTAGATAAAATTTGTCTTTAGGGAGTTATACCGTAAATAGCTACGTATTTAAATTAATTTACTTTGCCATTTTAATTGTTTATTACTGTTTAATTTTTTACTGATAGCCAAATGTCAGGTGTTTACATATTATTGCACTCACTATAGCGATCAGAAGCAATATTCTTGGCATGTGTTAAACAAAAAACAACTTTCCCAGACAATTTTTATTGCTAATTCTGTGAATAAAAAGGTTCACTTGATAATTAGATACATTAGATAATTTAACTACAAAAGCGTACTCAAATATTTTTGAACAAACAGAAGAGATTGTATCAAGACGATAATTATCTGCATTTTTTTATGTAAATTATGTAAATGTTCAAACAGACGACTTGCAGTTTGAATTGGTGAATAGGTAGTATTTCAATTTAATTCCGTTTAAAACTCGCGTAGTTAAATGTGTAGAGCATAGAGCTTGAAACATTGTATGAAACTACAGAAGTAGGTACAAACAAATAAGAAAACAATGTCATAAAAAAATCGCCTGTATGGAAATATTTTCATTCGCCAGAAAATAATAAGGCAAAATGTAAAATCTTCGGGTACCAGAAAGTACCCGGGTACTGTTTTCTGGTACCCGGGTTTGATTTTAGAGCAGGTACTACATCCCTATTAAAAACGTATGTAAAGTGGTGGTTGATATTTTCCATGTAATTTTATTGTTTTTTTTCTTTTGTTTGTGATACATTGATACATATTCCTATTTTGTAAAAAGTAAGCCGTTAATAAACTCAGATACACTATTATAAACTTTTTATTCTACACTAACCATAAATAAGTATAATTTCACTGATTTCAAGAAAAATATTTGTGTCTCGATAAATAAATTCCTTAGAATTTCTAGTCCACACACGTGCAGAATAATGAATAACGGTATAGAGGAAATTCTTTTATTAATTTTTTTAAATTAATATGCTTCAACTTTCAAAACACGTATTCTATACCATCAAACAGTAATTAAATCACATCGCTTATCAATCGTTGTTACTGGCTCTTTTTTCAAATAATTTTTTTCCCTACATCTCATCACTACCGATGAAAGTAACAAACTTATTGTCAACGTTTGATTGATGTAAAATATGTTTTAAGGCCCGTAGGTATATTAAATTCTTTTACAATTTGTCAAATATGCGTAAATTTAGTTGGCAATCGCAATGTAATTATCATGGATCTATCAATACAAAACCAACTGTCACAGCAAAATTCAATCGACAATAAAACTAAGATTATTGGAAAGCGAATGGATCAGCTTTAAAAACATATTGATTTGGGCGACACATATTATAATAATTATAAAAAATAATAATCGAATGAATTAATCAACACCTATCCCATAAAAGTAAATACATGCTGCATTTTTTTTTTTGAATTTTCGTCATAGTGTACCATACCATACGCACAGGTGAAATAATATATTATACCAGATACGCAACTCTCTGTCGGCGCTTTTGAAGTAGCCGTTCAGTTCACAATGACCTCGGGGTTTTAAATTGGCTAACAACGTTGTTGCCGCGTGCGACAGTATTTCACCAACGTCGCAAACAATACGGTGTTGCCACTACTGTTCGCTAAACGTTTAAGGGAAAGCCGAATTTAAAAATAAAAAGTGTTGAGCTTACACTCAAATAATCTGTTTTAATTTAAATGTTTTTAAAAAATTCTATGTTTAGATTATAAATTCATTAATATAAATAGTTTCCTATTTTGCTTATTATTTGTTTATAAGTTTGCAATAGTATTTTTTCTAACATAATATATTTTGAAGCTAACATGCAGTTTGAGTAAATAATCTGTTGGGAAACTATTACAAGGGTTTTGAAAACCTCCAATGTTCTTAAAGAGTTTGTAGATGTTGTTGCCAGGTTGATTAATAATATGATGATCGAATAATTATCAAAAAAGTGTCTTCTACTGCATATACGTAATTATAAACACTTTTGAATAGATTTAAGACCTCCAAATACAAACGTTTCCTTATTATAAGCCTTAAAGTTTAAAAATAGATTGGTTTGATTTGATTTGTTGGCTGTGTATATATTTATTTATTATTACTCATCGTTAGTGTAATAATTAAGATACAAGTTTTCCTAAAAATCTGTGTTTTTATCATTCAAACCAAAACAAGAGCGTACGAAAAAATAAAAAATATTGCTAGCAATGTGTGGAGTTGCGGACTGCGGAGGTCGTTGACCTGTTGTTTCATCATATTCTCCCCTAATAAACAGCGACATCATACATTTTCAGTAGTAAAGTTTATTAATGAAACGCACATGTATACAGGGTGAAAGTACATGCATACAATCAGTGACAAAAATGACAATAATAATTATAAAAAGAAAAAAATCGAAATTTGCATCCAAGAAGTCATGCCTTTCTAGCAAAAGTATTAAGTTCGACATTAGAATGCCAGTGTGACAGTGTGTCGATTTTATTGATAACTTAATAACCTAATTAAATGTATATAATAATAAAATTCTGAATGTTCCATATTTTTGTTCATCAAGTGTACATAAATGTAGGTAATAGTACTTACGTGAACTATTTATAAACACTGTACGAACTAGTCATCAAAGTACACAATAGAAAAACCACTGGTTTATGCCAAAGAAGCTTGAAAAGAAAATTTCAAATTTTGAGAAGAAAGTTTTGACAAAAGTTTGCAATAATACTTTTTTATTGCTCAGTGTGCAATAATAACATGCTTTAGACGTATCGTGGAGTATCAAATAATAGTCTCTTTTATACAGTGGTAGTTGAAAAAATAATTTACATAGTCGTAGATTGACGTTGTGTAATTGATATTTCTTTACCTAAAATCGGTCCCCGAAATGATCAACTAGCAAATAAAAATCGTTTATATCTGAAGTGTAGATCGAGGACTTGCTCATAATATCAGTCTTCAAAGTGATCGTCAAACATACAAGTTTTGTATGTTAAAAGACTAGTTTGCAGACATTTTTAACATCTGTCTTCAAAATTATCATTTGACATAAAAAATTTAAAGTTGCTTTAATTTCTTGAAGAGAATTGTTGAATAAGTAACTAATTCGTTTATTCCAGAAATGGGCTAAGTAACATTGTGTATTCTGAGAAAAAACAAGAAAATCTATGAATTTTCTCATTTAAAGATAACTGATGAAGTTTCTTATTAATGTAAATAAACGTAATTGGGTTATAAACTATAACTCTTTTTCTACTTCGCGTCTACACTAAAGCTGTTACAGCACTGAACAGTGAACAGAGTCCTGTACTAGCTTTTTGAGTTTTGGAATAGAACTAGTGTAATTTTTTTGCCACGTTGGTGGTCATGTTCAGAAATGTCACTGTCAAATATTAAAATTAACCTCAAAACGAAAGAAAATTGAGTTTTTAATTTAAAATGACACAATGAAGTTACCTTTGTCATACCAACCACGACAAAAGTCCAAAATTTTACTTAAAAGTGGCATAAAACTTGCGAAGTAGAATAATATTTGCCTTATGTTACTCGTTCTTTAATATACTATTTCGGCACCAAACAAGGGGTATGCAATAGGAGAGATCAAAAATACACGTATCTCAAAATTACAGAAAATATTAGTTGGTAGCTTTCTGCAATAAATGATTCAATTAGTTTTAAGTCTCTAAATAAATGCCAAGATGTTGAGAATATAATTTTTTCTTAGGTTAATTTAATGAGTATGGCTGGTTTCAGTACGAGCGTCAGCGAGTAAATACTAAAAATTTACATAAAAGTGATACTAAATGTCAAAACATAACCAAGCTGAGCAGAACTCGTTTCTATGTACTAAAGCACAATAAGCAGCTCCAGTTGATGTTATGCGTTTGGCAGTAATAAAGCGTACTGTTGGTGACACTGTAAGTCTATGTCAAGTTCGAGGTTAGCAGGTTAGGTTTTGCGTCAGTCTGTGTCAAAACTGACCCAAAACCTAACCTGCTACCTCTTGCTATGCAGAAAAGTGTTGCTAATGCAGAAAAGTAACACATTTCTAAACGATTTTGAATGTAGAACATTACGAAATGAAATGCGATAAATACATTTATTAAATAGTATACTAACATCTATAATCGCTTCAAAACTTAACAAGTAACACGAAAATAATAATTTAAACCAATTCATAGTTTCCAACAAAGTTTAGTTTCCTACACGTAGCATGCATTTTGAATATAAACACTACATTTGTATAAAGCAGCATGTTGTAAATATTTAAGCCCAATAGTGACGTTTTTGTTGGGTATTTAATAATTATCATAAAATTTGTTGGGCTCCTGTCCTCCAGAATTAGTCATTCTCCTTAGCGTTTATCAATTACGATTTTGCTGTACCAGCCGAAACCCGAAGTGTAGTACGTACACATGTTAAACAGGAAGATTTCGGTTCAACAATCGCTTTGTTTTGATTTTTATTCTCCAGTATGTAGAAGCTGAAAATTACTTATTGAAAATTATCGACGTTCGACCATCTCGCCTTACTTCCATAGAACATTAAATATAAATATTAAACAACCTCATTGAGTTTCTTTCATTAATTTTTATGTTGAAAATAAAAAAATATTAATGGTCAAAGGATGAGTTATTGGAATCCAGGCGGCCAAAACATCGGATCGGTCCTAACGATACGGACTAAAAATAAATCGTATCGTATTGTATCGCTTACTGATATATGGGAACAAAATATCAAGTATCGGAAGCCAAAGTACCTGTACTTCAAAATATCGGGTCGTACCGCACATCCCTAGCCGAAACACAATTTTGAAAACTGTTTTAGAATTAAATTGAATAAAATTAAATCTGGAAATTAATTATAAAACGATAAAAATTTAGTTCCACAATTACCACAAACTTTGCCAGAGCGCCATTGCCTAAAAGTTCTCGTTCTGTATATTACATTTTAGCTGCTTATTATTACTGTTATTAAGTAAACTAACCATACTACTGAGTTGAAATTTATGTCCCCAAATGGCTCAATATAATGAAGAACTTGAGGTTATATCATAAGTTCTATTTTACCCTAGTATGTATGCAACTCAATAATCACTTGGATTGTCACTTAGCTAAGACTATTTCAC
Source organism: Agriotes lineatus (assembly GCA_940337035.1). Taxonomy (NCBI): domain Eukaryota; kingdom Metazoa; phylum Arthropoda; class Insecta; order Coleoptera; family Elateridae; genus Agriotes; species Agriotes lineatus. The sequence continues at coordinate 191,164 of CALNHX010000940.1, forward strand.
TTACAATCCGCCAGGAACGCTACCTACTTCCGGTGCGGTCCTCGATGTGCACGTTATTTATCCGAAAATTGGGTGGCACTTTGAGACTGTCCTCGAAGTGCCCACTTGGTCCTTGAAATGACCATTAGCTATATGAAAAAGACCTCAATCTTGACAATCCACAAATATATATATATATATTAATATATTTACCTAATCGCAAAGTATCGCTGTCGTCCAAGAAAATTTGGGCTGCACCACTAAAGCATATGTGTGCACTTACTGCAGAAAATGGCACCAAATCCTGGCATTCGCCGCATGAATACACCTAAATATACAAAAAAAAAAAATTTTTTACAATGCATCAGATACCACTAATTAAATTATAATAATGTTAGGCAAATAAAACAGCACTTACTTTCTCTTCTGCAGAGCACATGTCGCATGTAAAACAAATTGCGTGTATCTATATAACCTGATATAACCTCAATGCTGGCGATCAACCGAATGTCTCTGTAGGTTATGTTTAAACACAAGCTGCAACGTTTACCGCGTAAAGTTAACTTTTGACGGCACGACCTTGAAACGCGCGTTTTCGATACTCCCCTATAAATTCTCATTCCTGATTGGTTGCAGTAGTTATGCCGCGTTCCGCATACCGCGTACCGCGTCAATTACGGATCCACCTTTAGACATTAGGACCAACACCACCTATAAACAAAGCCTGTGCACATAATCAAAATGGCCGCCACAGAAGGTCAAAACAACGAACAGCTGGTGGTCATTAATTAATGTGAAGAGTGATTTTGGTTTGCATTCTCATAATTATCGACATCAGATTGAATTTTTGAATAGAAGGTAGGTTGATAATTATTTATTATGTGATCCACAATGGGACATTATTAAAAAAGATAAGGATGATGTTACACTTTTCTCTTTAAGGAAGTGACAATCTGTTTGGTTACGAACATCATTTTTATTTTTACAGTAATTGTTCAGTAAAATATCGGCAGTAGAACTAATTATGATGTTTTTTAGGGGGATGTGGAATGGTTGGGGGCACTTGTGACTGATGAAAAGGTCTCTGTCCGCAATGTTTTCCAAAGATTATTCTGTGAACCACTGCCCGTTGGTTCTTTTCGGCCAAAAACGCTTCTTCATTCAACAGCAGGTAAATGACCCACTAACTAATAAATATGACTTTACACTGAAGAATAATGGTCCCTAAGGCCCAGGTTTATAAACGAAGATCCATTCCGTAGTGAGAGTTAACTCGGCGATTTCTAAAATTGTGCGTTGTACCAACTAGATCAACGCTAATCCCGGAGTTAACTCGCTGTGTAGTTGATCCGGCGATGTTGGCGGGTAACTCTGGTTCAAGTAGAAACGCCACCTGCTCTAACCCCAAAATTTGTCTTATTTGTTGTGGCGAAGTTTGATTATAATTTACAATGGCTAATCTAACTAATGATGAAGATCTTATGGAACTTGTAAATGTAGTAGCAGCAGAATAAGAAGAATCCAAGAGTTTTTCATGATCGACCAGATCATCTTCGAAAATGGTCAGATGAAGAATTCTTCGTTAGATTCCGACTAACAAAAAATTCAGTACGCGAAGTACAGACGCAATTAAATATTGGTTCGAACACAGTAAGGTATATACAAAAATACAATAGTACTCTATGTAATTAAAGTTGGATTATTGGTTTTTAGAAATTATGCATTGTCTGTGACTGACATGCTTTTACTAACTCTGGGTTTTTTTTTGCCACTGGTTCCATGTTAATAGTTGCTGGCAATTTTATGGGTGTCCACAAATCCACTGCGAGCAGAGTTATAAATCAAGTTTCAAGGCAGATAGCTAGCTTGGGAACCAGGTATATAAAATTTCCACAAAACCTCGAAGAAATAGCACGAGTAAATTTAGATTTCCACGATGTGTTGGGGCTATAAATTGTACCCATATAAAAATACAATCACCGGGTGGCAATGATGCGGAAATTTACAGAAATCGGAAGGGATATTTTTTTATAAATGTCCAATGCATTTGTGATGCATCTCTACACATAACTAGCATCGTTAGTCGGTGGCCTGGATCTAGCCACGATTCAACCATTTTCCATAACTGTAGAATGCTAGGCAAATTTGAAAATGAGGAATATATGGACAGTTTATCGTTAGGCGACAGTGGCTACGGTATCAAACCCTATTTGATCACCCCCTTGTCAAATCCATCAGCGCCTGCAGAGAATTTATTTAATGAAGGTCTAATTAGAACTCGCAATCCTATTGAACAATGCTTCAGGGTGTGGAAACGCCGTTTCCCTATTTTGGCACTAGGGATTCGATTGAATATAGAAAAAGTTGAAGCAGTCATCGTTGCAACTGCTGTTCTTCATAATATTGCGTGCAACAATAAAAGAACCACGTAATGTTGAAGATGTATTGCAGCAGGAAATGGCCGATGTTCAAATTAATGGAGTTCAAATGAAGGGAGGGAATATGAATAATATCATTAGACATAATTTAATAGCAAATCACTTTGCAACACTTGTATAACCTCTTGTTACGGTCACAACGTAAATGTCTAATTTCAAAACTGTAGTTGTAATTCTTGCTCAAGTTTATAAACTATTCATCTAGTTTAACATAACATAACTGACCCCCACCCATCAAATGGGGTCAGTAAATCAGTTTGAACTTTTTTTTCTTCAAGCTTTTGTTTTATGTAAAATGGAAGTATATACTGACTGATTATATGTATTCTAATCGAAAAAGATTGATAAGAAAGAAATATATTAGCTTTAAAGTTTTTTTTTGTGATGTTCACCTTTGAGGATGTAATGAGTTTTTGAAATCAAAATAAAATACGGTTTTGTTACAAAAGCTAACATTTTATTTTTATTAATTGGTTATTAACATTACACTTTGGCTGAAATCAGCTACTTTAAAAAAAAGTACATATATTAAGAAAAATTGGTATCTTATTTTAACACCCAAAAACTGAAATAGAATTGCAAGTAAACTTTTAGAATTTAAAATTACTTGTAAAGAATCAGATATTCGGCTTAAAAAACATTCCACAAGACTATCAACAAATAACAACTTTGAGAAAAAAATGTAATTTTCAAATTAAAAAATAATGTTAGAAATTGAATCTGAATCTTCTCCCTCTGGAGCTAGGCACTGTTCACAAATTGTTTTCATGTGACTCAGGCACATATGGTTTTTACATTTTATGCAGAAGTGTTTTGTCTTATCTTTTTGACGCGGACAAATAACGCATCTGGTTCGACTTGTTGACGTTCCAGGTGTAGGTCCCGGGTGTGGTTGTTGTAGGCCAGCGACGTTTGCCGCTCTTTTTCTAATCCTCATCGGAAGCTGAATAATCGCTGATCTTTTCAGACTTTGTGGACGCACTAAACACATTCCAATTTCACGCAAAAACAATCTTCGCACCAAATTAGTTTTTGAATTCTTACTGATAAATACCATTTGCGCGGTTATGCCAGCAATATCTAGAAGCCTGTAAAATATAGCAAGCGGCCAACGTCTGCATCTTCGAGATGTGGAGTACGTTGCACACATTTCGTCCACGGTATCCACGCCGCTTTTCGTAAAGTTGTAAGTGGTTATAATTTCTGGCTTTTGTTTTTCCTCGTCAATTTTATCATCGTGGTGTAATGTTGATAATGCTAATACATTCTTGTTTTTTTTTTGGAATAAAAGATACTAGCGTCATATCCTTCTGAAATCCAAACATACTGCTTCCGATATTCCTGTTTCGAACGTTCAGAAATTCAGGCGGTATTTCCCGCTTGTTTTTTCGGATTGTACCAACCATAGTAATTTTCTTTTTCAGCAATTCAGTGGCTAATGGGACACTCGTGAACCAATTATCAATGGTAACATTTCGTCCAGAATTTTCAAGTGATCTCAATAAACGTATTACAACAGCTGCAGGCGAATTTGACATCTGGTAGGGCCCATCTGGCTGTATACCCACATAAATCTCCATATTCTTCGTGTACATTGTCCTAGCATCTGTGAGGGTTAAAATCTTGAGGCCTTACTTTGTCGGCTTGCTCGGGATATATTGCCGGAAGGAGCATCTAAAGCAACTAACTGTTCATCAATGGTGAGAAATTCTCCAGGCGTATAATGTTTCTCACAATTCGCCACAAATAACTCGAATACTTCACGAATTGGTGCCAGCTTATCTATCGCGCACCTCTGGTTTCGATCGTTGATATTGTCAAAACGCAAACATCGTAGCAAAAATAAAAATCTTTTGAGGCTCATGGTTGCATAAAAAACCTCTATGCCATATCCATCTTGATTCCAAAAGTCTTGCAATTTTGATGTCCTCCTCGAAAGACACCAGCTAAAATAAGTAGACCAATAAATGCTTTGATTTCTTTTTCGTCCGTTACTTTTGCATCACGATTTCTTGAATAATTTTCAGATACTTTGCTGATATAAATGTTGGTGTTTGCTACAATCATCCTAATTATCGTGTTATCAATAAATATGGAATAACACTCTGCAGGAGTTTTGCATGTCCATGAAAAACCTATGGTGCCTGGAAGTTTACGAATAATGTTTTCTGCAGTGTTCTAACATTTTTGACTGGCCTTGTTTTCCTCCACCGTGGTATTTTATCTTTTCCGATGTAAGAATCTGCAGAAACAATTTCAATTTCTTCAAGATCTTCCGAAACATCTTGTTCGGATTCACTATCATGGGTTAATTTTTCTTCATGATCTGATTCGTCCTTATCTGATGAATCATACTCTTCATCCGTCGGTACCTCTTGCAAAAGCCGGTTGAGTCTGGTTTGCTCTTGCTCATAGGAATACATGGCGGACGAAAAGTACAATCAGAAACACGAATCACCCACAAAGATTTTACACTAAAAGTCAAATTACGAAATGTCTCAAGGCGAACGATGCGTACTCTCCAACGCAACTTGAACAACTGGCAAAATAAGACAAACATCTGTAAAGCAGTATTGGTAAAAACTGTAACGTTAGTTGGCGCGTGGGGGTCAAGCCAGCCCAGCTGCAAAACAGATGTAATAATATCCAACAGTTTACGACTTTTTTCGTTTTATTTTCTAAGAAATGCATTCCTGAATGTGTTTTAGGAAGGTACTGAAATGTTCCTTGATTTAATGCAAAAAACCTCCAAGTTATCAGCAAATTTACATCAGTGGGGGTCAGCCTAACCTTGACGCGCCCACTTACGGGTTAATGTTTAACAATTGCTGTTTTAAAATTTCCATTTTCAATAGGTGTTCCTCTTCGGCAAATCTCATTTGTTGTTGGTGCCTTTCTTGCATATGCTGCATTCGCATTTTATGTTTGGCCAATTTATGTTCGGCTTCCAAAACCTGACGATCTTTGGTTGCCATCCAAGAACATAACTGGCCGACCAATTTGCTGCTAGAGCGAATGTTGGCATTTAGCTGCTTGGCCTTTGGCGTTCGCAACTTTGCCGGTGTACAGGGTGTCCCAACGGTCTGCATTTCTTTGATAGCGGCTTTAATATTAAAAATATCAAAAACTTCTATCTAGAAAACTTGTAGCGGATATCGGTCTACATAACCTAAAATTATTTTTGCATGTACTGGGTGTTCCGTCTAGCAGTGGCAAACCAAACTTATATTTTTTTAAATAGAACACCCTGTATATTTTAGCATTTTCAGAAGCCCTTTTAACTGCTGATTAAAAGCATATAAGGTTATATGGGTTTTAAATGGATAATTTGGTAGTTATTCCTCATTTTCTTTAAAAAATTGCCTTGATTTGCAAGATTGCTATCACGGAACTACAGCAGGTATCACTTTCGAGCCTATGTAAGAAATTTTTTTAACATGTAAGGTTTAAAACTCATACAATATTTTAACTTTAGTTTTGCAATTTATACAGGGCGCTTAGAATTAGCGGACCTCAAAATTTCTCATTTTTTTCAAATGGAACACCCTGTATACGATTAAATATTTGAATGGCCGGTTTCAAAAGCTTTAAAAAAATGTAGGGTTTTATGGTAGATACCAGCATCAGCTGAAGAATGGATAAGAATTGCAGATAATTTCTATAGCCAATGGAATTTTCCAATTGCCTTGGAGCACTCGATGGAAAGTGTGTTGTTTTACAAGCTCCTATTAATAGTGGAAGTGAGTTCTACAACTACAAAAACTTTTTCAGTATTGTTTTATTGGCTTTAGTTGACTCACAATACAACTTTCTTTATGTCAATATCGGATGTCAAGGAAGAATATCAGATGGCGGAGTATTTAAAGGCTGCGCATTACACAGAGGAATGGAAAACAAAACTTTAAATATACCGGAGCCAGCTCCATTATCAACAGGTAGATCACTAACACCCTATTACACTGTGGCTGATGAAGTATTCCCTCTTTCTGCAAACATAATGAAAGTTTATTCAGGACTCCACAACAGAGAAACTAGAGGGAGAATATTTAACTACAGACTATGTAGAGCTAGAAGAGTGGTTGAAAACTCTTTTGGCATAATGTCGTCAGTTTTTCGAGTCTTAAGAAAGCCTATGTTCTAGGAAGCTGATAATGCTACTTCTGTAGCCACTGCAATAACACACCTGCATAATTTTTTAAGAAGAAACCAGGAATCTGCAAACTTATACACTCCTCCAGGAAGTTTCGATGAAGAAATTGAAGGAAACTTCAGACCAGGGCTTTGGAGACAAGAAACCGAACCACCGACGTCGCTTTTACCCCTGCCAAATCAACCAAGAAGAACTGGCCTTGCAGTGAAAGAAATTCGAGATGAAATTGCGCAATTTTGTATAGAAGAAGGGTCGCTAACTTGGCAAGAACATTATGCTTCAGTTACTTACAGTGTCCATAGTTGATCGTGGCTTGTTCCGGTCCAGCGCGAATGCCAAGGCGTTAAATGCAAACCATGTACTTTTATAAACTTCTTCGGCACCTGTAACTCAAACACACATTTGTTACTTATTTGCATTAATATGTCAATAACAATTATAAAATTCACAATTAATAAACATTTATTGAATTTATTTTGAAGTAAAAAGTCTTACCTGTTCCTGTGCCTTTGCTTTTAGAAACTTTTGCTTTCTCTCTTCTCAGAGAAGCCAGCAAACTTGTTATTTTGCGTTTGCACTCTTCTACTGTCGTTTCCAATTCGTCAGCTAGTTGCTGCCATGCGTCATGTTTTTAAAATTTGTTGTAGTGTTGTAGATCCTGAGGATCCCACAACACTGGTTTATTTCGATAAAGATCAATAAAAAACATTATTTTATCTTGAGACCACTCCATTGTTTATAATAAAACTCACGATGCACAAATAGACCTTTGCAGTTTGGCACTACATCAACTACTGAATGGATTGAGATGATTGTGCTCAGAACGAACAAGTTGCGACCTGTACTGACTTATAATGTAACAATTAAAGAGATTCATCAAAAAACCGACAGCCAAGTGGAGCACTTTTGCTCGACCCGAGCGGCTCCGTTCGGCGCTCACTCATCGGCACTGACTAGCGAATGTTCGTGTTACATTACATTACATTACAACGTTCAGTTCAAGTCAGTCGCCGCCTTTACATTTTTTAAATTAGGAATTTTCTTTCTTACCCACATATGACATTGGCATTATTTGCCATTTCAATCACTACGGAGGCCACATCACTTAGTTTTGTTGCTGGGGTTAATCCTGAAACTTGAACCGTAAGTTTTTTTTAATAATAAAATGTAAATATCATACCAATACGATCATCATCGAAGTCACTGTCGTGCCCAGTCATGCGGGTCCCTAGCAGCTCCAAAACTTTTATGTCAGTATCGTCCATTTTTAAATCACGTGTTGGTGGCCCTCTTCCTGTGCCCGTAACTTTCATTTTTTCATCGGCAAATTTTCTGTTTGCTCCTCTTGATATTTTTGTATTTATTTTTTAGAATAGCAGCCGTTTTGCTTATTTCCCCACTAGCGCAAAATTCCTTGTGAATAGTCCCCCATATGGCATTCTTTTGGAGATTGGCAGCTGCGTCCGTTTTCTTGCATTCCACAATATGCTTGTAGTTTTTGACCAAGCCTAATAGGCGGGTTTCTTCTAATGAAGAAAAATTGGCTGCACGTTTTTCCATACCTGCATTTACATTAAATTATAGATATAAATAAGATTATTAAAATATTGCTGACCTTCAACGAGAATATACCTATAGTCTGTTCAGTAAACATAAAAACACAAAGTGGCCTTTCATTTCCAAAATTTCATGAGTGTACTTCCAGAATTTATCTTTGTCAAGGAATGTACTTACAAAAAGTTACTAAAACAAATAGGTTAAGGGTGTGACATTTACATCCCATCTGTCATAATGAACTACTTTTAACGGTATTATACAAATACTGTGTTGGATACTATTGACTTAGCGGTTATTAGTAAATATTTTGATTAAATTTTAAAAAACTTCAGAAGAGAATTTCTAGAAAAATATCTATTTTGACACTGACAATCAGAAATATTAATTGTAATTTTTAAATTCAAATCTGCCTGTATACAGGTGTGGAAACCTTTGCAAAACAAAATACAGAATCGCTAGCACAAATATTATACGCACATGCCAACTTCAAAAAAATTAAATGTTTTTGTGTTTACTGAATGCCCTATATGTTGTATGTAGACAAATATGATTAATAAAATAAGGCGTATGCGCAAAGCAATTTAATAATGGTGCCAAATTTAAACCAGACCAAACAACTTGGCGCCAATTTTAAATCTGACAAACTAACTCCGTTTTCAATTAAAACATAAAGATAGAGTAAAAAAATCTTTCTTTAATTTTACTGAATATGAAAATTGAACACCTCATAACAAAGTTTGTATTTGTACCATTTTTGGACATTTCAGAACAAGCAGAGCATATATAATAAATAAATAAATAAATAAATAAATGTCTATTGCTACATAGTGATAAATGTTTATATATACATGCATATAGTAATAGAAGTAGCAAAAGGCGCAGTTCAGCTACTCAGTTACCTGAGCGTTGCTCTTCCACTGAACCTGCCCTGTACACAGCTTCCAACGTAAACTTTTAAACATAAAAAAAATAAATAAATAAAATAAATGAATATGTATATATAAGTAAAGTGATACCATCTGAAACGCATATACGCATATATAAACAGAAACTTAATAACTTCTTAATTACTGTTTTCTTATATATTTAGAAGCATTCGTTTCAGAAGAAAATTAAAGCGAAGTAATGGTAAATGTTTCAAGTCTGATCTAAGGTTATTATATAATTTAACTATTCCATATGTAAAAGAACGTTTGAAAGTTTCAGTGACATGCTGAGGAGGCGTGAGTAATCCCTTGAACCTTAGATTTAGACTATGTACATCGGTTCGAAAACGAATGGTATTATAGAGATAAATAGGGGTTTTAGTTAAAATTATTTTGTGAAATAAGCTGGCTGAGTGCAAATATCTACGGGTTGACATATTTAGCCATTTACTTTCAGCTAACTTATGAGAAATATGTTGATATTTGCGAATACCATAAGCTAACCTTAAACACGAATTTTGAATTCTTTGTATCCTAAGCTTGTCCGAATTTAATAAGTTAGGGCCGTAGACACAGTCACAGTAATCAAATATTGACAGCACCAAGGCATTACATAAATAAATTTTTTGTTTACAACTTAGAATATGTCTGTTCTGGTATATTTGTCTTAGATTACAGTATGCTCTTTGTATACACTTAGTAATGTGAGCTTGAAACCTTAACTCATCATCAATATGTACGCCTAAATTTTTTACTACAGTTGAAAATTTTAAGGATGTATTATTAATTTTTAAATTTAGTTTTAGCTGATTTATAGTTACGTCTTTATGCTTTCCAAAAACAATTACATTCGTTTTAGAAGGGTTAATTTGAAGTGAATGTTCATTAGATATTTGATATAGTTTCTCTAGATCAGAATTTAAGTTATCGCATGCAACTTTTAAATTTGTCAGGTCGAACGAGATATACAATTGCGTATCATCCGCATAAAAATGACAACTAGAATATTTAATGTGAGTAATAAATTGCGATATGTACAACGTAAACAAAAGAGGACCCAAGATTGATCCCTGTGGCACTCCACTGTCAATAGAAAGAAAATTCGAACTTATATTATTTAAAATTACTGTTTGCTTACGACCAGAAAGATAATTTGAAAGTAGCAATATTGCATGTGGGTGCAGACCAATGAAATGTAAAATTGTGAACAAAATGTCATGATTAAGCGTATCAAAGGCTTTTGAGTAATCAAGTAGCACCAGGACAGTGACTTGTGTAGTATTATAACTATGCACTAATTCTTATTAAAGACTAATGAAACATACGCATGTTTCAGTAAATGTAATAAAATAGTATTTAACAATAACAAAGAATAATAAAACAAAAGTCGTGACAGTAATTTTTAATCATAATAAAACATAGACGTTTCACATTACACAAGGTGCGTTTTTTCCAGATTATTCAGAGCTATTCAGAATATCATTTGATTCAACAGTTTAACCAAACACACTTATAATAAATAGCAACAAAACTATAAACTACGCTACATAAGTATGGTCAAATCTGCTGTGGATATTTAATGTCCGTTCAGATTTTTCTAACAATGCTTGACTAATGCTATCAACTTCTTTTAAAGTTGGCTTTTGGAATTGGAACATTTTTCATTTTTCGTTTCTTTGTGGAAAATAGACGCACTTGTTTTTCAACATTTTGGTTGGGATTATCTTCTTCGGTATTTTTGAAATGTATTGTGTGATTGTTAAGGGTGTTTATAATTTTATCTAAGTCTTTCAAAATCGAGCGTGGTTGTTCATCATCTATGTCCGCTCTATCAGTTAACCCTATAATTAAGTCTGCTTTTCTTTTAATTTCATCAATGCTTGATGCAGGTGCGGAATCTTTTATAATACCAACTTCTAATATTTCACCGATTTCATTTGCATTACTAGTACACGGGATATTATTAGGCAACAAATTTTCTTTATTAGTTAATTTGGCACATGCATGTATGGGTTATGTAATAAAAGCGGTCACCTGTTGCTGTTGCCGTAAATATACCTTCGGGTCGTGTCGGTTACACGACGGCCATGTTCTACACTGTGGCGAGACTCTCGTCAAATAACTTCTTGCGCGTTAAAGTTGGTGACATGTAAAAATAACTGCTTCTTGCTAGGAATATTTGTTGTACCAACATTCGTTTTCAAAGTAACTCCCAGATCAGAAACAGAGCTCAGGAAACTTAAAATTTAAAGTTGAAATCACCGCGAACTGACGCTAGCGTACATTAGTGGAAGCCTCAAGCCTGATCAACCTTCTATGGCTGCCATCTTGACAGTTCCCGATCTCAGTGCGCAGCCGTTGTTTATAGGTGGTGTTGTTAGAACGCAGAAGTGAAATTACAAACGACAGCTTCCTGAGCCACCAGCCACGAGAAACCATAATCCCCTAGTATTCCACCAAATTTCTCACCGCTTGTTTACCATCAAGGTTGGCTAAATTGCTTCACTAAAAATAAAAGGCGGCGGTCGAACAGGGCGGTTTATTTAAATTTGTAAATTTATTAGAGATTCGATAAGAGTTATGGCAAATGCCGAACGATGAAATGAAGGCGCAATGCGCAATTTCGGTTCTCAGAAATCGCCTAAATTGCGGTTTGCGATTTTTGCAAAAAAGCAGGCGTAAATTATCTCTCAGAAACGCCCAATTTGCGATAAAGAGCCCAATCTGGCCACGCTGATCAGAAGTGAGACCACAGGCTGTCGCCACTGTTCTATATTGAGTCACTGTATCCGGACATATAGGTAGGCTGACCAGATATTTTTAAAGGAAAAAGAGTATGATTGGTAACTTTGTTGAAACCAGCAGATGTTTATTCTAACGTGAACATAGCCTCTCAAAAGATCACAGACACACAAAACACAGACTATATTTCTGTGGCAATAACAACTGAAACGCCTTAAATTTTGGTGATCAATAAATAAAATATATCTAAATATATATATTTAAAAAATTAACAGTTATTTACAAAAAAAATTAAATTTAGATACACTTTTTTATATTCATTTTTCCGTAAACTCTTCTTTCACAAAAATCAAAATCAAATTAACAATATTAAATAAAACTTATATTACACGTACAAATCTAATTAACTCAATTTAATTTTATTAAGTCTGATATTTTTCTGAATTCTTCGCCTTTTGTAATAATTGCTTGTCTTCTTTTATGATTTCCCAAAATTGGTTGCAGGTGAGCCCGACGTTTACTTTCACTTTCATTACGCTCTCGAGGGTACTAATTTTTAGTTGTGATTTTTCTTTAGTCCAATATTGGCCCGAGATGCTGAATATTCGTTCACATTCTGCATTTGTCCCTGGTAAAGTGAAAATAAATGCTGCCAACTTTTCTAGCAGCAGTGGTTTTAGTTCTGTATTTGCCCTATTCGCACCTTCCAGGACAGTTTTCCATCTAACAATTAAAGGGGTGGAATCCTCTTCCCACTTTTTTAGATTTATATCTAAGCAGTTTTTTATAGAACAGTATGAATCAAAAATGTCATTGTCACTTATGGCAGGCATTGGTAGTGACTTGGTTGCATTAAATAAGAACATATATGATTCCTGAAATTCTTCGTATGAAAACTTCTCCTTCAGCATAAAGTGTTTCATCTTTCTTGCATCATTGCAAAACCTGTTCGCCCAATTTTCTAAATAGGTTATTATTGCAGTATAAAATCTCACCACTACTGAAATGACATATTGTCTATCTACTGAACCTTCAGCTTCAAGTTTTTTCAAAGCGTTTTCAGCCATAAATGGTATAAAAACGTTTTCAAGTCTGTTTCTATATTTAGAAAGTAAGTTATAATACTCATTCGATACCTCGACGGCACTTATATCACTTCCTTCAATAACTTTCACAGTTTCATGGAATAAATGAAACTGTGGTTGAAGAAAAAGTAACCAAAATTCCGCAGAAGTAGATCCAAAAAAATTAGTAAGAGCAAGTGGTGAATTTTCATCACTAAGAAAATATGATTTTAAAGGTTCAAACATTGTAAGTATTCTGTCTACACATGGTGACAAAGATAGCCATCGCGTCTTGGAATGTGACAGTACCATTTTAAATTGGCAACCAATAAAATGACAAAACTCTTTGAGTGTTTCTGTTCGAACAGTGAATATGTTAAAATAATGGTAAATTTTAAACATAATATTTTCGATATCCACTGGAATTATCTTTGAAGTTGCTGCAGAAAGTGCATTATGTATTATATGAGCAGCACATCCTATTGTTAGAATATCTCTCTGCAAAGTGTTAACAAGTTTTGCATGAACATTGCCAGCAGTCTTTTTACAGGATAGGGCACCAAAATTCACTGGAGCATTATCTGCAGAGAATCCAATAATTTTTTCCTGTAAATTATAAAAATTTATATCCTCTACAATTACCGTGGTTACAGTTTCAGCTGTTTCATTTGGAAGACTATGAATTTTCAAAATACAAGTTTTAATTTCTATACCAGGATTAACAATGCAGTATCTTACTAGCACAGGTAGAAGTTTGATATTTTTGTGGTTCGATGCATCACATGATACAACAACAAAGCTTGCTTTCTGCAAATCCCTTTTTAATCTATCTTCCGACCAATTATAAATCACATTATTAATGAGACACTCTGACTTCGTTCTCCCACAGGTTATTTTAGGATCACACGTTTTTTTTAATAAATTTGAAGTGCAATCCATATCCCTAAACGAATGGTCATGTTTAACATTATGGTATGACCACGTAAGTTCAATAATCATAAGTTTTGTTTCCTCTGAAGTTAAGTCCTTGCGGCGAAAAAATGATTCTAACTGTTGCTTCATAGCAACCGAAGAACTTTGTTTGTGTTTCTTTGAATTCGCATGCTGCTCGATATCAAACTTCCCTTTATTTTTTATAGATACTGTTGTATTGCACACAGTACAAAAAAATTTGAATGGATCTGTTCTCACCCGTTTAGCAAATACGTACATTTCTTCAAAATTATCCAAGAATTGGCACTTCCCACGAGACATTTTCGTTATTGTACTGCAAAAATCAAATATACTGAATTAATAATAGTTTCTAGGTAGATGTTATAATCAATACTGTTACTGTCACTTACCTTATTCACTTTCCTCAGATATTAATAAAATGAAGTCAAACTCAACTGAAAGATGGTAGACCTGACAAATTACTAAATAATAATTATAAATTGCAGTTCTACGCGTTCTGGAAAGTTAATACACAGCGTTCGTCGTTCGTAAAATATCGCTGTAATCCGTTCGCGTTCGTGTTATGTACACTCCGCATAAGCGTTCTGAGGCTGGTTGGCCTACAGAGTGTACACAGTTGCACGAGTGCAATATTTTCTGTCAAATAATATCCCGCGACGCAAATTTATAAAGATGTTTGAAATAAAATCTAAAAATAGTATTAATGAATTAAAAAGAGTATATTCATAGCTATTTTATAAAAAGTAAGAGTAAAGAGGATATTATTTAGAAAAGAGTATAATACTCTAAAAAAGAGTATGTCTGGTCACCCTACATATAGGGTACGTTCCTTTACGCAGTTACTCCTGCAGCCGCTATTACTGTCACCTGCGCACAGCGCAGAAGTTTTGTGAGAACGATTAATTGCGCCGCGTGCTGCTCAATGGTGCTGCCCCTGGTGGTGACGTGTTGCATTTGCAGCCAAATTTCGCGCGTATAACCTATAACCTCAAAAAATCGAGATGGAAAACCAAGTTTTCGCGAACATTGTAGAAGTTGTAATGCATGATATTCAAAATGAAGGAAGTAGTGATTCATTGTCATCTGATGAAGAACAGGAGTTTGTACTTGAAATGATTGAAGAAGTAAGTATCAAGTTGTGTACTAAAATTAACCTTACAGCGGGCGCGTGAAATAATTGGGATTCAGAAGGCGCGTCCGTCTCGTAGACCGAAATCATAAAAGCTGGATTTCTTGTTATGTTCATGCGCTGGGTAGAAGAAATTAAACAAATAATGGTTTTTATTAATACTCACTTTATGAATTTATGACAAAAAATACAGATTAGAACACTAGAAACACTATAAACTAGAAACTATAAACTTAACCTACCCTATTTTTTATAAATATTATATGATAAAGTTATGATCATAAAAACTGTTTACACAAGTAAAGAAGATTTATATAAGAAAACTATAAACTTAATTTTAGTAATTTTCGAAACATTCACTGCAAATAACTTCTATATGCTCTAAACATAAAAACTTAAAACATTTGCGGCAGTAAAAGCGGGTTTTTCTGCTTTTCTTTGAGCTACATACCATACACCTTCCTGTTTGACCTTCTGGTGGGGTTCCAGTGTTTCCCGGGCCAGTATTTGTCCCAGATATTTCTTGCAATCTATCCCTCAAGGTTCTTGGAATATTGAGAATGGTCGCTCTGACACCTAAGTACGGACGTATTACGTCAATAGCCAGACTTTGCAAAAACTTACGTCTTTTGAGAGTTGTATTGGGAAAATTTGAGCAGTAAACCACAAATGAATTTATTCCAGCTAGGTTGAGGATAGAATAAAATACAATCATGGGCCATCTCCTAGTGTTGCGCGCAACATTGTAATTGGCGCATAGTCTATCGACAGTGTCCACGCCGCCCTTTGTTGCGTTGTAATCCAGAATAATTTCTGGTTTTCCAGATTTTACATCTATGTTGCCATCGTGATGTAGCGAAGAAATTAGTACAACATTTTTCTTTCTTTTGGGGATATAGGACACAATGGTGCTATTTTTTGTGAACCCGAACATGCTTGCTCCGACTGGATTAGTTGGATTGGAAAATTAAAGGGGGAGCTCCCTTTTATTTTTCCGAATTGTTCCTATTACTGTAAGTTTGAATTCTTTTAGTAAAGTATCAACAAGGGACACACTTGTGAACCAGTTATCTATTGTGAGATTTCTGCCGGATCCCTTTATTACGTCACAAAGTCTCAATACTACAGCATCTGGGCTGTTGCTAACTTTGTATGGCCCGTCCGGTTGTTGTCCAACGTACACTTCCAAATTGCTAGTGTAGAAGGTTTTGGCGTCCGAGAGAGCAAAAATCTTTTTTCCATAGCGGTTAGGTTTGGAAGGTATGTATTGCCTAAAGTTACATTTACCTCGGAAACCTTCTAATTTCTCGTCAATTGTGACTGTATCCATTCTTACACTTAGTCACGAACAAATCAAACAATTCTCGGATAGGTGCTAATTTATCGATAGCTCTTCTTTCTTCTCTGGTATCCTTATTATCGAATCTTAGGCAGCGCAGTAAGAAAAGGAATCGTTTTATTGACATTCCCAATCTAAATATCTCAATCCCAGAGCCATCCGATTTCCATAATTCTTCAACGTTCAAACGGTTTGCTTTCATAACTCCGGCATATAACAGTAGACCTAAAAGTGCTCGCATTTCAATAACATCGGTTGGCCTAGCGTCTCTATTTCTAGCAAAATTAGATGATATGGATTGAATGTAACTGTTGGTATTTTGGACAAGAATTTCTAGCATTGCGTCATCTATGAAAAATTGAAAGATATCTTTCGGTGTTTGCAAACCACGTGTAGGCAATTTGGATACCGGAAGACGTTTTACTATATTCTCACTTCTGGTTCTTACTGTTTTAGGTGGAAAATGTTTCATCCATCTTCTTTTTTTATCCTTTCCCAAAAATGAGGCAGCATCCGCAACAATCGCACCCTCTTCACAATCTGATATTTCTTGTTCCGTTTCGCTTCCACCATCCCTCTCCTCCACCATGTCAATCTCGCCCTCCGAGTCATCATCATAGTATTGACTTTCCCCTTCGTCATCTGTTGGTACTATCTCCATCAAATATCTAAGTCCTGTTTGATCACGCTCGTAGTCCATGCTTGAAAATTGCATTTATTAGTATACAAACATTGGCAGTGACAAAAAAAGCAGAAAAAAAGTTATTCAACTACCCAGTTTTGAAACATATATTTTTTCTTCATACTGCATATACAGTGTGGTCCACTAAGTGTGCAACAAATGGGAAATTTTTTTATTAGTTGTACAATCGAAATTTAAATATTGCCAAAAGTTAGTGCATGTTCGATAACCATATCAGATGCCCTTAGAATGGCTTCAAGTCAAACAATATACAGGGCAGGACAAAAAATATGAAATTCGTTCAAGAACAAAGTTACCTTATTTCAAAAAATATAGCAAAATTTTATTAAGAAAAGTTGTTTAGAATTAAAAGTTATGCTGAAATACAAAGTCACGGCCTCCTATTCGAATTTTGATTCTTTTTTTGGAAAATTTTGTATTACCCCCGTATGATACATATTTTTATTATTGTTATTTTATATGTATTTAAAGTAGCCACAACCACATCCCTTTTAAATAACTTTTAGCAACTTGAAGCGTATTTGTAAAATTGACTTGGATTTATATTTTTTTAGGTAAGCGTCCACTTCATGTTTGTTGCAACGATATTTAACAGAACTTTAGAATTTCGCAAATATTCTTTTTAACAAGGCAAATGCTTTACTAATCATAATTTACATATGAAAAACTCTTAATAAAATCAGAATAGTGAAAATATGTATCATACGGGGATAATACAAAATTTTACAAGAAAAAGAATCAAAATTCGAATAGGAGGCCGTGACTTTGTATTTGAGCATAACTTTTGATTCTAAACAACTTTTCTCAATAAATTTTTGCTATATTTTTTGAAATAAGGTAACTTTATTCTTGAACGAATTACATATTTTTTGTCCTGCCCTGTATATTGTTTGACTTGAAGCCATTCTAAGGGCATCTGATATGGTTATCGAACATGCACTAACTTTTGGCGGTATTTAAATTTCGGTTTTACAACTAATAAAAAAATGTCCCATTTGTTGCACACTTAATGGACCACACTGTATATTGTAATTCATCAAACAAATTAAAAAAAGTATCATACCTAACCAAAAAACTATGTAGGGGAAGGTGGTCCAGAGTGAGACAGGTTCCACAGTGAGACAGGCCAGTTTATAATAAAGTGTAGCGTAGTTGAACGCGGCTATCGACATTTTAAGTCGTGGAATGCAACCATGCAGCTGTCAATCGTATGAAGTTAGCACAATATTCAAGGGTAATACCACAAGCAGTGGATATATTTTTGACAAATATTATGTCGTTTCCATGTAAATTATTGCATTTAAATTTCACGATACAAAATCACATCAAAAATGTCACGAGCCGAAGGCGAGTGACATTTAAATGTGATTTTGTTGAGTGAAATTTGCAATAATTTCTATGGAAATGGCAAAATATTTTTAAAAAATATATCCACTTCGAGTGATATTTGGGACGACTATTTAACAATATTAATACATAACGATTAACTTTATTGAAAAATAATCCAACAATTAATATAATTATTCATTCTCAATTAAATTCAGCGGAATACTTCCAAAACACAGCATTTTAAAATTTTTAAAACAAGCCACACAGTTTGTTGGGGTTTAGTGTTACGTAACCTAGCGATATCACTAAGGACAGAACATCGTTGCTAAACGATACTTCGCAACAAGGCTATTTATTTTTGAGTACGTACATTGTTTAGCGAATATTTTGCATGGTGCCCAATATTCAGTGATATACTGCTGTTATTGGTTGAAAAAAGCAAATGTCTGCAATGTGATTGGCTTATATGTTATAGTGTTGAATAGTCATTTGTATTTTAATGGCAGCTGAAAGTAAATTTTGAAGTGAGTAAAGTTACTTTTTTTATTTTACTACCAATGACTTAATGTAAACCATGTTATTTTTTAATACAAAGACCATATGGTTATTAAAACTGCTTCAAATAAGGTTTAAATTAACAAAATTAAAATTCCTTAAATCCAACTTTTGAGTTTAGAAATGAGTAATTTTTTATAAAACGGTGGGTTGGGGCACTATGAGACAACTAACATTATAATTGTCTCAGTGTACCCCATTGTTAAATGACTACAAATTCTATATGCATTCTTTGAGTTGTTTTGAATGTAATTCTTTTTTTCATCTTAGACAATGGCACGAAACCGAAAAAGAAAGACAGCCATAGGGTCATTTTCAGAGGGCGATATGAGAGAAGCAGTAGAGTTAGTGGTCAACGGTCAATACAGCATCAGACAAGCTGCAATTTATAAAGGGCTTGCTTACCAGACATTGGCAAGATATGTTAAAAAAATGCGTAATAATCCTGGTGTACAAATTAAAATGTGTCCAAATTATGCTTGTCGTAAAATAATGACTGATGATCAAGAGTCTATTCTTGAAAATTATTTATTAACCTGTTCTAAGATGAATTATGCACTAAATACAACCGACTGTCGTCGTCTAGCATATGAAACAGCAATAAGAAATGAAATTGCCGTACCAGCAAAATGGCGAGAGACACAATGTGCTGGTTTAGAATGGATGAGAGGCTTCTTGAAACGACATTCTGCATTAAGTATTCGCCAACCTGAAGGTTGTAGCTTGTCCCGTTCTACATCGTTTAATCGTTACAATGTTACCAATTTTTTTAACAAACTAGAGGATGCTCTGAGTAGAAACGAAGCCTTTGCAGACGGTTCCCGTCTTTGGAATCTCGACGAAACTGGAACTACAACGGTACAGAAACCAAAAAAAGTGATTGCAGGTAGAGGGGTCAAGCAAGTTAGCCAAGTCACTAGTGGTGAAAGAGTTAGTGACTACCTGTTGTTTTATAAATGCTTCTGGCAACACAATTCCGCCAGCTATGGTATTTCCACGCAAGTATTTTAAACCTCATATGCTACAGAGTGCATATCCTGGAACACTTGGATTAGCCAACCCCTCAGGCTGGATGAATGCTGCACTTTTTATAGATGTCATGAGACACTTTATAAAATATACTAAATCGTCCAAAGAAAATCCCGTTCTGTTGGTCTATGATAACCATGAAAGCCATCTCTCTGTAGAATGCCTAGAATTAGCTAAAGCTAATGGGATAACTATTTTGACTTTTCCACCTCATTGTAGCAATAAGCTACAACCCCTTGATGTTTCAATTTATTCTCCGTTTAAAGCATATTACAACGCTGCCGTTGACTCATGGCTTTTGAACCATCCCGGCGTGCCTATGACCATTTATGACATTCCTCAGTGTGTCAATATAGCATTACAACGTGCTATGACCCCTGCTAATATTTTATCCGGATTCCGGAAAACTGGTATATTCCCTTTTGACAAAAACGTGTTCTCAGATGACGATTTCTTGCCAAGTAGCGTAACTGATCGGCCTAATCCTGTAGTTCCTTCAGCAACACCTAGCTCAAGCTCAATTACAAATTTATCCACACCATGTGAACAAATTTCCGATACACCTGAAAATCAAACATCAAACACCTTTGTAAGTCCCCAAGATTTTCGAGGATACCCAAAAGCAAGTGAAAGAAAAAATTATTCTACTAGAAGAAAAGGAAAATCGATGATAGCTACTGATACACCAGAAAAGGAGGCACTTCGTTTGATTAAAAATAAATTGCCAAAACCAACGGCTCAACAAAGAAAATCCTTGAAAAGAAAGTTGTTTGAAGAATCTAGTTCTTCTTCTGAAAGTGATCGCAATTCACCATCAGTTGAAAGTTCTTCAGCGGAAGAAAACTGGACTCCAGAAGTAGATCCTTCTTCTTTTGAAGAGCTGTTAAGACCTCCAAAAGTTGACGACTATGTTTTGGTTGAATTTCGTCCTGAGGTAAAAGGTAAGAATATTAAACCGATATTTTATGTTGGCACAATTTTGCAAGACAAAAAAAATAGAAGCGGAGACTATCAAGTTAGCTATCTCAGAAAAAGCCTGAAAGTTGCTGAAACATTCTTCCTCCCAGACGAACCAGATTTAGCAGCAGTAGCGGAAAGCGATATTAAAATGACATTGCCACCACCAACTGCTCATGGTAAAACGAAGCGACAGCAAGCATACCTCTCTTTTGAGGTAAATTTTGGTAATCTAGATATTCGCTGAATAAATAATATTTGTACTTTTTATTTCTGTATTGTAACACCTTGTTTACGTAACTACTTAATAAACTTTTTGAAACTAAAATATCTTATTTTTACGTATTTAGCAAATCATGCTTCAATTTTAACTTGAAATTCATACCCTAGGCTATGTAATAAGCAAAAAACGATTTTTTTTATGAAAACGGTATAAGCACCAGAAATAAAATAGGAAAAGGTGTCTCACTCTGGACCACCTTCCCCTAAACAATGTAGAAACACTTACCTTTGCCTTTATCTAATATCAAAATTGCACTGGCAAAAAGTGTAGCCAGTAGGCGCGTCCGTCTCTCAGACCGAATTCGGATATAAAACGGGAACAAGCAGCCGCTCAAACGGATGGATCTGCACTGACACGTAGTTTGTCGCTGCATGAAGGTACACGAGTGGTGGGGCTGCTGGATTTACGCATGATTATAAAATACCGGTTTAATTATTTTGTCCGTCTACCAGACATAACGCGCCCGCTGTAGGGTTAAAAAGATGCTTGATGAAAGAGCCAATGAACAGTTTGTACATTTGATTGTTTACAGGGGCGAAAGAAAATTAAAAACATTGATAACTACATGGTTACAGTAATGAGAATGGACCCAGATACTTACAAATCTCATTTTCGGCTGACCCGAGGATCATATGAGGTATACATTGATAAAACAACGGGTGCAGACAACAGTGTTTTCTTTGATTGTAGATGATTCGGAATGCAATCTATCCTAAGTTTGTTAACAATAATACGCATGGAGGACATCCAAATATATCTTTAGATAGAGCTTTGCATGCTTCAATATGGACTCTTGCTAATCAGGAATCCTTTCGAGGAATTAGTGAGAGATTCGATGTGACTAAGAGCCAACTCCATAAATATTTTTTACGGATCTGTAGGTACTTGTGCGAAACTAACTTCTTGCATTGGCCGGACGATGACAATCTGCAGCAAGTACGACGTGAGTTCATGGAACTAAGGGGCCGAAATGGTTTCCCAGGAGTTGTAGGAGTAGTCGATGGAATGCATATTCCTATTCCAGCTCCAACGGACGACGCAGCAAGCTACTACAACAGAAAAGGATACCACTCAATAATCTTACAGGGGATATGTGATGCCCAATGCAAATTTATAGATGTGTTTGTTGGGTGGCCAGGCGCAACACATGATGGAAGAGTGTGGCGCGAAAGTCCCATAGGTCGCGCTTTAGCGCAAGAAGACTTACTTTTGCCTGAAGGAACACATATTTTAGGAGATTCCGCATATCCTCTTCTTTCCTATTTAATGGTGCCCTATAGAGATAATGGGCACTTATCAAGAAGACAACGAAGCTATAATGTAAAATTAAGTTCAAAGAGAGTCTTAATTGAACAAGATTTTGGCTTATTGAAATGCCGATTTCGTCGGTTGAAATTTTTGAATATGTTCCTCACAAATGAAATGAAGTTTGTTGTCATTGCTGCTTGTGTGTTGCATAATGTTTGCATACTAAACAATGACTACATTGTGGTTGATGATGACGACAATGCAAACCCAGAACATTTTCATGAGGATTTTGAAGAAAATCTTCATCCAGCGGATAAACGTGATAGCATTGCTAATTTATTGTATAGAAATCTACATTAAATACTGTCTAGTTTTCCTTTTTTTGCTACCTTTAGGTTTTAGAAATAAATGTGTACGTTTAAATAACAACTGTAATTTTAATATATTTAATAATCTACATTATATAACCTAAACTTATGGAATTAAAAAAAATACTAAACTTAACTAAATCATAATATAATACAATGCATTTTTTTATTGACCCTGTCTAAACCTCCTCAATGCTTCTGCGAGGTTATTTATAGCCGCAGTCCTTTCTTCCGCCACTTTGTTCTTTTCGGCCCAAATCTCTTTTTTTGTAGCATTTCTACCTTCCTTTCCTCTGTATATTGCCATAAACCATCTCTGCTAGGCGACACTGCATGAGGGGTTCCAGTCTTGTTACTCCAAGGAGTAGGTACATGTTGAGTTGAGCAGGAGGGTGTAGCTACAATTTCTACGTCAATTGGCTCTGCTTCACAAGGTGCAGAACTTAATAAATTGAAAGTGCTACCCAGTGTTGAGGGCGGAGGGTTCACATTTTTTTGTGACCCAACACTTCGTGAATCTCTTCAAAATATGGCCACGTTATTGTGATCTCTCCGGTAGTTCTCACTTTATCAACATTTCTGTTATAGGTGACCAGTATATGTTTCCATTTATTGGAAATGTCTATACTACTATATTTGTATCCATGTTTCATAAATTCCTCCCTCACCAGGTCCCAGTATTTAATTTTCTTGGCCTTCGGATCCCTAAACATGTGATCCAGCCGCAACCTTGTGATAAGAAGTTTCACTGCTGCTTTTCCCCAGTTTTCCTTAGCAGCAGCGGCTATAAAAAGAAATAAGGCAGTCAAATACACTATTCCCTAAATTCCAAAAGAACTTACAATCAGGGAAGTTTAGGGTTTCGCTAACAGCACAGCTTCTGGTTGTAACCACTTCACTGGGGCCAGGAGAGGAGGACTGGAATTCCGAATGCACCAGTCGAAAAGCATTTTTAAAGTTCTCCTTCTCTTCTGCCTGTTGCAAAAGCTGCTGTGCTAATTCTTGATCTGTGAAACAAAAAATTAAAATATAATAAGAGCCTACATTAGCAATGCAATGCTATAAATGTCTAAAATTCGGGCTTTACCCCTGAGATACGTACGTAAGATGTATTGAAACTATTATTACTTACCATCATCGTTCATTACCCGTCGGTAGGTTTCCTCATCTACTTCAAACGCGTAATTCGTATTGGTCACCGGATTATACAAATTCAGCTGCATGGTGGTGTTGCACTTTTGACAGTTTGTTAGGTTAACACACACGTGCACCAACAGCTGTTCAGTGGATGCTCGGCCGCAGTCGATTTCGTTCGGCTGCGCAGTCGATGCGCATGTGACAGTAAAAGAACAACAAACTGCATTGCAGCCAACTGCGCAGCCGGTGTAAAAGAACGATTAACTGCAAAAACTACTGCATCCACTGCGTAAAAGAACGTACCCATAGCATCGACATATAGAAATGGACCGCTAATGGACGACTGCGCAACTCTTTGCGTTAGAAAGAGAAAGAAAACACTTTAAGAACTATCTTTTCTTTTCCTGCCGGCCTCCTATTGGTCGACAGAAAATGTTCCTTTTCCTGCCGGCCTTCTATTGGCCGTCAGAAAATGACGTCACAGCGGCAGGGCGGTCGCGCCGTACTCTACTGAGCGCCAACAATGACAGAGCGTTCTCAAGTCATATGAGTTCTCTTTCTATCCCGTTTGGCTCGCGCAGCTCTGACTAGCGGTCCATTTCTATATGTCGATGACCCATAGTGACTAGATGACTAGATTTCAGCGTTGCCAACGGCTCTTCAAAAAATTACTGGAAGGGAATTCCACTTTTACTGGCAATTACTGGCAAATACAAATTTCCGTTTTTACAGCAAATTATTGGCAAAGTCAAAATTTCGCATTTACTGCCAAAGTCGAATTGATGCCCTATGTTTTCAGTTTTGCATCAACACAACAATCACACAACTTCATTGTAAAGCGGTGTATCACCACTTATTGTTCTCATTTATATACATAATAAAAAAAAATTACATTTTCATTGTAAAATTATTATGAAATGACAACAAGTGGATAACAATCAAAAATCCGAAATAAATAAATATTGCTTTAATACAAATACTTAAATAATAATCTACATATCAGTTTAAGAAAAACTAACTAAATAAACACACGTATTGCTTATGTAAATCTTAAACCAAACCAGCAAAACAATGGAAAGCAATATCAAACAAAAACATATTTGAAACAGTTGTCATGGCACCATGGCAGAATCATAAATTACCTTACTTTCTGGGCCATATAACGCTGTTAATCATTTTGTCTGTTGATGTGAATTTCAAAACTCCACCTTGATTCTTAATAGCGTCTTTTGTTGCTAATATGGCAGCAACGGTATCGGTTTTTAACCTATTCCGTAAATCGATTTTGACATTATTTATATCGCTAAACAACCGTTCAACGCTGGCATTAGAAAATGACAATACAAGTAACAGGCTCATCACTACTTTTAGATTAGGTAAAATTTCAGCACCACCAGCATTTTTTAACTGAAACACTTTTTCCCAATACTGTTCAGCAGGCAAATTGCTATTTAAATCTAAAATGTAATGGTCTAGTAGTGCATGACATCTCCACTCGTTGTCTAAATCTTGTTTATTAACAAATTCGTTTAAGAATGGAAAACGGATTAAAACATTTCCTAATGATTTGTGTTGATACGATTGCGGTATTTTGGCTCCAGAAGGGCCACAACATTAAATAAGTCATCCTCAAAAGTGAACCGTTCTTTAATTTCTGCAACTAGTCGAAGATAAAATTTTAAGCAAGATGAATAAAACTCTTCCAGCATTTTGTGAATGACAATAAACGACAGTTTTTTTGTCGATTTTACCTGGCTGCAAGACTTTACTGGCAAGATGATTTTTTACTGGCAAATGCCAGTAATTACTGGCACTTTGGCAACCCTGCTAGATTTTACTAAAATATAGTCATCTAGTCACTATATCCGGACACAATCTTTACCGCCCTCTGTAGGGATAGCACGGTACTGAAGCTGCAGTAATCTGTAATTTTATTTTACCGACACAGCGGGCTATTTGATATACTGTTTTATTTTTGGGTATAGCTGGATTCGATCTCTTGCAGAATAATTTGAGCTAAAAATGCTTCTTACTCTACTTGAGTCATAGGCAAAGTCAAAAGCATATTAGCTCAAATGTTTTCTGCCAGAAATGAGGACTGTACTTATAGGGTAAAACTTAACGTATTGAAACATTCGAGTATGAGGATTTAAAAGTTTAATTTCAAAAATATTTCAGTTACAGCTGGTAAATATTATGACGAAGAACATACATTTTATAGAGGTATTTTTATAACAGTATAATTATGTATCATTATATACAGTAAAAACAAAAAATTAAGAAAGGTACTTAAATATTAAGAGAAATAGTATACAGTGGTCGCTCGGTGGAGTGAATACTCAATTAAAAGAACAATTCATTTATTACTAACAAACATTTCACATAATTCATCTGCGGACTCTTCATCAGTTAAAACATTTACATCTGGAGGCTCAACAAAGATCTGGTCTACATCCAAATCATCAGCATAAGCCATTTGGAGCGCCTCTTCCAGTGTAAATCCACGACTGTAAAAATAAACAAATTTTTACAGATGTATCCCAACTAGGCAGTATAACCGCCTAGCGTTACCATATGGTAACGCTGTAAATTACACACGTGGTATTCATCTGTTTCCAAAGGTATGCAAACAAAACCCCGGGTAGAGGTTAGATTGATCCTTTCTTATGCCATTTTGAATATTACTACACATACAGCAAACTGATTTCTCAAAGCATGTTTGCGTTACCATTTGGTAACTCTGGGCATTCATGGGTTAATACATTCTCTGGCAATTCTTCATTTGCATGCATTCGCTCTTTGCACATTTCACATCCATCTCCAGTAATTTTTCTTTCACGTATCCAGCAGTGTAAGCTGAAGTATAAATACCAAGGGTAGAAGAAGGAATCGTACCTTTTTGTCCAGCAGAATAAACTGGCTGTAAAACATGTTGTGGTATATATTTTTCTTTCACTTTTTTTTTAATAAAATATGTTAATGTGTCTAGAACACCCACAGATTCATCTTGTTCGCAATTTGAACCAGCAGAATGTGGTGATACAAAATTATTAATTAGAAGAGTTTTATTTGAGGTAATGAAAGAAGAACATGTGGGATTGATATTTCGGAAACCATGGCTCCGAATACAAGAGCAATAATTTTCAATAGGATCTTGATTTAAAAGCCTCGGAGAAAGATGTCCAAATTTAATATTATTTAAAGTATCCCATAAATACAACAGGCTATGTAAAGAAAAAAATCCAATTTTTTAAAGAAGGAGGTATTAATTTCTTAGAACGACTGCAATCAGAAGATCTAAAATACATCGACTTTAAGATAGGAAGGCAAGACTTCCAAAATGAAACATGCTTTGAACTCCGTGTCACAGCACTTCGAAGCTCTTTACCATGAAGAGGGTAAATTCTGGTACCATTGACACTATCAAAGAGATGATAAAAAAATAACAGGAGATCTGTTGTATCAATGGCTTTTGGATCCAGGTAAAACTGCGAGGTGGGGTGTAACTCACGACTAGTTCTTGCACAAACACTCATTGCAGTTCCTACAGTGTGACTAAAGACTTGAGTACAGTTTTTGACCCGCATTTTCCTAATTTTAGAGGGAATCACATGTTCATCAGTCAGATTATAAAACTGGCTGTATGTTTGGCCATGACTTTTGTCGATTTCATACAGTCACAATAACTTCTTTACCATCAATCAGATATCCTTGGTACTTATTTTCTGAATTATTTATGACACTGTCTTTTTATTTCATTTAAAAGGGTATTTATAGAAGCTTGATTAGTAGCACCTTGGTCGCAAATAGTCGCTACTA
This sequence comes from Agriotes lineatus, assembly GCA_940337035.1. NCBI lineage: Eukaryota > Metazoa > Arthropoda > Insecta > Coleoptera > Elateridae > Agriotes > Agriotes lineatus. The sequence continues at coordinate 218,870 of CALNHX010000940.1, forward strand.
TATTAAGCCCCTTATTTGCCTAATCACATCTTTAAGCATTCAAAGCAAATCTGCTGTTGCAGTTGTGCCTTCGCAAAAAGTAAAACAAACTGGTTGTTTCCACTTTTTATGAATGCCTCGTACCATGAATACTAAAGCGTGATCTGCAAATAAGGCACGTCTCTTTGCTCCACCAAAGTCAACAAAACCTTCTACAACATTCAACCTCTTGATTATATTGTAGTCCTGGTTGTAAAGAAATTTCATCAAACAGAAGGACACAATATTTATCAATATAATATACACAGTAACGGCTGACAGTAAAATGGGTAATTAAATGGAATAATGAAGGTTAATTAAAACAGCCAATTTTCTTTAGCTGATTATAATCAGCATTAGTTTATATTTTAATGTGTTACGTTTCGTTATATTTAATAACTTCTTCAGACATTGAATAAAATAAATTAGTTGTACAAAATTATCTGGAAGTGAGAGAGATAGGTTAGAATATTCAAAAGGCGATACCAACTAATATTCTTACCGATACATTTTTAACAATATTCTAAAATCATCCAATTCAGAATTTAACATAAACTAGTGGTCCATATGAAAATAAATAATCTGGAAAAGAAAGAATTAGGTTAAAAATTTTCAATGAGAAGTGGCAAATTAATATTCTTACCGATTCATTGTAAAAACTGAAGTATGGAGAGGAATTTACACTCCCCTGCATTGTTTTTAAATAGTTTAACATCAAGATGGAAGGAGATTAATGATTTTACAAAATCAAGCTGTTTAAGCCACAAATGTCAGGTATCAACATATACCTATTAACTTCTATACTGCTGGCTACCCATGTTCACAACGAGTGGAAATCTTAGCTAACAAAGAGAGAGGTTTGACTACACCGTGCGGTATTTTGCAGGAAATGCGCAGGCGCGAAAAATGTAGTTTTTACCGTTATTTAAAAAGGATTCTCAGAATTGAAAGAACCCCAAAAAGTAAAAAACCAACAGCTCCATGTTTTTTTCATTTACAACACTATTGGTATATATAAAATTGGGTGGAAGTTTTTGTTAACGTTTTCATTAGTTAAAGAGTTATTGAGTTTTACTATCAAGGTAATCACTAATAGACATCTGTTATTAGGCGTTAGGGGAATAAACACAAAAATGCGTGAATCTCTTCAAAATATGGCCACGTTATTGTGCTCTCTCCGGTAGTTCTCACTTTATCAACATTTCTGTTATACGTGACCAGTATATTTTTCCATGTATTCGAAATGTCTATACTACTATATTTGTATCCATGTTTCATAAATTCCTCCCTCACCAGGTCCCAGTATTTAATTTTCTTGGCCTTCGGATCCCTAAACATGTGATCCAGCCGCAACCTTGTGATAAGAAGTTTCATTGCTGCTTTTCCCCAGTTTTCCTTAGCAGCAGCGGCTATAAAAAGAAATAAGGCAGTCAAATACACTATTTCCTAAATTCCAAAAGAACTTACTAAGCAGTATAACCGCCTAGCGTTACCATATGGTAACGCTGTAAATTACACACGTGGTATTCATCTGTTTCCAAAGGTATGCAAACAAAACCCCGGGTAGAGGTTAGATTGATCCTTTCTTATGCCATTTTGAATATTATTAGCAAATTATTATAATTTACTGAGAAATGAAGGTACTTACGTGAATCGGATATCCATGGTATGTAGCACTCTACAGAAGTCACGAATTATGGATGTACAAAAACACAAAAACGTCACTGTAAATAAATGGCGGTGATTCAACAATCAGCATTGACACTTTATAGATCTAAGTCTAAGACCTCTATTGGCCAAAAGCGAAACTACACATACAGCAAACTGATTTATCAAAGCAAGTTTGCGTTACCATTTGGTAACGCTGGGCATTCATGGGTTAATACATTCTGTGGCAATTCTTCATTTGCATGCATTCGCTCTTTGCACATTTCACATCCATCTCCAGTAATTTTTCTTTCACGTATCCAGCAGTGTAAGCTGCAGTATAAATACCAAGGGTAGAAGAAGGAATCGTACCTTTTTGTCCAGCAGAATAAACTTGCTGTAAAACATGTTGTGGTATATATTTTTCTTTCACTTGTTCTTTAATAAAATATGTTAATGTGTCTAGAACACCCACAGATTAATCTTGTTCGCAATTTGAACCAGTAGAATGTGGTGATACAAAATTATTAATGAGAAGAGTTTTATTTGAGGTAATGAAAGAAGAACATGTGGGATTGATATTTCGGAAACCATGGCTCCGAATACAAGAGCAATAATTTTCAATAGGATCTTGATTTAAAAGCCTCGGAGAAAGATGTCCAAATTTAATATTATTTAAAGTATCCCATAAATACAACAGGCTATGTAAAGAAAAAATCCAATTTTTTAAAGAAGGAGGTATTAATTTCTTAGAACGACTGCAATCAGATCTAAAATACATCGACTTTAAGATAGGAAGGCAAGACTTCCAAAATGAAACATGCTTTGAACTCCGTGTCACAGCACTTCGAAGCTCTTTACCATGAAGAGGGTAAATTCTGGTACCATTGACACTATCAAAGAGATGATAAAAAAATAACAGGAGATCTGCTGTATCAATGGCTTTTGGATCCAGGTAAAACTCACGACTAGTTCTTGCAGAAACACTCATTGCAGTTCCTGCAGTGTGACTAAAGACTTGAGTACAGTTTTTGACCCGCATTTTCCTAATTTTAGAGGGAATCACATGTTCATCAGTCAGATTATAAAACTGGCTGTATGTTTGGCCATGACTTTTGTCGATTTCATACAGTCACAATAACTTCTTTACCATCAATCAGATATCCTTGGTACTTATTTTCTGAATTATTTATGACACTGTCTTTTTATTTCATTTAAAAGGGTATTTATAGCAGCTTGATTAGTAGCACCTTGGTCGCAAATAGTCGCTACTATATTAAGCCTCGTTTCCCTTATTTGCCTAATCACATCTTTAAGCATTCAAAGCAAATCTGCTGTTGCAGTTGTGCCTTCGCAAAAAGTAAAACAAACTGGTTGTTTCCACTTTTTATGAATGCCTCGTACCATGAATACTAAAGCGTGATCTGCAAATACGGCACGTCTCTTTGATCCACCAAAGTCAACAAAACCTTCTACAACATTCAACCTCTTGATTATATTGTAGTCCTGGTTGTAAAGAAATTTCATCAAACAGAAGGACACAATATTTGTCAATATAATATATACAGTAACGGCTGACAGTAAAATGGGGTAATTAAGTGGAATAATGAAGGTTAATTTAAACAGCCAATTTTCTTTAGCTGATTATAATCAGCATTAGTTTAAATTTTAATGTGTTACGTTTCGTTATATTTAATAACTTCTTCAGACATTGAATAAAATAAATTAGTTGTACAAAATTATCTGGAAGTGAGAGAGATATGTTAGAATATTCAAAAGGCGATACCAACTAATATTCTTACCGATACATTTTTAACAATATTCTAAAATCATCCAATTCAGAATTTAACATAAACTAGTGGTCCATATGAAAATAAATAATCTGGAAAAGAAAGAATTAGGTTAAAAATTTTCAATGAGAAGTGGCAAATTAATATTCTTACCGATTCATTGTAAAAACTGAAGTATGGAGAGGAATTTACACTCCCCTGCATTGTTTTTAAATAGTTTAACATCAAGATGGAAGGAGATTAATGATTTTACAAAATCAAGCTGTTTAAGCCACAAATGTCAGGTATCAACATATACCTATTAACTTCTATACTACTGGCTACCCATGTTCACACCGAGTGGAAATCTTAGCTAACAAAGAGAGAGGTTTGACTACATCGTGCGGTATTTTGCAGGAAATGCGCAGGCGCGAAAAATGTAGTTTTTACCGTTATTTAAAAAGGATTCTCAGAATTGAAAAAACCCCAAAAAGTAAAAAACCAACAGCTCCATGTTTTTTTCATTTACAACACTTTTGGTATATATAAAATTGGGTGGAAGTTTTTGTTAACGTTTTCATTAGTTAAAGAGTTATTGAGTTTTACTATCAAGGTAATCACTAATAGACATCTGTTATTAGGCGTTAGGGGAATAAACACAAAAAAATAGCCAGTCATTTTGCAAGTGAAGGGCTTGGTGCAATAACAAGTCACTTGCAGTTCAGAAAATTGATAAAAAAGTATAATTTTCATGCAATAAAAGATCATGTAGTATTGCTACATCACCTTTTATTGCATCAAAATAATAAGTTCTTCAATTTTCTCAAAACTGTATATACTGCATGTGGCCTAATATTGCACTGAGCCCTTCAGTTAGTATCTTTATTGAATTTTAATCTATTATATTTACATCGTACATAATCATCCTTTAACGAAGCTAACTTTCCCTCATGATATAACCTTATATTTAAAAAAGTATCTATTATTAATTTAATCATTTGGGTAACATGATTATCTAAATAATCCTGACCCTTAATGTGGTCCAATAATTCAAAGTTTTTGAAAGTGACGCTTGAGCACCTATTAAATATTGTGTTTAATAAAATAGCCTTAATATTAATTACAGACAATTTGTTAATGTGTTCTCTAAACACCGTTTCACTATTTTTACATATATTTACAACATCTTGAGAAGGATATATCAACTGACCTCTATTTTTAATTCCAATTAATACTAATTCCTTATCACTAATTAAATATTTTTTACATATAAAGGGTGTTTTTTTAGAGGGATACAACTTTAAATTGAAATAAAACACAGAAAGATGTTTTTAATATCCATGAAATTGGCTTTATCTGAAAGATAATTTTATGGCATCTATGTTTGAATATGATTTCGGGCATGTGACCGCCGCGGCTGGCGTGTACATGACGTAATCTGGAGGTCCAATTTTCACACACTCTTCGCAGTAAATCAGGCTGTATTTCGGCAATAACGCGTCGAATGTTGGCTTCCAAGTGCTCAATTGTTTCCGGTTTATCGACGTAGACATGCGACTTTACATATCCTCAAAGAAAATAATCTAACGGCGTCAAATCACACGAAAGAGGTGGCCAGTTAACAGATCCATTTCGTGGTTCCATTTTGTGGATCTGTTAACTGGCCACCTCTTTCGTGCGATGTGACGCCGTTAGATTATTTTCTTTGAGGATATGTAAAGTCGCATGTCTATGCCGATAAACCGGAAACAATTGAGCACTTGAAAACCAAAATTCGACGCGTTATTGCTGAAATGAAATACAGCCTGATTTACTGCGAAAAGAGTGTATGACAATTGGACCTTCAGATTACGTCATGTATACGCCAATCGCGACTATCACACGCCCGAAATCATATTCAAACATAAATGCCATAAAATTATCTTTCAGATAAAGCCAATTTCATGGATATTAAAAACATTTTTCTGTGTTTTATTTCAATTTAAAGGTGAATCCCTCTAAAAAAACACCCTTTACTACATAAATGTAGTTTCAATTTTTTTTTTGCAACAAATCCGCTAATGTATTCCACCACATTCTCCACATACGAAGATAACGTCCACATTGTATTAACGTAATCATGGTCAAATACATCAGCGGAAACAGTTTCACAATCATCAGTCAGAGGAAGCAAAAATTTCGAATGTCTTGATGAAACATGCAATATATCTATTCCATCTGCCAAACAATTTGAAGTATCACATAGTTTAATTTCATTTATAATTAATAGTCTTTTATAGGCACTTTCAAATTGTTTGGCATTTGGATTATTGTTAAATCCCCCACGGCTTATGATCGCACTAAAAAAAGTTTCAATATAGTCTTGACTAAACTTAAAAGTTAAAAGATACTCTATTTTACCCTCCACCTCATAGTAATAATCAAATACATTAATTAAATTTATAATTAAACCTAAGAAGCCTGTTTTTCTACCACCAGCAATAAGTTTCCCACCATGTCGATCTTTCAACTCTTTAATATAATTTAAAAAATTAAGAGATTGTTCTTTTAAATAATCAATTGATTTTTTCTCAATTGGTATATTAAACCGATTCCGTTTGGAAAATTTATTCCTACTATTTAATAAGTCAAAAATGTTGTTAAAAGTAACACAAAATTTAGCAGTGCCTGCACAGTCATCAAAGACAACAGGCAAATAATTACTCTCTTTTAAATACAGCAAAGCGTTAGAAACACTTTCGCTAAGCGTTTGTACAGCAAGCCGTACATTCATTCGGTTACTGTCAAAATTGATATGTTTTTTTGACAGTTTGGTTGTTAAATGTAGTCCCTCCTTAAGCTGAATGTTATGGAGTTCCTTAATGTGTAACCAGTTGATTTTATGGTTTTCGTGGTCAACTATAATGCCCTTATCTCCTAAAGTATTTCTGACCAGCTTTACCATGTGGCATGCATCAAAGAAAATGTAATTTTTTTTTGGTAATTGGATGGATACTCCACGGCTTGAAATTATTGGAGCCATAATTAAAATTTGCCCCTAAATGAGTGCACATACTACTATTTACGTATGCCCCGTCAAATTTGAGTGAATGTACTACAGCGCCAGTGTCATGTAGTAATTCTAAACACTTTGTTAATAAATTGGCCCTTTCGGAACCACTGAGGCCCTTAATTAAAAAGTACCAAACTGGTACTTTCCACCCACCATTTACAGCGACTCCCATAAATACTAGCGCATTTTTTGCAAGTTGCAAATAATCATTTTGATGATCAACGTCTGTCCCCATGTCCACACCTCCAAAAAATTTATTTTTGTCAAAAAGGAGTTGTTCTCGTATCGACATTTCGTCTGTAACTAAATTTAAAATCACCCCCTTCTCCTTTGTTTGCATTGAAATTGCTTTCAATGCTTCCGTGGTGAAGCCAGGTTTACCATCAACCACACTGTACCATGCTCGAAGTGTCGAAGGGTGCGGTAATAAATTCTGCCAAGTTCTTCCCACATAGTTATACGCTTTCGGTGAGTAAAACTGCAGACTGAGAGCAAAGCTTCGCAATTCAGGTGAATATCTTCTTTTTGGTGATTTCAATTTTCTAGAAATAATTAGCTGCATGCTTTCTGGTAAAGCAGCCTGTAAAAAGCAAAATATTGTAGCAATAAATTCTTAAATAGTAAATATTATAAGTGCTATCTTATACACTGTGTCCATGGAATGTCGAGAACAATAATTTTTGTTTTCCAAATTCAGTAATTTAAAATAGGTTTATATTTAAAGCATGAATGTACATAGCACTTATTCTATTGAACTTTTCATTATATTTCTCTGAAAACACCTTGTTTTCATCTGTTTTTGCAATGACGTAAAGGTGGCTTTTTCAGAACAGCGCACGGAAAATATTTCCCGATGTCCAATTTTTTGCCGTGCGCTAAATTAATAAAAAATAAATCGTTGCTCTGGAAATATTAATAGTGTTTCGTAATATTTTTACGATGTTTTATTATTACTTTGATTATTTTTTTCGTAGAGATTTCAACCAATCAGAAGGCTGGATTTAGTTAAGTTATCTTGTATAATTTCGATTATACAAAATCGATTATACTATAGTAACTTCACTAGGCAACGCAATACATAACTTTTGTCAACTTGATGTTGTTTTCATGGAGATGACTTTCAGCTAGGTTAATTCAAACAAATCGAGCTGCTAATAAAATATTTATTTGTTCCTAATATTAAAATTTACTCAAAAAATAATCAAATCGAATACAATGCGTACTTCGAACAGGTTATACGTCTCAAACTTCCTGCACAATAACAAATCGTGTCAGTTTGACAGAATATTCCTCCCGCTGACGCGGTCGGATTATTTAACCTGTCAAACTGACACTCTTTTATTATTGTGCAACAAGTTATCGACATATAACCCGATAATATCGAAGTACTTATAGTATTACTTCTGAAAATAAAATTTACTCACCTTTTTTCACGTAGTTTTGAAATAAGTATAATAAAAAATATCGTTCATTACACGCCCAGAAATGGATTTTTCCGTGCTTGCATGACTTCCCCACCCGAGAATTTGACACGCACACACGGAAATTCCCTATTTTCAGACTCTTAATGAAATAGACTATTGTATTACCAACATGGTATCGCCAGCATCTTCAGATAAAACATTCCTTTGCTTTAGATGAGTGACAAGCTCCTGAAGCGACGTGACTTTTTTCGTAGCCTTCTATTTTTTTGTTCTAAAGCTCTGTTTCTTAGGCGTTGCTGTCTTATCTGCTGTTTTGCTAAAAGCATGGCCCTCTTAGCTCTTCTGGGAGTAGCAAGATCAGGAGATCCAACTGCACCATAATATCGTGGATAATGGAATTTCCTTTTTTTAGGGGTGCATGGTTGTCGATCGTCTTTATAAAAAAACAATGCATTAGGTACGATGAATGAATAAATGTAATAACTAATTTTTGGATACATACCAGGTTTGTTTGCATAACTGCATGATGAAATAGCTGATATCGTTGATGGTTCTGTTGTTAAAATGGCTGTTTGTTCTGCAGTTTCGTCCGATAAATTAATAACCTTTTCTTTCTGTGTCGATTTAGAACTCATAACCAAACATTCCGCTTTTTCAACCCTATTAGGTACAGATACTGAAGGAAACGTGCCAGGTTTTAACCTTAATATACCACCCATTTGTCGTGCATTTGGTTCAAGATAGTCTTCTGGTGCAAAATGATTTGAACAAATTAAAAGTCGCGATACATCGTCATGTTCTGTTAAGTTGCAAATTTGCTTCCACAAAGAAAGCCTTATGGGGTCTTTTGGAAACTTATAACGGATAAATTACATTATTAATTTAAAGGACTATAGCTTTCTGCGCCTTTAAAAATATGCCTCTTTTTTACTTACAAATGCAAAGCTGTTGGTGGTTTCTCTCTACACAAAAAACAACGTCTTGTAGGTTTTGAAGCCATAACTTCCAATAATAACTAAATATCCAAGTTAATCAAATGAATGAAACACGTGCCACAAACTATTCCGCAATATTAAACAACACTCAAAACAGGAAGTTATAAGCCGTACGCCATTACGTATTTCCGCATGTACGCCGTCCCCTGTGCTGTCACACATGCGTTGTGTTGAATGTTCTGCAGGAAATATTGCTAATTTTGAGGCATGCGCATACAACGTAAAATACTGGACGGTGCAGAAATATATATATCTGCACTCTAATGATTGCTACGTGGCCTTGCTTCGTATCAGCAGTATAGAAGTTAATAGGTATATGGGTATCAAAGTTTAAGAATCTGAGGGCATGCCAATGGGAAAAAATCCCAATAGTTAAACGTTTAAATGTTAGAAGATATCCCAAATACTAAAAACACAAAGTGAGTAAAAATTATTAATTTGATATGAAAGAGAGATGAATTAATTAATGAACATTTAATAAGGTAAGAAATTATATATTAGAGAAGATTATAGTAAATGGAGTGCAAATTTTCTGTCAGTTTTGTAATTAATAGATTTTGGGTTTTTTTTTAATTTCAATCATTTCATAAAGTAATTGTTTATGTAAGTTATTTTTCTTTTGCAAAATTTTAGGAGAGCTAAAATTAAAGTTGTGATAATTATCGTATGAATGGTCGGATAGAGCAGTATTATTAGCTTTGTTTGGAGTTAAGAGTTTTGTTTTTACAGACGTTCTGTGTTGAGCAATTCTTTTTTTTTATAATTATTTTGTTTGACCAATGTAACTGGCATTACAATCATTACAATCTAATTGGTATACGATACTGGATTCAGAAAGAAAAGGAGTTTTATCTTTTAAGTTATTAAAAAAATTTTGTCCTATAGTATTATGATTTTTAAAAGCAACATTGTAGTTATAGGTTTTTAATTTTTTTTTTAAATTTTGTGATATTTTAGGAATGTAGGGAATGGAAATATAATTTGATATTGGAGTATATTGATAATTATTAAATTCTTGACCTAAGCAATTTGGGTATAAATCATATGATGAATTATTAATTCAAGTGTATTTATATTTAATTTTACTAATTCTTTTTTTAATGTTAGCATTTATAAAGTTGATAGGGTAGTTATTTTTTATTAATATTTTTTCTAATTTTTGAAATGTTTTCTTTATGAAATTTATTGGATGAAAGTACTATAGCTCGATCAGTTAAACTATTTATTACACTAATTTTATATTTTAATGATATTTGTGAATTGTAATTTAAATATCTGTCTGATTTAATTTCTTTTCTGAACCAATTAGTTTCGATTTTGCCTTTTTTTTTCTAATTAATGTTAAATCAAGGAAATTTATAGTATTATTATTAGTTTCTTTTTCTATTGTGAATTGTAACCTGGGGTGGTAATTATTAAAAACTTGGAGAATATAGTCTATATTTTTTTATCAGTACAAATAATAATATCATCGACATAACGTCTATAAAAACAAATGTTATTTAAGTTATTTAAAATGTCAGATTCAATTTTTTGTAAAACTAAGTCAGCAATAGTACTTGATAGAGGTTGTCCCATGGCAACTCCAAATTTTTGTTTATAAGTTTGATTATTGAAAGAAAAATATGTAGATTGTAAAATATATTGTACAGCTTCAATAAAATCCTGTTTGGGAATATTAGTGAAATTATTTATTTGATTCCAATATTGATCTATAATTCTATAGTTTCAATGGCTAAAGTGATAGGTATGTTAGTGTAAAGGGATATGACATCCAATGAAAATAATACATGTTCTTTAGGAACAGAGATAGTATTAATAAAATTTTTAAAAGTCCCAAGAATCTTTTACACTGTATTAATTTTTTTTTAAAACTTATTTAAACTAATGCTGATTATTATAATCAGCTAAAGAAAATTGGCTGTTTTAATTAACCTTCATTATTTTCCTTGATGGAAAACTAAATTTTTTTTTAGAAATCTATATCCCTTGCCACTTTGTTTGTAAATAGATAGCACAAATATCTTATCATCTAAAGTAAACCTACCCGTAGGTTTAAACTTCTGCGTACGTTGCTGCGACAAAAAAGTTAAATGTCGTATCATTGACACTGTTGAGACATTGCAAACTTTGCTGCTGGGACTGCACAAGACGCAGCTGAGCACGTGTTGATAACTGCTGGAATTTTCGCCTTGATGCCATTCGCTGTAAATTGCGAGCTCTATTTTTCTGCATTTATTGCCGTAAAAAAGATAATCTGCACTTAAAATAGGTACTTATTATGTACTGAAGCATGCCATTTACATCATACTTTTTAATTACTTTCATACGTATCGTTATACAGTGTGGGAAAAAATTATTTTTGATTTTTCAAAAAAACTTTTTACGCCAATAATTTGTGCTTCTCTAAAAACCTATTTAGCCTCTATCATATATACTGAGTGATTTTTACTTATTGAGAAAATGGAGTTTCTCGAAATTGTCAAAATTTCAAAAATTGCCCTTTTCGTAAATTACATAAGATTTCAATGAGATTTTTTAGAGTGTGTTATTTTTAGCTAACTGAGCAATCTCAAGGCCAGAAAACACTTATTTTTTTAACTTTAGCTAAAAATTCATTTTTCACTTTTTTAAATATTTTCAAAATGTCACATTTCTACCAAGACTTAATATTAAAATTCAATTTTTTTATGTGAAGACATTAAAGATTTATAATTGGAGTGGAAGCATCATGGTTCTCCACCTCCTCGAAAATGTAAGGTTTATCCATCAGCCGGAAAAGTAATGGCTTCTGTTTTTTGGGATGCCCAGGGAGTAATTCTAATTGATTTCTTACAAAAAAGAACTACAATAACAGGCAACTATTATACAAATTTAATATAAAAATTGCGCGAAGCTATAAAGCTATATGGTAGCGGGTAGGCATTTCTATACGACCCTGATATAGGACAGGCTTACTACAGGGATACGCCCGTGCCAACGCGAGTCTTGGTTCTTTTCCATTTCGTGGTCCTTGAGGAGAACCATGTTCTAACCTTACTCATCCTTCCACAATCTAATGCATCCCATCACATCCTATCCGCCGAGGAAGGCAACGGGAAACCACCTCGGACAACTTTCCCCAAGAAAACCAAATGGCTTCACTCAGTGCTAAAAATACCGGAAGTAAAATAAATTCCCCAATCGGATTTCCGGGGAGAATTGCAATGAGAGAATCTAGAAATGATACACAAAATACACTACAAAGAGAATTATTTAACATTGGGACATGGAACGTTCGTGGCATGCTCCAAATTGGAAAAACTCAAATTGTAGAAACCGAACTAATGAAATACAATATGGCAATAACCGGCATATCAGAAACCCACTGGAAGGGGAGTGGACATTTCCACACCAGCAATGGAAACATGATATTCTACTCAGGACACGAAACTCAAAGCAAACTTGGGGTAGCAGTAATAACTACTGCAGAATTAAAAAAATACGTTATATCATATAACGCTGTCAGTGACAGGATAATAACTATAAAACTGAACGCAAAACCAGTCCTTATAAATATCATACAAGTCTACGCCCCCACTAGCGAATCTACTGAAGAAGACAGCGATGAATTCTATGGAATGCTGACGGAACAATTACAAAAAATACCTAACAGAGAATTAGTCATCATACTAGGCGACTTTAATGCTAAAGTGGGAGAGACTCGAAATGATGATCACAATCAAAAGGTAGTCGGAAAGCACGGGCTAGGTAAACGGAACAGCAGAGGAGAAAAGTTAATAAACTTCTGTACAGGAAACAACTTGATCATAACAAACACAATATATAAACACCACCCAAGACGCCTGTACACATGGGAATCCCCAGACGGCAAGTATCGAAACCAAATAGATTACATAATAATAAGAACAAGATGGAGGACCTCGATTAGAAACACCAAAACTTACCCTGGGGCAGAATGCAACAGTGACCATAAACTCCTGGTAGCGCGGTTCCTAACAAAACTAAAAGCCCCTCCGAGAAAATCAGCCACTCGTAAAGTGACGATTGAAAACGAAGATGATTTCCAACGCCGTCTTACTCAGAAAATGAATAAGAACCCAAAGATACAGTCAAACGAAGAATCTGCACAATCCATATGGACAACACTCAAGACCACCATTGAGGAAACTGCAAAAGAAACCAACCAAAACCTAAACCAAAGAACACCGAAAAAGAAACACTGGATGAAAGACACTACTCTCGACAAAATAGAAGAAAGACGGCAACTAAGAACAAGAGGCATAAACACAGTAGAACTGAGAGATAAATACAAACAACTAAACCACACGATTCAACGACTGTGTCGTCGAGATAAGAATGACTATCTAACAGAAATATGTAAAGAGGTACAAACTCACGCTGAAAGAAACAGTACCAAAGACCTGTTTCAAACTGTAAAGAAAATAACCAGACGCTATGCACCTCGTACATGGACTATTCACAATGAGGATGGAAACAAAATAACAGAACTCAACGAAATAATGGAAGTATGGAGGAAATACTGCGATACACTATTTAACAACAATGAACCCAAGGTGGAAATTGTAGAATTCGCGGAATTGAAACCTCCGATATTAGGAGAGGAAGTAGAACAAGCCATAAAGAAACTAAAATTTAACAAATCCCCTGGCCCTGACGGAATAACTGCAGAAACCATTCAAGCCATGGGTGAAACGGGAATCGACATTATACATAAGCTAGTCGAACGGGTCTAGGAAGATGGTACTTGGCCTGATGACTGGATAAAATCTACATTCATGCCTATACATAAGAAAGGCTCTAAAGAGAAATGTAGTAACTACCGTCTTATTGCCTTAATATCCCATACAAGCAAGATATTCTTACGCATCATAAATGAAAGACTAAAATCTTACTTATCATGGCAAATCCCACTGGAACAGGCCGGCTTTGTGAAGGGCAGAGGAGCACGCGAACAAATACTAAACATCAAGCAAATAATCGAAAAATCACGAGAGTTCAACAAACCAGTCTACATTTGCTTTTTCGACTATCAAAAAGCTTTCGACAGCATAAAGTGGAACGAACTATGGAAAATACTCGCAGAAATGGGAGTGCCGCCCCATCTCACAGGACTAATCCAACGCCTCTACTATGGGCGCAGGGCGGTAATACAGATAGAAGATCGACTGTCAAACCCCTGCAGGATAAACAAAGGAGTACGACAGGGATGTATTCTGTCCCCAATTCTGTTCAATATATTCCGGAGAGTATATAATGTGGAAAACCCTTGAGAACTGGGACAAAGAATTTACCATCGGCGGACATAAAATAAATAATCTAAGATACGCGGATGATACAGCCCTATTCGCAAATAACTCAGAAGAACTAGAAGAGCTTCTTCACATACTAGAACAAGAAAGTCACAACTATGGCCTAGAAATCAACGAAAATAAAACAAAAATCATGATCATCGACCGCGCAAACAATAACAGACCAGACATTATGCAAATAAGAAGTTGTGGGGTAGTGAATCAGTTCGTAAACTTAGGAGCCCTCATAACCAATGAAGGAAACAGCTCCTTGGAAATTAGAAGAAGATGTGAAATGGCAAGAAGAGCTACACGTGACTTGCAGAAAATCTGGAAAGACAGACGCTAACGCACTCGTCGTAATCGTACCAAAGCGCAATGGATCACCGCAAAAATAATCTACTTAACTTTGACTAAGAATGGTATTCGAGAGACTATTTAATGAACCAAACTACTTTTTCAAATTAATTTTTAGTAAATCTAGCAACAAACTACGCGATTTTTATAGTAGCAGAACACTAATATTGACTTTTTCTAATAAAAATCACCATTTGTTTAAAATAGTCACTTGAATACCCTCTAGGAAGATATATCCACTGATATTTTTGATTGGTCAAGAAACGTCAGAATTCTGGATTTTCATTGGTCACTTTTTGACAGATGACAGGTGAATTGAACGAGAGGTCAACATATTGCCGACAATAATTTTTGCGTTTCAGATACGAGTTTCTGCGGCGACGAAAATAACGACGAGTGCTTGCACGAGTCGTTATTTTCTAAAGCAACAGAAACGAGACAATCTGAAGAGCAAAAATTGTCTGCAATATTTCGACCTGGAGTCCTATTCGTCTTGACAATTTAACTTTCCATTAAAAAATAGTTACAGAAAAAATTGTCGCTGAAATAAAGCTCCTCGAATTATTGTCGCTGAAATAAAGCTCCTCGAATGATTGTCACTAAAATAATCGTTCGATTGGTAGTTTATTTTTAAATTGAAGAATGCTATTGGTTGACAATGACAATAGTTAAATTGTCAGGATTATTTTCATATGCTTTGAAATAGCAAAACATTTTCTTACTATCGTCAAATTGTGGAGTTGCTTGTACCAATCTGCAAAGATGACATAATCGAACCAGCCACTTTTGCTTCTATTATAGCGTGTATTTGGAGGCCCTCCCTCTGTCCATGTGTAAATATTATCCGCCTATACACAACGTACGGAGGTAACATCATCCCACTGGCGGACCCGCAGAACATGAGTGAGACACTGGCCGTTGTAGAATCACACACTCGATCAGGATATTTGGTTCCCCTTTTAAAAATGAACTTCTTTCTGCCTGGATCGTCCGCCAGGTTAGTTTCATCATAGTTATAAATCCTACTGGGATCAATAAAATCACCTTCATTGACGAGCAGAGTTTCTTTCAGTGAGTTGAAATACCTATTCAATTCTTCTGGTGTTAATTCAGCTTTCGAAATTTTAAGATTTTGACATAATCTGTGGCTCAGCTCTCCATGTCGCTTAATAAACTTAGTGACCCATCTAAGAGTTGGCATGTTCTCTTGAAATTGAGGCGCCGTCTCTCCCTTTCTGTTTAGTAGATCGCAAACCAAATGTTGTGAATCGATGCGGCTGAAAGGGAACCCCCATTCGCTGACTTTTAACGCGTGACCTACTATAGCTTTTTCTTCATCTGGCGTCAATATGAATGGACGGTCAACGTTACCAGTATGTAGCTGCTTAGACTTATTTATTATGTATTTGTAAGGCTGATGAGCAACCACAGGTATTATATGCCTACCTTGATAGGTTAACATACACACCGGAAGATTTCTCCCAATCTCACGAACATAGAGAAGATATCAGCTAGATTGATATTTTTTAACAATGTGAAACTAAACACATTTTTGTCGAGACACATTAAAAATTTTATTAATAAAAATATGTTAAAAACACGTAACGTTTCGCTAAACAAATGGTTAGCTTCTTCAGACGAAAAATTACATTCTGAGAAAAGAAAAGAACAATTAAAATACAACATTAGTTTTTAGATAAGTGAAGGGATATATTTCCTCCGATATTCTGATTTACCTGTTATTAATCTTCTTAAAATTTAATTTGATGGTCTGTAAACAGATTAGTCGTAACATACACTTAGATTCTCTTGTAAACACATTATCAACTATTCCTGTAAAACAGTTTATTTAATTTATGCAATAGTAGAATTAATAACATCTTTACTTACAATGGAATTATCCTTTTTTTTGGTTATGTAAAGTTTTGAATTCTTTTGATGGTTTGTAAAAAGAATAGTAGTAACTTAGACATAAATATTTTTTGTACAAAATGTTATCAATTTTTCCTGTAAAACGAGTTTATTTAATTTATGCTTAAGTAAAATTAACAGTATCTTTACTTACAATGGTATTATCCTTATTTTTGGTTATGTAAAACTTTGAATTCTTGTGCTTGAGTAATTTTATTTTGAAAATTCGTTTCGGTTGGAATTGGAAATTAATTACTAAGTAATTGCACTTCTTTGACCTTTTATCGGCAATATAACTTGTGGTAATATGTTATTGTAAGGTAAAATCTGCAACTAAATATTCGATTGATATTTTTACTTATTGTCATTGTATTACCTTTCAGGGCTTAGTATTTTTGTATATTATTAGTGTTACAGGAATCGCATTTTTGTCTGAAAGTAATCCGAACGTTCAACAATTTCTCTCGTATATATAAAAAACATTGATCTGTAATAGTAAGCAAGGTGTCAATATTTGTTATTAATGAACGAAAAACAATTACTAACCAATTCCGAGTTTCAAGGCAGGTCCGCAATTGTTCAAAAATCTTTTAAATAAAATGTTTTTTTATATTTCTTGCGTTGAAGTTGAAAAGGTGAAGTTTCTGAGTAGTCAATTTGTAATTTTGTTTAAAAACGTATGAATTAATATAAATAAATAGGAGTACCGGCATCAGTTAAACGAAGTTCTCTGATTATTAACAATTCTCAGATTAATTCGGGTTATTTTAGAGAATCTGGAAAATAATAAATAGGAATGAAGGGTTTTAATTATGTGTATAAGTTATACTATACCAGCAGCTGTAATGTTTATTTTGGTATTGACAAGCCCATGGATACGATTCAAGATGTATGCAGTCAATGATTTCGAAAGCACCAACTGGTTAATTTTTCACTTTTATATTTGGAGCAAATGGTGAGATGCTATTAAACAGTTCACTAAATAGAATGTTAATTTTTTGTTTTCCCTTTTGTTAAAAATGTAAGAGTATTGGTGATACGATTGTTGGTAATTTATTTATCTTGAAATTCCGGATAAGTTAGGTTGTTTTATTTTTTTGTTGGTTCTGGAACTTTGTATTTCGATTAAACATCATTAAGCTGTAAAACAGTTTTTATAACCATTTAAAAATGAACAACTTTCGTCACGTTTTACCCCAACCGAAAGCGCCAGTTCCGGGACCAGTGATAGAATATCCCGTAACCCTAACTTTCGTCTCGAGTGACGAAAGTAAGTTGTTGCAATTTTTTGATATTAAATGCATTCTTCCATATCCAATGTAACCATCATTCGTTTTCTTAAGAAAGGGGGAAGCCCCGAGGACCCCATTCAAGAGGGGCGGAGCCCCGAGTGCCCTCTTAGAGAGGGGCCGAGTCTCGACGGCCCCCTTGGAGAGGGGCGAAGCCCTGAGGGCCCCCTTGGAGAGGAGCGGAGCCCCGAAGGCCCCCTTGAAAAGCGGCAGATCCCCGAGGGCCCCCTTGGAGAGGGGCAGAGCTCCTAGGGCCCTTTTGGGGAGGGGCGGAGCACCGAGGCCTCCCTTGGAGAGGGGCGGAGCTCCTAGGGCCCTGTTGGGGAGGGGCGGAGCACCGAGGCCCCCCCTAAAAAGGGGCGGAGCCCCTAAAGTCCCCTGGGAGAGGGGCAAATTCCCGAGGGCCCCCTTGGAGAGGGGCGGAGCCCCGTTAGCCCTCTTGGAGAGGGGCTTGGGGAGGGGCGGAGCCCCGACGGCCCACTTGGAGAGGGTCGGAGCTTTGAGGGGCCCCTTGGAGAGGGGCGGGTCCCCGAAAGCCCCCTTGAAAAGTGGCAGAACCTCGAAAGCCCCCTTAGAGTGGGGCCCCTAGGGCCCTGTTGGGGAGGGGCGGAGCACCGAGGGCCCCCTTGAAAAGGGGAGGAGCACCAGGGGCCCCCTTGAAAAGGGGTGGAGCCCCTAAAGCCCCCTGGGAGAGGGGCAGATCGCCGGGGGCCCCCTTGGAGAAGGGCGGAGCCCCGATAGCCCTCTTTGGGAGGGGCGGAGCCCCGAAGGCCCCCTTGAAAAGAGGCGCAGCCCCTAAAGTCTCCTGCGAGAGGGGCGGAGCCTCGAGGGCCCCCTTGATGAGAGGGAGTATATCCCTAAATCCCCGATTTCGTCAAGATCACTTTAAAGATAATTGAACTTTCTCAAACTTTTTATACACCTATATAATGAACCATGGTTATCGAAAAAGTATAGTGTTTTACTCATCGAAAGGCATTTTCTGCAATTTGAGAACATTATCAAACTCGGCTACGCCTCGTTTGATAAACTGTTCTCTCGTTTGTAGAAAATGCTACTTTCGTCACTCATTAAACAATATACTATTATTAGATTCTGTTGTGCTATTAATTTTACGTTACTTACGGGTTTTAACAATAATTCAAAGGGATTTTAATGTGGGAGCACACATCAAATTTTGCTTGACATTGACCTTGATGCTACCATAGCCAGGTAACGCTCGTCAGCGGGTAGAATGAAGCTGGCCATGGATGCTACAGGTGCAGTGGTGCCACCTTGTGGTTGAAAATGGGAGTTAAATTAATTATTCGTGAAATCTAAAATTTTTTTCTTTTGAGATTGTTAATATAAGTCAGTTTTAGTTTTTATTATTTCATTATTGTTATTTATTTATTTTTTTATTTTTTTGCTATATTTAAGTTTTTGCGAATGGATTATTTTAAATTAGTAGTAATAAACATTTTATGAAATCAAACTAAACTAATGACTTTATAAGTAAACTGAACTGAAAAACAACTTGTAAAACACTTAAACATCCTTCGCAATTGTCTCTGGACTTCTTCATTTTCATCCAGAAATGCATAAGCCTTCTGGATATGCAGCATTTTCTTGTCAGAAATAGGGAATTTTCCGTTGGGAACAGCAGAAAATATTGGAAAATCAATATTCATGACACCCGGCAGTAGCAGTGGAAAGGTGTGTTCTGCAAGTCCACCAATATAATTTCTTGTAACAATAACACCTTTGCCGTTTTCTAGTTTAAATAGAAAGTGATGACATTTTGAAATATTAAAGCGCTCTTTTGCATTTCTGGGAACTGATCTGGCTGAGGTTTCCACTGGAATAACGTCCTTTTTGAAGTATTTACCCCACCAGTTGCGAAAGTCTTTAATTTGTGAGGAGTCTACAAGATGAACCGTAAAATTATGTTTAGGTGAGGAGCTTACTATCATCTCAACATATTCCATTGCCGTATAGACCCTATTTTCTTTAATTTGCGTTTTATGATACCAAAATCCCTATCACAGGGCAGAAACGAATGGTCACGAATAGGGAACAAAATTTCCACTTTTGAAAACCGACAAGAGCTTACAAGAGCTGAGCAAAATCCGCTTCCTCGGTCTTTCTTCTTTCCAAATATTCTTGTGTCATAATAATCTCCGAATTGGGGCACAATCTTTTTCTTGATTTAATTTTTGGTATTTGATTACTTGGAGCATTTGGGCCTTTGATAAATTTTAGAAGTAGTACACTTTCAAAAGTATTTTGCTCAAAATTTTCACTTTTGGTCTGTCCTAATTCAGGAGTTTCATGGGTCTCATGATTCGAATTTGTTGGTTTTTGTGTTTGCTTAACGAGTTTATTTTGATCTTGAAAAGTTTCAACTGCTAATTCAGTGTCATTTGGTACTCTGTCCACGCTTATGTGTTGGTCTTTACATAGAAGGTTAATATTTAAATCACTGACCCCTGCTTGTTCATCTCCTAAATTTAGTTCAAGGCACTCGTTAAAATGTTCAAAATTTAAATCGCCAGGCATATCTTTTTGTCCCTCATTTAATAGACTGGATGAAGGACCAGGGAAGTTATTTGCAGCGTCAGCATTATTGACGTCTTTACTAAGGAAATCAGTCGCTTGGAGGATTCGTTTACTTCTGGAATGACTGCTGAAGTGTTTGTGTTGTCTATTCCTTTTACAATAATTTGAGTTTTATTTTTCTGTTCATACATTTTAAGGTCATCGGGCTTAAAAATGCTTTTAGGGATAACGTCTCGATTGAGCGGATAAATTCCTGACACTATAAAACCATTTTTTGTAACATTTTCTGTAAGTTTATCATAAACCTTGTTTAAAAGTTTAACAAATTGTGCTTTTGGAATTCTTTGTCTACGCTTTTGCCTCTGCCACACTAGAAGTTCCTTTTCCCAATTATCTTTCAGTGTCTTAAAAACTGCGGAGTCCATAGGTTGTAGATAATGGGTGGTATGTGGCGGAAGCTTTATTATGGTTATTTGATTGGCTACTGTCATCTTTATCAATTCAATAGAAACATGTGTAGCATGACCATCATAGATAAGTAAGAGGGGTCGCTCTTTTGGAGCATTTGGTAAAAAACACTGTTGAAACCATTTAGAGAAAATTGTTGATTCCATCCATCCTTTTTGTGAGGCAGTATAAAAGGTTTTATCATTTTCATTAATATTTAACCAATGCTCCAATACATTTTTGCACTTGAATATAACTAGGGGTGGCATTTTGTATCCTGAAGCCGAGCAACATATCAATGTAGAAGTATTTTCACGTCCAGGCGAACTAATCATTCGACTGCTTTTTGAACCCCTAGCTCCAACAACTTTGGCCTTACTAGGATCATAACATAAAGATGACTCATCTAAATTAAATATTTGGGGTTTATCTTCCAAACTTAAGGATTTAACTGTTTTTTCCAACAAATCAAAGTACGAGTATATTACAAATGGGTTAATTTGATCCATCCTTTGATACTCAACACCTTGAGGCTTTTTAAGGATAATCTATTATGTCTTTTGGCAAATGCAAGGTACCACTCTTCTCCAGGTTTATTGTTTTTGAAACGCGTTTTTAAATTATCTGTTGTGACATAAATTTGAACTGCTTCCAAAACTTCGTATCTTGTTAACCCAAACCCCCATTTTTCTAATATTTTTAAATCACCGGCTATCCGGTTTTCTTCTTCAAAACTCAGGTCAGTGGTTCTTCCTCCACCAGATCCGCCAGAGGCTAGACGACCCTTTATTTGGCTGCGAAAATGTCGTCTTAAGGTGGTTCTTGGTATGTTATATGCTTTTGATGCCTCCTTAATCGTCTTTCTTTGGTTTTGAAGGTCTTTTATATCTTTGGCTAATGCCTCTGAGGTATACCGAATGGGCTTCTTGTGGTTCAGTCGGTATATCATTTGTGGATTTATTATGGATATTTTTTGCTGCAAATAATTTCCATAGTCTCTTTGGATCTCGCTTACGTAAATTAAACTTATGATTGAAATATGCTACTTTCTCATTTTTTACTGCAAGATTTATATAATTTCGAAGATCTTATAATATTGAAAGTCACATTCCTTTTTAGTTTTACGGTACTTGTTGTACGCTTTATCTCTCAGTTTAATCATAAACTTAATAGTATCAGTAATGTACTCCGGATTCTTACGACGAATTATTGTGGTTTTATATGGTGCATCAATATCGAATAGGGTTGTTATTAAAGAATGGGAGTTTTTCGTTTATGTCAGGCATAGCATCAATTCTATTCCATTCGATATAGTTGGCATCAAAACTGAATTCATGAATATTAAATTTCTTCAAATCTCGATATGTAATTGTTTCCGGTAAATGTTTTTGCACTTGTAGGTCTGCTTCACATCACACCATTCGATGATCAGCAATTTGTAACAAGTCAAGTGTACTGGACTGCATAATATTTATTTTATCACTTAAGCATATAATATCAATTAAAGTTGATGAGTTATCTGTAATTCTGGTAGGCTGATCAATTACTTGGGTAATGTTAAAACTACTTAATACAGATTTGAGTAAATTTGTTTGATAATTAGGTTTTATGAAGTCTCCATTTGTATCGCTCATAATTATAACATGATCTGCTGATGGATATACATTAGATAGTACAGTTTCAAGTTCACTAAAACAGGATGCATTTGTCGATGGAGGTTTATATAATACTCCACCGAATACATTGATTTTATTTACCTTGATCTCTATCCATAATTGCTCCAGAACTCCATTTACGATTTAATCAGTTTTATATGTGTTAAATATATTTTCTCACTACTCGAAGATAATTCTTTATTTCGTAAAATACAAATTTAAGAGGACATCTAATACATCGATGCTAGATAACTTAATTAACTTAACTTGACCTAAATTCTTACGTAAAACAACTTAATAAAACATCACGCAGGCCTTCACCCGTTCAAACCTACTTGTTTGTTCCACGATCGGCGTGTTTCTCGCACAATCGATCGTAAACCCGCGTCCCCTAGCGGCGCACTTCAATAACACTCACCCGCGAAACACTGAAATTCAAATATTTATCATATGCTTTAAAATTGATATTGTTCCCCACAAAAAAAACATAGGCCACCTCCCCTTGTTGGGCGGTCACATCTAACAATTGAATAATTGGCTACAGCAAGTAATCTTAATGGAAAATCAGGAGTCAACCATGTTTCAGATAAAGCTATCAAGTCAAAATTCCTATCCTTAATGTAATTTACGAAGTCATCAAAACAATTGAGAAGAGACCTGATGTTGGCATGGCAAAATCTGAAATTGTGTGCAGGTGTTTCTTTTAGTTGCTATATACGTTGATATTCAATTGTGTTATTTAGTCTCCTAATGCATCGAAGGTAACAAGTACAGTTTTTATCCATTGCTTCATGATATATATCTAAGTCCAAATTTAAATTCGATTTGGCCTTAATATAATTTACACACTTTTTAGTATCAGATTTACAATCTTTATAACCATGATTTTCAGAACAAGCAGAACATGTCACGGCATTTGTACAGTTTTTGGCAACATGATTGAATCCCAAACATTTAAAACATTGAGGGACATGTAGATGGTTAAAAACTCGCTCTCTTGACCAACATATCTCGCTACTTAATCTGTAGTTGTGGATTTCAGGATCTGCTTCCAATATAACCGTCTTATTCTTCGAAGTCTTGTTTACAATCTGCTTTAAAATTTTTAAATGAAATTCTTGCACCTCCCTATTTATTCCATTTTGTTTTATGATGTTTTGTATTATATTATTGTCATCATCTTCTAAATCTTCATTATGTATGTTAATTATTTTTACCTTTAGCTTTTTATAATTTGGAATTTCAATATTGTAATTACTGCCAACTTTATCAGCAAAATTAGACTTTAATACATTTCTATCTGATTGATTTTCACAGCCAATAATAACGGATCCATTAGAGACTTGATGAATTCCTGATATATTTACTACAACTTCAACAGGATTTATCGTTGATTTTATTACATTTTTCGTTTCAGCACTTCCTTGCTCCTTATTAATAGGCTTTATTATCAGCACTGGTTCACGTTTTTGCTTTACTATATCAGCGAAGTGCGGCCTCAGCTCAGTATATAAATTACCATTAGTCCTGTTTGCCACTGGAACTTCTTTTTCTAATGCTTTAATTTTTTCTTTTAGTAAATTAATTATATCTTCTTTGCCATTAATTATATTTTGTTTGTCCTCAATAGTTTTTGAAAGAATTTCAAACAGCTTAAAATTCCTGCATCTAGGGCACACAAACTTCAAAAATTCTTCTCTGTACTGGAATGCATTTTAATTCAGATGGGCATAGCTCTGAACATTCAGTACAAATAAAACTTTTACAAGAGTCACAGGGAAAACCAGGGTATTTTATATCTTTATTGGGCGCCTTAATTTGTTTGCAAATAGCACACTCCATTCCATGAATTCAACCTAATACGGCCCTGTGCTCAAGTTCTTATCTTCTTACAAAGTTTTATATATAAACAAAGAAAGGTAGACCTTTGTTATCAGCAATTCCAGACTTTTATGCAGAATTTGATATAAGTAACTTTCACTATTTAAAAGACAGTTTATACCAGTTACAATGTAATATGCCACTAATAGACCACTAAACACCTCAATAGACGACTAAACACCTGATGTCCACAGTCTGATGCTTGGCAAACAATGGAATCCCATAAGTATGATAATCCCTAGAAATGCTCGCAATTCTTCGAGATTCAGGTTTAGCTCCGCTCTACGCTGTCTTGCGTATTCATTGGATTGAATAACTGTATTCTCCAATAAAATTTTTGTCAAAACCATCGAAACTATGGCCAGTGGACTAGTGGTACTCAATGGTCGTTTTGTCCCAAAAGGCTGATTGAAAGTACTTGTTTCGTATTTGGTAGGACTAGAACTATTGCTAGTCCATGTAAATCCTTGGTTGGTGCTAGTGTCTTCCGCTTCGTCCGATTCATCCTCACTTTGCAGTCTTTG
This sequence comes from Agriotes lineatus, assembly GCA_940337035.1. Lineage (NCBI taxonomy): Eukaryota > Metazoa > Arthropoda > Insecta > Coleoptera > Elateridae > Agriotes > Agriotes lineatus. The sequence continues at coordinate 243,689 of CALNHX010000940.1, forward strand.
GGTCCCGAGTGGTGTAGCTTGAACAAGCGTCCACGTTCGATCAGCAGAGTTAAGCAACGCTGTCTCTGGTCAGAACTTGGATGGGAGTTCCACGGCTGCATCTCTCGGCGCCTCGTGGTACGGCTATCACGGAAAAAAGTTGGTCCCGGCGGTCATACAACATCATGACAGTCGTTAGTGGGGTTGGAAGTCCTCATAACTGCACAGCGACGCCTATAATTGGCCTAACGGCTGTTGGCTGAGTGCGAATTAAATAAATAAATAAATAAACCTCTTTTTAGTTGATTGAGTGGACGCTAGATTAGCCAGGCACACGTTATCATCACTCGAAAATTGATCTTGTGGAGAATCCTCCTCTGATTCGTTAGAAATGACGTCGGTTATGCTTTTCTGTTCTTTTTGTCTCGTTGGAAGAGTTCGATGGGTTGTAACCGAATCTAGCGGTGCAGTAGACGTAGATGCATTCACTTTTGTGCAACTAGACGACCTTGCTGAAGGGTTTGAGTGCGTTGAGGAATCTAAATAAATTATAGCGAGAAATAAGAAAACAATGAATAATACTTCACAGGAAATGAAACCAACCGAGATTGGGCACATCGTCCTCGGCGTCTGAATCGCCACCTATATCGGAATTTTTCGCTTGTTCATTTCTTATTTCGAACAGCAGAATTTCTAATTCCGTATCTGAGAGACCTCGCTGCGACATTTTGCTAGAATAAAAAAATTGAAACGGATGTCAGTAATTTTACGTAATTATTTGGAAAAATGAGTGTCAGTAGTTTTATAAACAAGTTCACGCGGTAGGTAGGCCAACAAAAAATTTAAATATTATCTTAGCCAAAAGATAAGGTGGAAGACTTAATGAACAAAACGTCTTGGGAAAGTATACCATTCATTATCCAAAGTAGTTCAGTCCACTAAAATCACCCCCAATAAAAAAAATAAATATTAATACCCCCTGAACTACTTCACCTCAACAATACTTTTGTTTTATAAATTTTATTCAAAAAGTTACTGTTAGAATTTCGATATCAGCGCAGGCAAATGACGTCTAAAATTATAAAGAAAGGTACTCCTACCTGTTCCTCCTTTTAATCAAGTTATTTAATTAGCAAAACACGAAAACCAACACGCAACTGCAGCATTTGCAACTTTTGCTTACTTGCAAGCACACCGTGGGATGCATAGATCCCACTTGTACGAATCAGTTGAAATTACTTGCCCAAATCGATACTAGTTGTGCCAGCTGTCCAAGAAATTGCCAACTAAAGGCATGACTAAGCTACTAAACCGGAGGGAAATTATTTAACCAAAGGCGTTTCAGCTGCTAGGATGGTGGGAAAGTATTCACCCACTGCTCTATAAAGGGTACATATTGTACACTATTAAACATACTAACTATACATGATGAAACAGTAAATACACTGTAACATATGAAACAACACAAAAAAGAGTAATTTAAGTTTAAGAACTACATTTTTACAGTTCAAAAATGTCTATAGGTCCAGGAAATTGCGCACGCAGTCTCAATTCTTGATGATGAATCTCTGAATCCGGCAAGGCTCCCAGCATTTGGTCATATTTAATATAGTACACGTCCTCTTCATTATGAATAGAATCTACACTCTTTAACCTCATGACTTTCAGTTCATCAATATCAAGTCCTGATTGCACAGAGCATATATTGCAATGACCCTATACGTATAATATTTGTAGGTTTATAATTAGTGTAATAAATAAAAAGAGTCACCACACAATTTTTAATTTAGTTCTACCACTTGCTAAAATCAAACTAACTGATTAATTTATTTCGTTGGGTACGCCAAATTTGAGAATTACTCTTACGGTAGTTTGCCCTTTTTCTAATCCATTCATCTGGTTTACGAACTTCGCTAGCTCAATTATACACAGAGACATGAAATTAAAACTCAAAATCTCAGGTCTTGGGTTCCTCACGTTCCTAGTTAAAATTTTTACGGTACGCCTCTGAACTGTAGGCAGAATGTCTAAAATGTAGGCGTGATGCGTCGTTGGTACGTCAAATCTATCACAACAAGTTCCAGTTATTTTCAGCTCGCGTTTGAAATTGATTTATCAACAATTAAATGAACAAATTTTGATGGTAAGATTTTGAATAATTGCCTTCAAGTGGCGTCTATGTATTCCTTTGTTTTTCCAGATCGTTGGCTATTGGTGCATTCTTAAAAAGGACGCTGTATTCGCATTTTGTTTTATGGGGCTCCACTTGACGATTTTAATTGAAAATCCTGGGAAAATACCTCGCCACCCACGGGAACTGTTACGATTTTCGTGTTCTCCAGGTCGTAATTAAGGTATGCCCAAATTTTCACGCCGATTGCGCGAGTCGAAATTTTAAAATCCACTAACCTCACTTTGGTTGTCGTAGCTGGGCTTCGTTGTTATGAATCTGGCTGAAATCTTGCTCCTCCGGCTGCTCGTGATGCTGGGTTATGTTCTGGCCTGATGTGTGGAGCTGCCGGAAGAATCCTGACACCCTATGCCTTCCCACGATGCTGCAGATTGATGCTGCGGGAAATCGCCTCCAAGCCGTGGCTGCCGTCGTCGCCTCGGAACGCCAAAAACTCAAATACCTGGAATCTCTTGCCTCCAATTGTGCTGATACACTCGAATTCGCTGATTACGATGGTGCTATTTATTTGTTAATACGTTTATGCCCTCTATTAAAAAATTTGAATTAAAGTCAGAGCAAATTCAGATAGCTTTCACCAATTTATTTTAAACAATCGTTATCCTGTATTTATAATGACGTGAGCTTATTTACTAATTCGCCATTGGTCCCTGTGGGATCCTACGCGGATTTGAACCGCTTACCACTACAATGAAAGCCTGGGGCCTTAGCCAACTGAGCTAATGTGCCAGTTCTTAATTAATTTAGATTCGGCTTTTAGTTTGTGCAAATCTATTATGTTACGATTAAAATTATATTGCTAAACCCAATACACGGAATTTGAGCTTCCATATTTCTGTGCCCATTCAAAAATAATCAATGTCATTGGCGAATTATACCAGTATTATTATGATTTGGCAATTTATGTGAATTTTCTCAGATGCTTGCATTATTACAACTCTGTGCTTTAATGATTTAATTTGCTATTTGCTTGTACTGCAATCAGAGCCGATTTGAGGGCTAAATACCATCGCAATATATCTATAGTTCATACAGTTCCTTTTACCATCTTTAAATTGTACAGCTGCGGAAATAAAAAGCGGGACACAAAATTTTTGCCGAAGTTAAATTGTCTGAATCAATTATTTTTCGATGCTATCCAAGCGCAAAAAATCAGGAAGGCAACATTACAACGTTCAAATAGTAAACAATGACCCTACAGAACTTGTCCCGCTTTTTATTTCCGCAGCTGTACCAATAAATATTTGCCTGTCTGCTTGTCCTCTTCATTAGGTATTTTCATTTCAATAAAATCATTCTTTGGCTCGTCAATTTCACTTTCTCCAGATTCTATGATTAATTCCTTTTCTGGAGGCACATCATCACTTTCACTCTCATCATTTTGACATTTTTTAAGTTTTTTAATGACGCGTGCAAGCTTTGTAACTTTAATATTTTCCAGTTGCTGATGTTTTTATTTTTATTAATTGCATCGCTCCTTTCGTAGGTTTTCGAGTTTTAAATTATAAGGGTAATCTTCTTTAGTAATAATTTCAGACAGATGTGTTTATTCTGCGTTTTACTGTTTTAACAGCTGCCTGAGATGGTAGAACCATTTTCAACAAAATTGATTCAAAAGTCTTACGTGGTGTTTCTTTTTTTAAGTTTTGATTGGCTGAACTGGAGGCAGGTGATAGTTGTAGAGTTTGGTTAGTTTCAGGTATTATTGAAGTTTTGTCGTTACTCATAGTAAATCACTGGAATTTGGGTATTTTCAGCAGTTTGTGGTAATTCGTTGTCCTGCAGTGAATTATTCACAGACACATCATTTGTTTTTGGTACCTCTTCAACTTTTCGGGATGATACAGGGGCCCCAGTCGTTATAAAATTATAAAAAATCATAAAATTAATAAATCTGTCATAAAACGTCATAAAATGAAGATTTTGTCATAAATTAGTTAAAGATACAATATAATCTGTACATAATTAAATATTACATCATTTTCAATACTTACTTTCTTGAAAAAGATAATTTAAAAGTAGGGCGTGTGGATAATGCAATGCGCGAGGCGAGTATATGTGTCATCTTTAACTTACTATTGTGGGTATGCAGCACAGACGTTGCTTCTAGCTCAGAGGTTCCCAAACTTTTTTATCTCGTGGACCACTTGCCATGTTTTTGGGTTTTGGGTAGACCCCCTACTTAGCTGATATTGAGTTTTTGCAAATTCATCAACTTCAAATGTATTTTTGACAGTTGGTATAGTGCTATTCACTTTGAAAGATTTAAATTTCTAACTGTAGTGAAGTGTAGTGTGAAAAACTTAAAAAACATAGTATTATACATTTATTAATTAAATTCAAATTAAAACGAACCAAATTAAAATTTAGTATCTGTTACATAAAATAACTAAGCAAAAAATAAATGCTTTCAGTGAAAGGGATGAACCTGATGCTTTAATAATAAATTTTCAACATTTTGTATCAATTTACTTAAGTTTAATCTCAAATCTCCTCGGTTACTGATTTCCAGTTTATTTCTTTTTTTTGTTAGGAGATTGGCAACTGCGCTGAAACCCCTTTCCACTAGATATGAGGATGGAAAAGCAATTAAAAATTTTCTCGCGATATTCCACAATACGGGCGAAGTAACAGGTATGTCTTTTTGAAGCCAGAATTGCTGATATCCGTTTCTAAACTCTATTTTAAGTTCTTGGTTAGTGCTTATTCCGATCAGTTTCCCTTATAATATGACATCAGTTTCTTCAATGTCACCATATAAGTTGATTATCCACTGTGGTATTACCATAGTCTAAACATCCTCAAACCTAGTTTCAAAATCTGAAAAGAGGGCGTTTAAATGTCTTCCTGGCCAGAGCCAGTAGATATAGAGAGTACCGCCATTCTTTGATCCGTGAAAATGCCGCTATCGCCGCCATTTTTGTTCCCATCCGCAATGACTGATTGAGTTATGTCTAAATTTTTACTTGAAATTGGCAAGACTGTAAGTCTATGTCAAATTCGAGGTTATCAGGTTATGTTTTCCATCAGTTTGTGTCAAATAACAAACAAAACCTAACCTACTAAACTCGAATTTGACATAGACTTACAGTCTTGCCAATTTTAAGTAAAATTTCGGATTGCCAATAAATGTCACGTTGACGGAATTGTGTTACAAAACCTCAAAGTGACGCATATGACAAAGGAACAAACATGGCGGACGTGGCGGTACTCTCTATATCTACTGGCTCTGTTCCTGGCAGTTTGTCTGTGACAAATTGGGGAACTGGGAAAATTCGCGCCGTCCAATGTTTTGCTTCATTAGCTTAATTCTGGCGAGAAACGCTGAAATGATTGACTTTGTTTTAATCAAATTTAGACTGTCACCTTGTAACTGCAAGTTAACCATATTAAATTTAGTAAACAAATCTGCTAAATAGGCAATCAGGCCTATTCCCTAACTTCAAATCGAATAGAAGTGACTCAAATCGAATAGAGGTAGGGCGATCGAATAGGAATGGTTTGCAATTCGTATTCCGTAACTCCGCTGGGCTTCGATCGTAGAAATAACCCAAGCCGCGTCGGTAGAAATCGAACACGATATGTACGAGCTCGTCGAAGTTACTGAAAACGCATCGAAATTGCTGTGGCACCTGCGCAGTGCTGCTGTCAGTACGACTTTCGCGGTTTTTATGAGTTTAGACAGTTGTTTTTGTTTTGGGTTTGAACATTTATTTACTTATGTTTATGAAATAAATAATGACAGCGAACGAGGTAAATGCAGGCATTTTTCTTGGAGGAGAAATTAAACGGTGAATTCAATTATAAGTGTATATCACATGTAGTTAACCTATTTTACTTTGTGAACCTGTACGAACTTTGTTTTAATTAATTTGATTTTGCAGGCAGCTGTTTCAGTTGGAAGACGTTCCATACGAGATAGGAGCAATCCCTTTAAAATTCCAGAAAGATTATTTATAAAATTATATCGGTTACCAACACATTTAGTTATCAATCTTATAAAACAGATTAGCGTGTTTTTGGTAGAACCACAAAGAACTACTGCTGTTCCAGATTATATAAAGGTCATTATAAAGTAGCAAAACATTCTGACAGAAAATCGGTAAAATTTATTCAGGCTAGTTTACATGCACGCGGGATGTTCGGCGTGATTATTTCCTGAATAAATAGATAAAATTCAGTTGGTGAAGCACTTTTAATAATCAGGCTAAAATTATTCACAACCGATTAAATTTTGACACATTTTAACAGCGGTTAAATTTTGACGTTTGAATTTTTATCATTATTAAACTGACAGAAACCATAGTGATTACGCATTACTATGGATATGAAGGAATAATCACTGTAATTTCTACCACCAACTGGAACTATTCATCCTCGTAACACTGCAAATAAATTGAAATAGCCGTTAGATTCGACCGTTGCTGATCAGCTGTTTTTCAAACTGTACCTTTTCGTTCTGTGGCGCCTGTCAGACTCTGCGTTAAAGCTTATTATTGCTTGCTAATGCAGCGTTGCCAGATCTATGTAAACAGCCACCGATAGAAATCGTCTGAGCACCAGTAACCGCCTTCTATTACGGTTAGGGAATACCACTAATCGTAAACTGTAGGCGCAGTAGAAGTCGGTAATTTCGATTCCAAAACATTCCGATCCGATTTGACCACTTCTATTCGATTCAAGGAAAGTTAGGGAATAGGCCTGAATGTCTGTTTTGCAGTTCAATAAATTTTCTTATAAAATTTGATCTTTAGCATCCAGAAACTCTAAAATAGTCTCAAAAAGTGCAAAAAATCCTGTCAAACATAATAGTCCAGTCAATAGAGACATAAATTAGGGCTTACCTTGCAAAAGGTCAGGAAAAGTTCTAATTTGGCATACTTGTAGAGTCGCATGTCTTAATCGACATACTAAGTTTTTGACCTTGAAAGGGCGCGGCTCGACTAAAAATCAGTTTTTCGTATATATCTCATCTCCTCTGCCATGTAGGCTGAAAATAGTTATTACAAGAATAGGCTACTTGCACATAAAACAAATCTAGCTAAACTGGCTATAATATGAAATTAATATAGCTAAAATAAGTATAGGAATTTTTCTGGACGACATAAGTGTATATATATGGAATCAAACTAAATTAAAACTTAGCGATATTATGAAATTTTAAACTACTTGCAAAAAGCCAACGCGCATGCGCCAACCAGTGGTACGTCACAGGGCGTATGAGACTGTCAGCTGTGCTGGCAAGTTGCTTGTTTTCATCGTCTGTTTATAATAATTGCTTCGTTTCGTCTTACTACATGGTCGTTTTTGCTGGTTGTTCTTGCATTAATAAAAAACAGTCTTTTTCAAGACTATATGCAATAGGAAACTCATGGAAAAAGGTAAACTATCAACGCCATTATAACATTTATTTGTATTAGTAATTAATTTTGTTTATTTAGCAATCCAAGTATCTGTCTTATTACACCACTATCTTTCTACATGTGCTGCAACACTGACCTGTTAGTAATGGCCCGAAAAGTCGAAGAAGGGTTTGTTAGAGCACAAGCTGACAATTTACCGGAAGTGAACAATTTTATGGTTGCTGGATATTTTTCTAACAACGACTGCTATTCTGCACCCGAAGTTCGTGGAGTAAAAGAGCATAAGTACGTTCATTTTAAAAGTTCGTTGATTAATATTGATTCAGGGTTAAATTTAAATTCCTAGCACTGATTTGGGATAGGTGTAAATTTTATCATGTTTCTTTCAGAGTTACCCGTGCAAACTACGGTGATTCTGCAGTGGGGTATGTGCAAGTACGGAGAGATGGTAGTGTCTGCACAGTAAAATGCAAGAATTGCCCTGAACATAAAGTAAAAGGCAAAAATTACGATGTTGTAGTACAAGTGGATGAAAAGAAGAAAGAAGTGTTAAAAGTGGAATGTTTGGGTTGCGCTGGTAAGTAAGAATATGTAGGTTCTTTAACAACAAATAACTACTAATCGGTATTAAAGATGTTTCCATAACTTGTATGATTTTGTTTGAAAAATATATGCTAAAGCAATTATTTTTTACAGGTGGATGTAAACATGCAGTAGCATTTCTTCTGTGGGTCCATAGACGTAGTGAAGATCCTGCAACTACTGAAGTACAGTGTTACTGGAAGAAGTCACAACTGTCAAAAATTGGCACGTCAATAAAATGTATGGCTGTGGCAGCATTAGGTGGAGTCCCAGTTGAGGAACCCCAGAATAATTTCTTCGAAGAAGCTGTACGTTTAGGTTTGCAAAGTAATGCAGAAGGTGAAATATTTAAATTTTATAAGGAACCTAAGTATAGTTGCCTTAGTATTTATACACTGCTCTTGAAATTTGTGGAAGGCAATCGAAACGAATATAAACAATTTATTCAGTTTTGCCAGCACCAGATGCATGAAGCTGTTTGCTACGAAGCTGCTGTAAGCACACCATCTCAAGCAGATGATAGTTTATGGCATCGTTTAAGATATGGAAGAATTACGGCTTCCAAATTGTACACCGCTGCACACTGCCACAGTGAGGATGGGACATTTGTTCAGTAAGTTATTGGCGCTACAAAACTAAGGGAGATAAAAGCAATGGAGAGAGGTAGAAAATTGGAAAAGGAGGTGTCACGTTGCCTAGAAGAACAGCTACAATGCAAGTTTAATTATATTGGCATCAGCCTCTCAAATCAGCACCTAATTTTTGGAGTATCGCCTGATGCAGTTTTTGGTAATCATGTAGTGGAAGTGAAGTGCCCATCAAGTACCAAAACTATTAGAAATTATTTAACTGTAGACGGAAAAATGACAGCCAGATATAAGGCACAAGTGCAGCTCCAAATGCACATTTTACAAAAAAAATTGCATTTTTTCTGTAGCAGATCCAGATTTCGAAAAAAACAAAAAATTAAAAAATATATCTGTATTATATGACAAAAATCATATTGAAGAAATCATGTTAAAAGCAGAAATTTTGTGGGAAAAATGTGTTTCCTGCATTATTCCAGTCTGCTATTAAATAAAAATATATAGGTGTGTCCAATATAGAAGCACTAAGGCTTGCGCCAGTTTGGTCTGTAAGTGGAACAAACCCAAGAAAAGATTCGTACATTACAATTTTTGACGGCCTATTATATTCATAATCAGTAACTACATATCTAACAATGATACTTAATTGGTCAATTTTTGAAATATCCTGGGTGGTATCAACTATTATCGAAAAAAATGGTGCACTTTTTATGTTTTTAATTATACTTTGTTTAACAGCATTGTCCAAAATTTGAATAATTTCATTTTGAATAGTTGAACTTAGATAAGTTACAGAGTATTTTTTATTTTCCAGCAATTTTTTTAAAACTGGATCATATTTGGAGAGTAAGGTAATTATTGATAAAAAAAACACCAGGATTTTTAGAGTTTACGTTTTCATCGTGGCCTCGAAAAGGCATATTTGAAGTCGCTAATGTTAGAGTGACATCGACAACACGCATTAAGACCTGCCTCCACCACGATATTTCTCGACGAATTTCTAAGTCTATCTTTACATCAATAATCATATTTAATTTATATCGATCAAAAATAGCGCATGATTCATTATTACTAATTACTAATTACCTGTTGAAGATGTGATCAATCATCAGAACCCCTCGCCAAAACATCATTACCTTGTCCAAATAACCAGCAAGGTAGACAATAGCATTTATTTAGAATTTTGGAGTAACAACGCCACAAGCGCTCAGTTTTAATACCCGATTTATTTACATTTGTGTAAAAAAAGAAGAAAAACTTCTCCCATTAGTGTTTTTAGGATAGGGCCCTAGTGGTCTACAAGGTTCACTATCCACTAAAAATGTCTTTTCAGCAATTGTTTGTTCTTCATCTGCATAGTACCCTTTCTCAGTTTTATCATCAGTAGTTTTATCCTCAGGTTTATCAGAAGTAATATCATTAATAATGATATCCGTTGCATTACCTTTAACAACTACTTCATCAATTTCAACTTCTGTGCTATCATTACTATCCCGTTCTGATTCTGAATTCACACACCCCTTCTTGGGTTCCAATAGTTCTGGCTCAATTTCAGTAGAAAAAGTTGACAAAGGAATATTTGCAACAGTGTGAACTAAAATAAAAAGTGAAAAAATTAAGACGTATTTTGGGACTGTATTTGTATTTTTGTAGCTTACTTTCACTACTAGTTGTAGGTGTAGGTGAAGTAGATAATAGACTGAAAAAAGTTGTAACTTTTGGAAGCTTCCTCTTTTTTGTCTCTGCCTCTTCTTGTTCCTTATGTTTTTGCGCACCGGATTTATATTTATATGTACTCATTCTGGATGAGTCATTCTGCAAAGAAATACGGGAAATACATTATTAAACAATAACTATTTAACCTAATATTTAAAAATCAAGCTTTTATGTGCTTGAAAGATCCACATACAACATACATACCTTTATAATATTAAATAATCAAGAATATTAAAATTAATCCGAGAACTTAAAATTGCACTTGTCTTCGTCAGCTGCTTCTTCTAGCAGCTCTAGTTTAGGATCACAGACAAACACTGTGTTCATTGCATCCCTAGCAACGCCATAGGCGTCCCTTGATTATTTTCAACCATTTTTTTGTTATTTGTATTAAAGATTTAAGATTTAGTTTTTTAATTTCTCGTGAGTGCATGGTCCTTAGTGACCTTTTTTTGTCACAATTTTTTAAGATAATTTTTTAAACTTTTCCTCGCCGGGCCCCTGCGGGGCCCGGGCCTGTGTTCCCAGAACACACGGAACACTGGCAGATATGCCACTGCTTACTTTATTAATGCAGTTTGTAAATTTACTAATCCACATGCAATAACGATCATGTGATCTGTGTACCGTATAATGTTTATGTGAGAGAGTGGGGTCGAAGTATGTTAAACTTTCGTAGTTGACGGATTACCCTCTCAACGTGTATTCGTAGGCTAGCTATTCGTTTCGTAGCTAAAACATCAGCTTTAGAGCTTTTTTTACACATTTCTACTCTAGGTGGTCGTATCAATGGACATTTCATTTCAATTAGCAAGTGCTCAATATGTTTAAAACCTCAGTCTGTCATAACGGCAGCTCCAGCTGGAAGGTTTTGCAGAAAACCACTTTCTTCAACTATTATTACATCAGATGCTCTTCCCCCTAATCTTGTAGATATGAAATTTATAATACCATTTGGAGTGCACGATATTAAATACTTCAACGTATTTGCCTTTTTGTATTCTGACCAAGTCAGACTTTGATGAATCGGATTACTCGGTTTTTCAATTTCAATTTCTAAACAATCTATTATAGATTCAATGTTGCTGTAATAAGCTGTAAATGGTATCGGCAGCAATTTCTTAAGTTCTTGTTTAGGATACCATTTAATAAATTTGTTCAGGTTACCATACCGCTCAAATGTGTTACGGTGCCCTACTAATGCTGCTCTCCGAGATGCCAAAATCATCAGCAAGGCTAGCAAATGTAGCATCCATCCTGATCTTCTTTAATGTTATATAAATATTCATAACTGGTGCTAGAGTGTACTTTTGCAATAAATTAATAATAAAATATGCATCTTTACCAAGCCCCAAATAGAAGTGACATTTTAACGGAATTAAATGCATGGTTGTTTCTAATGCTTGCTTCTTTAATCGATTAATCAACACATGTGACTCTTCATCGTTCGTGTCGGTTTCTAAACAATCCGATTCCAAATAAAAGTCAGAAGAATCGCTTTCACACATTCCTTCGCTGGAATCAATGTCACCATTTGTAGAGTCTGAAAAAATTAATATTTTTGAAGGAGCCATCACAGTGACCGGTGGTAATGAAGAAGTAGCAGGATTGACACTGGTTTCCATTGTTGAACATGCTACACACTGCTGTCGAACACAGAACTTTCTTACTACGGTAGCTTTTCTTTGGTGGAGATTCTGTTTGCGTATACTGTGAAACCGGAAATATTTTTGGGGACAGTGTGCTCGTAGTAGTACTTGATTCTGAAGTTTGTATACTGTCTTGGCGAGTAAAATCATACATCTCGTTGCTGGAGCTGGTACAAGCTACACTTAAAATTTCGTCGATTACTCGTTTACAGAAACGTTTACTTAAAGTTTTTCGGGGATTGCTAGGTCTTCGATCATGTTGGCAGGCAAAGATGTGTGGTACCACATGCGATTTTAGTTTCTTCAGGCCACCCACCAGTTTGAATTTGACATAGTTCTCCTTATCTTCTTCTACCTGAAACAAAAAACAATAAAAATAACTACATATTATTTATGAGTAGGTATTTATTATAAATATAATAAATAATGTGGTATATTTTTTTGAATTTTGCAGTTTTAAAATATTTTATTTCATTTTGGAACCATAATCTTGTTTATTGACCTTCACTAGAGGGAGTAAAATGGCTGTTATAGCCCTAGGGCCTATAAAGTTGCTAAGCAGTATAACAAGCACCAACAATGTAATATAGCAACACCAACAATCTGCATATAAACCATAGCACACCAGAAATGCACAGTGCCAGCGCAACAACGACGCAGTAGTTTGTAACCAAAATATTGAATCCTTAAATTTTGTCCATTTTGAGGACTAAAATGAAACAAAACGTATGTACCACGTGCCTAATCACGATTATAGCTCTCGGAAAATTTAAAGCTCGCGTCGAGCTGTAAACATTCCCTCATGCTATAATGTATTGATTACGCCCTTAATACATAAATAACTATAATAAGCACACCTACATTTAATAATTCAAAATGTACCTTCTTATAATCCTTTCTGCTTCTGGAGTCTTGAAAAAGACTGTTTTTAAATACAAATAGCAAAAGCAAAACGCGCGGTAACGTAGAAGTAAAACAAACTCGAAATTGCAACACCTTAACCTACTAATGATAGAAGTAAATTGAAATGAGAAGAAGGCACCGCATGACGTCACATGCGCCGCCGTAGAATTATCAGTGGCGGCGAAATTTTTAATTAAGATGGGGTGGAATTTTTTTTGAAAATGTGCTATTGCCTATTACTTCCAAATATATCAGTTAATAGCAATAAATAAGTTACTTGCCCACTATTTTCAGATAATAAAATGAAGAACTTGTAGTCTTCCCCACAAATTTAATTAGGTGATAAACGAAGTTACAGAATGTGTGCGTGACTAGTTTCGACAGTTGTCATCCTCAGACGCAACATTTCCAATGGCTAAAACGATTAATGTTAGGACAAACCCTAATAGTACAAAAATAGACTTACCTAAAGGGTAATCATAGTAACACTATGTGAAAAGAACAAGTAACATTTTGGGCCTGATGGGCAAATTCAAAATTTGAAGGTTATAACCTTTGGATGGTACAAAGGACAAATGTCTGTAAAAAATTAACGCTAAATACAAGATAACTTAATCGAAAGTAATATCTTACCATGACATGGATAAAACTAAATAAGACGATTAACATCTCAGGCAACCATTATAACATGTGTAAAAATTAGGTATTAAATTTGCTAAAAACAAACATGCGAAAATTAGACAAATGACAGGTTACAATCAAAATATATACTTACAGAGGAAGAACAATATTTATAAATCAAAATGTTAACATAGATTTAAATTTAAATTTTCCCCTACAGGGTGATGAATTAATAGTAAAACACGAGGCCAACGGCCCACATCTTTCAACCGACTCCATTAAAGAGGAAGTAAACAAATAATTAATCGAATTCCAAACGGAAATAGTTTTGAAAAGTAACGCCCACTATTGAAAACTTCTAAAAGCAGAGCTGAAGGCTTTGCATACATGTGAAAGAGGTTGCCTATATGCCAGAGTAAGGTAAACCAAACGTGTGAGAAAAACCGTAATAAATATTTAAAAATTTAAAACCTAATTTAAACTAATTGTAATTAAGATATCTCAAATGTATACAAAAACCACTAAGTAAAATATAAAACTATAGCAATGATATAATCAAAAAGATAAAATTTCCACCAACGGCTAGCGAACTACGATCCGGAAGGAGGATAATTGATAATTAAATGTAATAAGTGAAAATTGTTATCCAAGTAACTTAACTCATTAAGGCAATTATCCGAATCAGATTTAGATCTCTTAGAAATTTCAAAAATTTCCAGCAGATTAAGTTTTGAGCCTTTATTTTGTAAATGTAATAGAGAAAAATTAATATGGGGGTTAAAATCATGGTTATAAAGTATTATGTGGTTCGCAAAGGCTGACTTAGGAATAGGGCTATTATCAAATTTATTTTTAGCTATAATGGAAAGGTGTTCGTTGATTCTAGTTTTAAAGCTCCTGCCAGTTTGGCCTACATAAAATTTGGGGCAAGAATTGCAAGAAAGGAGATATACTCCAGATTTATCAAATTTATCAATAGGATCTTTATTGGAAACAAGAATGTTCTGTAAACTATGAGAACCAGAGAATGAAATGTCAACGTTAAATCTCTTAAAAATCTTCTGAATAGAATAAGAAAGAGTACCTATAAAAGGTATTGAATGATAAATGGTTGCGGAACCATTAGGTTGAGAAAAATTTGTTAAGGTGGTCAAAAATTTAATTTTTAATTTATTGAATAAAGTATCGACGAAATGAGGTGGATACCCATTATTTTGAGCTAGTTGTTTTATGATATTCAACTCGTTAGTGAAATTATCTTTATTTAAAGGATAAGTTAACAATCTATTTAAATAATACCTGAAAGAAGCTAATTTATGTGAAAAAGGATGAAAAGATTGAAAAGGAATGATGTTATCCGTGGTGGTAGGTTTTCTATAAATATTAATGTCTAACTTGTCATGAGTTTTAGTAATAAGAAGGTCCAAAAAAAGGAATGGAATTATTAGATTCTAATTCTAAAGTGAATTTTATGTTAGTGTGGAGAGAATTCATAATATTTAAGCAGATCCCCACTTCGTCAATAGTACCATTAAAAATCACCAAGACATCGTCTACATAACGTCTCCAAAACACTATTTTATTGATGAATATGTCATACTTGAACAAACGTTCTTCAAGGCTTTTCATGAAAATTTCAGCTAAAAGTGGTGAAAGATTTGATCCCATTGCAAGACCAGTATTTTGTTTAAAAATAGAATTATTAAATTGAAAAAAATTTTGGTTTAAAGTAAGATTCAAAAGTTTAATAATGCAATCAATTTGATCTACGCTGAGATTACTATGAGAATGTAAAGAATCGGAGACTAATTTAACTATTTTCAGCATATCACCCAGCAAAAGAAGAAAATGCGTTTGTTATTTTAACCTTAAAGTGAATATTTTGATTATCAAATAGAAATAATTAAAATAACGACAACTTTCAATCAAATGATTTATTAACATACACAGGGTATTCGGTATGGAATGGGACACTGATTACTCATAGATTCCTTACGTTATAATAAATCGATTAAACCTAATATACCTTAGAACAAGTCCCTTCAGTAAGAAGTTATAGGGCCTTAAAGTTCAATTTTTTATTTTTTTGTTAATTTTCACAAATGTAGAGATATCAATTTGAAATCCGGTATTACTTACTATTATGTACTGCACTAATAGGAAAAATGTCATAAACTATATTTAACTGTAAGGGGCACTTTACCTATATTTCAAAACTTTTTTAGCTCTAACTACGTATCTGTAACATTTTAGGAGATTATCGGAAAAAGAATTCAAAAGCACAAAAATAATGTACTCTTAGTTGTTAGGCTGAAAATTGCCCTTGCTGTCATCGCTATCACCATCCTCGTCATCTTCGGATGATGATCCGGTGTTGACCATGAACTTCATTTCAAATGCCTCATCGAGTAAATGCTCTTTCTCAATAAATTCTAATTCTGTTTTTTTACATGCTGGCATATTGCTTTCAATTCTGCAGAACCAATTTCAGAAAAATTCTTTCTAGCCAAAGCCTCAACATCATTCAATTTAAAAGTTACGTTGTTTGTAGCAACCCAATTTTTAACTTGTGCCCATATTTTTTCTATTGGGTTCAGTTCAGGATGATACGGGGGTAAGCGAACAGCACAATGACCATGAGTCTTGAGCATGTTGTCAATTGAAAATACTGGCTCCTTGGCTTTATGGTCTTTCATTATTTCATACAACTCTGTTTTGGTTAACGTCTTATCGAAATTTACGTTACGGGTACGTAGCCATTCCACCATTTCCAAATTGCGAGAGTTTGACGTGGGCTCCTTCACTGCACGCACATTATGGTAGGACGCATTGTCCATCACGACGACAGTGTTTGGTAGCAAATTAGGAATTAACTGTTCCTCCATTCACTTTTTAAAATTGACATGGTTCATGTCATCATGATAGTGTCCTGACTTCGCCCCTAATTTAAAAATTAATAAACCATTCAGTACAAAGCCATATTCACTTCCAGCATGCACGATAATTAATCGTTGCCCTTTAGATACTGGAGCCTTTAATCCCTGCAACGTTCCATCTGACCATTCCTTCCCAGTAATGTGCGAACTGTGTATATAGGTTTCGTCTATATACACAATTCGACGCTGCTCACTCCTAAATGTCTGGATCTGCCACAGATATTTAATTCGAAGTGCACAAATATCATGCTTTTCCATGAGAACCTTCCTGTTGTCACTGGTTGTCTTCCATCTTAAAATTGAAAATATCTAAATAAAGAAAAAGTTCAAACGTTTGTTGAGGTAACATTACCTGAATCCAATTCTTTTCAGCAAGACCCGTAGGGAATTAATTTTACCCTCGAAGGGTACATTACATTCCTGTAATTGTATAAGAATGCCTCCCAATGTAGGCGACATTGGTGCTGCTGGCATGTCGAAATCTGGAATTTCCTCTATGGCACCTTCAAACATCACTTCGTAAAAGTAGTTAAGATGTGCGGGTTTTAATACACTTTGCATAATAGGCCCCGCCCCCTGGGTTGAAAATTGTGGGGCGTGTCTGTGGTGTGGTGTGATTGGTTGTGGTGGGTGTGATTAGAAATAAAAATGGCGTGTTGTGTGTATCTGTGCTGTGATTGGTTGTGTATAATGTGAATGTCGTCGATGGGCGTGTCTGTGGTGTGACGTTCATCCAATAAGCGTCGTGTATTTGTAATGTGTTGTAGTCGGCCATTTTGTGGTGCGTCTTGGGTGGTCGTATCTGGTCTGCAAAGCGTAAAAATCCTGCCTCAACATGTAGCTGTGAGTTTCTTGACCTTGGTCGGGCGCGCGGGGTAGTTGAATGTCGGGCCTTGTGCGAATAATAATTAGGCGAAACTTATTTGTTTAGTGGGGCCCTGTTCGGGTGTTAGATTTGTCGGGTTCATTGGAGTTTGTTGGTCTTGTTGGCTGGTGGCCCGGGGGGTTTTTCGCGCAGGGGGTCATTTGAGTTTGTTGCCCTTGCCCTTGCTGGGGGCAATTATATTTTTGTGGATTCTGCCTGCGCGGCGCTTGTTAAATGTTAGTTTGCTAAATATTTATTGAGTGTGTTTAGATGGCAGGTTGTAAAAGTTGCCCGATTCGGGGCCCTTTTTAATTGATTATTCTAAGTGCTTCAATGGGGGGTCTTTAATTGTTTTACTAAGAAATTGGTTGTACGTTGTGGTAATAGAAGGTTCGAGTAATGGGAGAGTTAATATTTATTGATAGAAATGTGATGGGCGACATGTGCATCTTTATCGATACGCTAACCGACGGCATATTTGAGATGGGAGTTTACTTCACAAATACTATCATGTATGTTAAATTGCTGATTCAGCGAGTCGCAGGTATTCCTGCACATGATCAGAATTTGCTATTTCGACTAAAGGAGTTGGATAATTGCATGATGCTGTACGATCTTGGCATTATTAATGGTTCTTCGCTCACACTAGTGTTATCTATTCGGACGGGCAGGACAAGACCCCAAAGATGAATGTATTTTTAGCGATGTGTTTTCTGTGATTCATGACGTAGAAGGTATAAATAGTCTTTCTGCTAATAAACCACTTCAAATGTTAACATTCGCTAGTGGTGAGGGCGTCGTAAATAGTCTTATTAATAAGCTGCCATTCGAGCTTCATATTCCAAGTTATAATTTTTGCGGACCTGGAACCCATTTGAAGAAAAGATTACTTCGGGGTGACCAAGGTGTCAATCCGTTGGACTCATATTGTAAAGAGCACGATATTGCATATTCTAGAAACAGAGATTTAAAAGAGCTTCATAAGGCCGATAAAGTTTTAGAAGAAGCGGCGTGGGAGCGATCCAAATCCAAAGCAACACCATTTGGCGAAAAAGTTGTAGCTTGGTCAGTTGCTACAACTATGAAAGTACAACGAAAATTAGGTCTAGGGGTTGTGCAGAATGGTAGTGACGATGGCGGTGGCGATGAGCGCCGTCAGCAACGTCGCCGTCGACGCTGCCGCGGCAGGGGTATTGCAAGAAAGACAACCAAACGTGTTGCGTTTAAAGGTGGTGCCGTTAAGAAAATAAAAACTGCATTGGCTCGCAGCCGCGGCAAGGGTATTGCAAGAAAAGCAGCCAAACGTGTTGCGTTTAAAGGCGGTGTTGTTAAGAAAATCCAAACTGCATTGGCTCGCAGCAGTAAAGGCGTTAGTAGCGAGCGCGATTTGATAAGAAATGCCATTGTTGCTGCTAAACGAGTCATTAAATCGATCGGAGGGAAACGAAAAATTCAGGTACCACGAATAATACCAATCCCAGATACGAAGAAAGGTGGAATATTGCCTTTGCTGCCAATTTTTGCAGGACTTTCAGCTTTCGGAAGTCTTGCAGGCGGAGTTGCTGGTGTTGCAAAGGTTATACACGATGCTAAAGCTACAAATAGGCAGTTTAAAGAAGGTGAGCGTCATAATAAACGCATGCAGATTATAGCAAAAAGCAAGAAAGGAGAGACTCTCTATTTAAAACCGTATAAATCGCCGACAGCATCAGCAGCGACAGAAGCAGCCGTTAAAAAACTAAATAACCTGCCTCGAAGACCTTTAACCAACTTTTACTTGGAGAACTATGGGATGAAATTTAGAGGGGTCTACATGCGCACGTCATTGCCCTCGAAGCCATTCTGCATAGAGCGAGGTGTTGTAAATTTGGATGACGATAAAGGTGCTGGAACTCATTGGGTGGCATATAAGAAAGATGGTAAACGAGTTCTCTACTACGACCCCTTTGGAGATTTAAGACCGCCAGTTGAAGTGTTAAAGCATTTTCGAGGCTGTAAAGTGTTCTACAATTACGAACAAGAGCAGAATTATAATACATATATCTGCGGACAGTTATGCCTGAAATTTTTGGACAAAAAGTGAACCGATAGTTGTTTAATTAGTCATTCGACATGATTCGGACGTTCAATATAGTAGGCAAGGGTAATATTATCTCTACAGGGGATATATTTCCTCCGATAAAATTGGATTTAAATTAAACATATTCCTTGGGTTTGGTTAACTTATATACTTGCAATACGGTGCGCAACATTTTCAGGGGAAATAATAAGTTTTATTACGATGGTGATAAGGAGATAACATTAGAAAGTGGTAGTTACGAACTGGACGAAATAGCCGATTATATAAAGTCAAAAATTAGTGATAATCGAGATGAGGCGGAAGCAGCTTTTAAATTGAGAGCTAATAACAATACATTAAAGTGCGAAATTGAATCTATATATGATATAGATTTTAGAAAAACTGACAGTATTGGTCGAATGTTAGGATTTGGTAGTGGAATTTTGTTTGCAAAAACGAAACATACTTCCCACGAAGACGTAGACATAATTTCGACGCCAAATATATTTATAGATACAAATATTACAAGTGGCGCGTATCGAAATAATACGTTGTGTCACAGCATTTTCGAATTTGGTATTAGCGTACCTCCAGGTTATTTTCTAGAAAAGGAGATTTCACACGTAATCTATTTCCCAGTGAATGTTAGCGAAATTAGTAATATAAGCTTAAGATTTGTAGATTATCGTGGTAATTTAATAAACCTCTCTGAGGATACATTTAGCAGCGTTCGATTAGAACTTATACGCGAACAGTAGTAGCAGTAGCAGCAGAGATGGGTGTAGATTTTATATATAAAACAGGATATTCATACATATAAACCACATTCCATTCAGAAACAGCCTTCTTACCAGCAAGACGTAGCAACAAGAACAGCAACAACAGCAGGCGCATTGATAGATAGTGACGTGCGTTTTCTTCAGTCGCTGGGATACACAGTATTATCAAAACAAGGACGCAGTTGTTACCGCCAACGCCGTCGCCACCAACACCGAAATCGCAAACAAAATTGATAATATGACATCGTCGATGAGAAAACGAAAAGCTATAAATTTAGAAACTAAAAAAGAAAAAATAAACTTGAAGCGCTCCAATTATAATGATGTAGATAAGTTGAGTATTTTTAGAAGGCCTTATTATGATACATCAATTACTAAAGAAGATTATCATACATACCTACCTTTTACGTTGAATGCAAATCATTCGGATGCGATTAGAATTGAAATTCAGAGTTCTGATATAATAACGTCTATGTATGATAGTTACATCTGCACTAAAGGTACGTATAAGCCAAAAACTGCCGGGAAAGCGTATACTATTGTCAATAATGCAGCATATTTTTTCTTTTCCGAAATGCAATTGATTTTGGGTAGCAGTCAAGTAATAGATATTTGCAGACAACCTGGAATAACGAGCACAATTAAAGGTATAGTCTCACATACTGCAGATGATTTGGCGCTCAGCTGCACTAGCTGGGATAAAAGTAACAAACGGAGCTCAACAAGTTTTTACAAATGGGCGATTTTCGTGCATTATCCCATTAAACACAATTTTCGGTTTTGCAGAAGATTATAGAAAAGCTATAGTAAATATGAGGTCTGAACTTGTATTAATACGCTCAAAGAATGATTTTAATTCTTATAAAAGTGAGATGGGGGATGCTGGAACCGATGTTGATTTTACTATAACCAAAGTTTCGTGGGAAGTTCCCCATATTACATTAGGTGATGAGTTAAAACTCGATCTAATGAATGAACTGAAGATGAATTCGTCTATTGTGATGCCATTTAGACAATGGGAATTGCACGAATTGCCTTCATTTAATAATGCAAAATCGCAAGTATGGAGAATAAAAAATTCGAATGAATTAGAAAAACCTCGGTGGATGTTAGTAGCGCTGCAGCGAGACAACACGAATGTTAGAAACGGAAATCCGACTAATTTCATACACTCAAGCGTAACCGATTTAAAAGTCTATCTCAATTCTCAAGTTTTTCCGTATCAACGCATGCACCTCGATTTTGATAGTGACGACTACGTTACGGCATTTTTAAATTACAGTCGTTTCCGCGCACAGTACTACGGAAAAGAGCATCATAAGTGTTTGCTTACTTACAGCGAGTATAAAAGTTGCCCAATTTTTCGTAATAGATTGCTCCAAACAGCAAGAATCTTTAAAAGATTCCACCGTCGATATAAGACTAGAATTTGAATCCTCAAATAACTTTGCGGCTACAACTAAAGCTTATTGTGTAATTTTGCATGACGCCATGATGGAATACAATCCGTTTACTGAAGATGTTACGCGATACATTCATACATCCTTCTAACTATAAATTTTACGCTATTTTGAAATTCAGCTCAGAATCATGAAAATCGTTAAACAGAAATTGTCCTTGACAATTTTAGATCTTGTTCATGATCATCGCAGTTCCTTAACATCCAAACATGGTGATCTATTCCCGTCGACAATTCGCTGCATTTTTTGCGGACCTAATTGCGGAAAAACTCTTACAATGATAAGTCTAATTATAAGTGCAAACGGATTACGCTTTCAAAATGTATGTAACTATTCAAAATCGCTTAATCAGCCAAAATATCAGTTCCTGCGAGAAGTGCTTAAATCTATCGAGGGTATGGGGTATTCGGAATATAATGAGAACGAAACAATTATATCGCCAGATAAAGTTAAAGAAGATACTATATTTATTTTCGATGATATTGTGTGCGATAAACAAGACAAAATTCGAAAATTCTTTAGTATGGGTCGCCATAGCGGTACTGATGTATTTTATCTAAGTCAATCGTATGCGAGGACTCCCAAACATTTAATACGAGACAATGCAAATATGTTGGTGTTGTTTAAACAGGACGACTTGAACCTTAGGCATATTTATGACGATCATGTCGGCGCGGATATGTTCTTCCAAAAATTTAGAGATAGTGCTCTTAATCAAGGCAGGTACCGTAAAGGATTCGATGCTTATATATGCATTGAAAATACTAAGTAATTCATTCTGGCGATAACAATGAGCAGCAGTACTGAGCTGCTGAAGCGGCAGGCAGCCGACGCTGCGAAAATAGTTCGAAAATTTTTTTTAGATTTTAGACGAGACAAAGCTAAAGCTGAACAGATATATCGCGATATTCATAAACAAATAATAGAGCCATTAAAAGGAATAGAAACTGCTGGAAATCAACAGCTTCTACAGCTCAGCACAGTATTACATATTTCGAAGAAAGATGAATTACCAATAATTAAGTCAGAAGCCGCCGAGAGCAGCAACGTTATCGCCGATGATCATGATGATGATGATGATGATGATGGTGCCGATTATGGTGATATTGGTGGTGACGATGGTGAGAAGGAAGATGATGCTGATGGTGGCAGTAACGATGATGAGATCGAGCCCAACAATCGTGAAGAAATTATATTGAATAGATACCATGAATTGCCTCAACAGTATGCACGCTTACTAAGTCGTAAAAATAACGAAAATGTAGATCGCTCTCGTTTTTCGCTTCATTATAAACCCAAATCGAATACATGGGAAATAGGTAAATCAAATGTGCTCATTTCAGGTAAAGATATCGTAGTTAATACTAAGCGATATACCGGCACTAAAGGATTGTACACATTACTCACGCATAAGAAATTAACCGCAGCGGAGGAAAATGCTTCAAAACAAAATGATTTGCGCAATTACAGAGATATTATATTGCAGTCACATGCACATCGTACACAAGCCGGCAAAACTGTAAAATCGACCAACTGGACATTTAAACGTTTTATTAAACCTTATCTAAAGAAAAGAGGTAGTGGCGGTTTTGGTCGTACTAAACTTTCGCGTAAAAGGACATTTAAACAGCTGAATAACAAATCCGTCGAATATGTCTTTTGGAATACGCCTAGGGAATTAGTGCAGCGGTTGCGCTTATTGGTAGCAGCGAATGCTGCAGGTAACAACAGTTTACAGAATAGAAATGAAATTATTTCAATCATTTCCGAATTGCGTGAGGAGGGTATTATTGCATAAATTATTCTGTAGTTTAGGAGCTTCACTATTACTAGCTGATCAGTTATAGAGAGCTGCGCGCAGCACACAGGATAGGTAAAAATACTCTGAAAACATGGTAGTTGACAAATTCGGGAGAGAATATCATCCCCAAGATGCTGCGGGAGATGTAAAGGTGAGGCAAGGGCCGCCTGGTGTAGGTTTCAAGTTAACAGGCGACGGAGAAGATTTTGATATTAGTGGTAAAAGAATGACCAATGTTGGCGATCCGCAAGGAAATTACGACGCCGTAAATAAGAAGAGTACTTTAGTAGTTAATGATGGTGAGGATATTGTCAATGTTCGGGGAAAGAGATTAATTGGAGCTGCAGATCCGGTTGACGACTCCGATGTTTCCACTAAAAAATACGTCCGAATTGCTATTGCTGCAACCGCCAATGAAACTCTAGCAAAATGTTTGAGAGTTGCTAGCGACGGCAAATTCAGTGCAAATAATAAAGTGATCAGCAAACTAGCAAATCCTGTCGCTGGAAACGATGCGACAAATAAAAGATATGTTGATTCCAAACATGACGCGACGAAAAGAAATTGTTTAAAGTT
>CALNHX010000941.1:0-267717 GCA_940337035.1 Agriotes lineatus
ATTCAATTCCAGTGGCGTTACAGCCAGTTTTAAAATTTTACGTAAATACGAACCTAAAGCCTTGAGATTTCGAGTTTCATGCGATTTTAATTTGAGCTAGCCAATTCTAATCAAAAAGATCAGTGGTTTAATAGATAAAAGGGCGTACTACTGTTTTATTATAGTAACGTAAACACGAACCCAGAAATTTTAACCAGGACACATCTGATAATTAAAAACTACAAAGTTAGGTGTGATATCTTTGACTGATTTATTTAATTATTATAAAAATTACATACCATCAGCTTTCAGCAAAGATTATTGCAATATATCCAGAAAGAGCTACCACTTGGCTCCGATTACTTATGTAGGACTGGACCCACCTATGCAGACTCCCGTGTATGCCGTAGGCAGCAAGTTTGTGACATAATAGCACATGATTAACTTTATCAAACGCTTTTCGAAAGTCTGTATAGGTAGAGTCAACTTGTTTATGTTTTCCAAATGCCTTACACAAGAAATTTTTATACTCTAGTAAGTTAGTGACAGTAGACTTCCCCTTAACAAAACCATGCTGACGATGCGAAATTAGAGGATTGATGTGACTAAATATGGGAGTAAACGAAGGACTCAAATACCTTAACTATACAAGATAGGATACTAATAGGACGGTAATTTTCACACCGAGAGCTATCCCCTCCTTTCAATATAGGAATAACGTGAGCAGTCTTCCAAGAAGAAAGAAAAATTCCGTTCGCTAAGGATCTGTTGAATGAAATATGCAAAGGATTAAACAGCTCTTCGGAGTACATTCTCACAAAATAAGCAGGAAGACCATCGGGACCCGGACCATTGTTAGGATCCAAATTCCGCAACTTCCGCAGAATGTCATTTCTGCTAATGACAATCGATGACAGTACCGAACTGCTTCTCATTTCACTGTGACACTCATGTACAACATTGGGATTATTGTCAAAAACAGAAGCGAAAAAATTGGAAAATAATTCACATATACCAACCGCATCCGACGAGCTTTGTCCCTCATAGATCATAGTTCTCGGAATACCTTTACTATCATTTTTACCTCTTACATACGTCCAAAAAAGTTTGGTGTTTGAATCAAGGGAGGTCTCAACGTTATCATTTAGAAATCAATTCCTTGCTCCTTTTACGTAATAAGGAAAATGTATCATCCATACTTCTTATAACGTTTGTGCATTTTCAGTTTATCCTGAATACATTTCTTTAAAGTATAGCTAAACCAAATAGGATAATCAAGGGAGTCATCTCTTTTTATTGGAGCATATAATTTGATTAAGGAATTGAGATATCCATAATAGTTATTTTTTGTATTCGCTCCCCAAACTGGTTACTTTGGAAACTGTCTAGGATCCTCAAAATGGACATTTAGAGGCCTTGTACTTAAAGTCGTCAGGGCAACATTTTAGCGGACTCAAACATTAGTTGCCATGACGACTTTAAGTACAAGGCCTCTAAATGGCCATTTTGAGGATTCTAGACAGTTTCCAAAGTAACCAGTTTGGGGAGCAAAAAATACATTTTCGCGCGGCCTCCTAATATAATGCCGCTTTAACGGTAATTTAAACTTCATATTATAATGTTTGGAGAGCTAATACAAAAAAACGTTGTATGCAACACGTCCTCAAATGGCTTTAGAGGACTCATCTTCATATTACGGACTCGGCTGAGCTTCGCTCCGCCTCGTCCGGAAACATTACGACTCGTCCCCTAAAGCCTTGCTTTGAGGACTAGTTACATAAACTACTATTTTCGTTGACCGCTTGTTAATTTCAATATCGATGAATTATTTTTCCTAAAAAGGGATGGATTAATAGACGTCATTAATACACTGTTTTTGATTAATACACTCTTTTTCATTAATTAACTTTGACGTTTTGATGATATTTTGCATGGAGGTTAGTTGTATTAATCAAATTTTTCGCCACAAAAAAAGATTTTGCGGTCAACGAAAAAAGTAAGTAAGGAAACTAAAATAACAATATATAGAAAAATATCAAAAAGATAAATTACCTAATAAGGTCTAAAGAGTTAGAGTCCTTTATTATAATGGCTTTCGATTCGGCATTTTTTCTCACATAGATCCTGCCATACTTGACCCACACAAACACATACGAGTGCTCTCTTGCAAACTTCCGTGCGGAGGCGTGGAGCTGCTTACTCTCCGGCGACAAGTGTTCGGCGACAAAGATGGTATCTGTTCCTGATGCGTTGCCTAAGCCCAGTTGTGAAGCAGTCATCGGTTGCTGCGGGTGCGCACGGTTGTAGCGGCGTATAGCAGATATGATGTTGTCGCGATGACGTGGAGATGACAAAGTCACCAGGATGGTGCGCGGCCGTGGAGACGCTGGTTGCACTTTGGCGACCCTGCGGCATGCTATTATTTCTGTGTCAGCGATGGGACACGCAATTTCTTCGCATAGTTTTTTAGGTATAGCTACATCTGCAGATCGTTTTTCTGGTATTAAATGAATCTCAAGGTTACAACTACGGGAGATCTTCTCAATAGTGTCAATGCGAAGTTTAAGCGGGGCATTATCTTTGCGCAGCTGAAGATTCTCAGAGTTAATACCTTCAATCATCTTAATTTTAGCGTTAAATTCTTCTTTCAGTCTGTTATGTTCAGCTATAATAAAGTCAGTAGGTAGTTTCAGTAAATTCACGTTTGAGAAGCATACATTGCGCGTGTATTTCTTTTTTAATCGTCATTCGCTTAACAACTTCACCAGTTACAGACTCCAGCATTTGGTTTAGTTTTTCCCCAAATTTTTCGTCGAAGAGATTACTCATCTGTTCTACAGTGACAGTACCTTGCGAATAAGTAGTAGAACTGCTTAATGACCCTTTCACTGGCGTCTCATCGCGATTTGAGCGCGGAGCAGCGCACTGAGGACACTTCCAA
This sequence comes from Agriotes lineatus, assembly GCA_940337035.1. Classification (NCBI taxonomy): domain Eukaryota; kingdom Metazoa; phylum Arthropoda; class Insecta; order Coleoptera; family Elateridae; genus Agriotes; species Agriotes lineatus. Next base: position 2,921 of record CALNHX010000941.1, read on the forward strand.
GTAGCTTTATACTACTTCGACATTTTCTTAAAGTTCTCAGTTTTAATATTTAAACATTTCTAATGGTACTCCTTTTTACAAATGTTTCGTCCAACCTTTATTAACGCTCACTCTACACTATTTGCTAATTTGCACAGAATTTTCAATACATAAATTTAGGCACTTTAATTAATGTTTATTCACTTTAAACTTTGTTTAGCAACTTTAGCGTTTCTTGCGGATGCGCAGCCAGCAGACTCTGTGTGAACAGATCATCAATAACCTATCCGGGTTGTCCATTCGGCAGCCCATTGGATAACATAATAGCCGATTTTCTAGCATTGTTGTCAAATTAAAATTTTTACAAATGAGTACACATTTTTTTTCACTTACAATTAATCAGGCTTCATGGCTACCTCGTGTTTTATTGCCATTTCTAGGACACCCTGCATACGATCAGTGTTCTATTTTAAACTAAACAATTCCATATAATATACAGGTTGAGTCAGTAATACTGCTGGGTGTATGCCACGATAGTATCAAGCATGTGTAATTATGTACTTATCGATTATTTTCTATTCTAATTCGTTAAACATTCCAGAGAGTGCTACAAATGCGGCATGAAGTTCATAAAATCCGAAGGCTGCAACGAGATGACCTGCTCCTGCGGTGCCTTAATGTGTTACGTTTGTGGGGAGCCGGTTAAAGACTACAAGCATTTCAACGGCCCAGGAGGAGACAAGACCCATCTGTAATCCGGTACACTGACAGTTTTCTACGGTGCCACTATATTTTTGTCTTACAGATGCCCGTTGTACAGCGACACAAACCGGCTGCATCAAGAAGCCGTCTTGAAGGGGACAAGCGAAGCCAAACATGAAATTGGTGTTACCGACCCTGCCCAGCTGAAGATCGATCCCACAGCCGACATACAGCAGCATTACGAGGAGTTTGCTAGGGAGAACCCATCTTCGTCTCAAGCTCGATTCGTGCCCATTGATCCGTTGGTGAGTTGATGGAACTTTTAGCTTTTCACATGTGTATACACTATACAGTCAATATCTTCATCGCCTTATTCATCATCGCGTTGTCTTCATTTTTCGTATTTTTCAGTTGTTTGTTTTGTTTTTTAATTCTGCGCAGGTTCACGTCCCAGATATAGGTACTTGAAAATAGCGAAAAAACATTCCTAACTATCTCTGAAAATCTTACATTTCACATAGCGACATCGATGTCTCTCGCTGAAATTCACGCATCTACAGTAGTTGTACAATATACTAATTTTCTACAACTGCTCTGAAAATTGCCAAAAAACATTCCTAACTAACTCTGAAAGTCTTACATTTCACACAGCGACATATGTCGCACGCTGAAATTCACGCGTCTGTTTGAAAGCTAGGCGGCGGCTTGCAGTTGTAGAAAAAGTACAGTGTACAACACGTATGAAAAGTGCTCTTTTCAGCAGTAGTTGTACAATATACTAATTTTCTACAACTGCTCTGAAAATTGCCAAAAAACATTCCTAACTAACTCTGAAAGTCTTACATTTCACACAGCGACATCGATGTCGCACGCTGAAATTCACACGTCTGCTTGAAATTTAGACGGCCGCTTGCAGTCGTAGAAAAAGTACAGTGTACAACACGTATGAAAAGTGCTCTTTTCAACAGTAGTTGTACAATATACTAATTTTCTACAACTGCTCTGAAAATAGCCAAAAAGCATAAGTACCTAACTCCTAACTAACTCTGAAAATCTTACATTTCACACAGCGTGTGACAACGTTATCGCACGCTCAAAAACAGTGTACGAGATCGATATCGTTCGCTGTTTTTAAGCACTTATATTTGAAATCTAGGCGGCGGCTTTCAGTCGTAGAAAAAGTATAGTGTACAACACTTGTGAAAAGTGCACATCGATGTCGCTGTGTGAAATGTAAAATTTTCAGAGTTAGGAGTGTTTTTTTGGCTACTTTCATAACAGTTGTAGAAAATAATATATTGTACAACTATTGTCTACCTACTTAAATCAAAGCATAATTTTTAATAAATAATAGGTACAATTTTAACGGTTTAACTTAGTAGGTAGATCTTCCTGAAATTTTGTATAGGGCCATAATTTATCATTCTGAACAACTTTTCTTAGTAAAATTTTGCCGTATCATGAACAGAAAGGGTAGTTTACCTGAAAAGAAAATAGTTTTTGCTTCACTGTCAAGGCCAACTTGTGTTTTCAAAAACTGTAAATATTCTTAAAATTCTCTTCAGACCAAGCAGGGCGGAATCCCAAAACATTAATATAAAATTGTAAATTTTTTTGTCAATTATACCTATAGTGAACTCAATCCGGGGACACACTGTATACATATAGATCAGATCGAGAGGCCTTTAAGGCCCTTGGCTTTTTCTCTTATCTTTCTCAATTCCTTTCTTCTCATTACTTGGTTTTCCCAGTTTTGTACTTTTAATTCTCTTAAGTCTTCTTTCACGTCTTTAAACCATTCATTTTGAGTTCTTCCCCTTCTGTTTGTGCCTTCCGGAGTTTCCTTGAAAATAATTTTTGGAATCCTTTCATTTGCCATTCTTCCCAGGTGGCCCAACCATCTGGGTCTCCCTTGCTTTATTACGTTTACTATCGTAGTTTCCTTAAACAGGCTGTAGATTTCTTGGTTTGTGCGCCTTCACCATGTGTCCCCTTCTCTAATCCCCTCAAATATTTGCCTTAGTATATATCTTTCCCAGATCATCAGCTTACTCATATACACTTTATTTAGCACCCACACTTCACTTCCATACACTACAGTCGGTCTTAGATTTGAAATAAAAGCGCTTAAAAACAGTGTGCGATATCGATGTCGCACGCTGTTTTTGAGCGTGCGACAACGTGGTCCCATGTTGTGTGAAATGTAAGATTTTCAGAACATGCCTTTGGCTTTCGAAGCATAAACAGTGCCAGGAAGTACGAGTGATAACGTTTGTTTTGCGTGATACGCGTGAGGCTGTTCTGGATAAAACCTTTGGTAATATCACTTTATTATTCTACTATTGCCCTAGTATTACAACTGGAAGTTAACTTAAAAAAAAACAAACCATCAAGAACCCCTGCGGAGGGGTTCGACAATATGAATAACAAAAACCTAATGCGAGATAGTTCCAATCTCTCGCCACCCACAATGGAACCTAATAAAAAGTACCAATTTAAACCGGAAAATCTACTTTCAAAAAATACATTCTTTGTGTCAACCGAACAGATAGAAAATTCATCGAAATTAATATATCAAGGCAAAGAAGCTGCGGCAATCAGCGCGATGGACACCTCCGAGGCCGCATCTTCGCTACAGGTGCAAGATACTACAGAGACGACAATAAAAATTCCGCCAATTTATCTGCACAACGCAGATAAACTAAAATGCCAGGAAATTATCTCCGACCTCAAGGAAAAGACTAAGGGCGAATTCCAATAGTAATTAGAAATACCCAATTGCGCATTAACTTAACAAGCACAGAAGATTACAGGGCAATGACTAAACACTATGACGAGGAAAAACTAAGTTATCAGACGTTCAAAGATCCGGAAGTCAACAACCTCTCAGTGATAATTTGAAATATCCCCGTTTCAATAACTGAAACTTCTTTTGTGTTTTTTGTGTTTTTTTATTAACTCCTATTTTAAATATATCTTAAAAAAGTCACAAGAGTAAACACCATACTTCCGGTTATGCAATTTTCTTCAAAATCTTGCTGTCGCATTTAGATAACACACAAAACGTATATATGAAGTTTCAACGCCATACCTCTTTTCGTTTTTGAGATATTCTGTTCACAGACACACAAGCACACAGAGCAATGAACAAAAACATGTTTTTTGGGTTCAGGGGACTTTAAAACGTGAAGATCTGTTGAAAACTCAATTTCGAATTTTTGGGGTGAATCCAATACTTCTTTTATCGTAAAAAGAAGTAAAGCCCGTCTACAAAATTTAACAGTGTATTATTTACTGAATGGTTAGTTGTACGTAAAAAACCTGTATAATCTTTTTTGTAGAGAATTTCCTAGCCTTCATTTCTTGTAATAACTAAAAAAGTCATACGACCCATAGAAAGAGAGATATTTGCGAAAAACGTATTTCTGCCACCTTTGATCTTGAATAACTCAAGACGCAAGCACGATATCGATGGGGACTTTTGAAACATTATTTGTATTGTCAGAATAAAGGTGTATGCAAAATTTCAGCTCACTTGGATTTTTTCGGTAGTCGGATTCTAATGTAACTGGACTACACAGAGCGTAGCGCAGATACGGCTTACTCGTGGCAGTGCATGAACGAGAGTGTGCATATCTTCCTGTGTTAGTGTTTTCAATGCTCCTTCACTGTAAGTGCCGCCAACATTCCACGTTTTGATTAAGTTCGTACCTTTTTTCTTATCTTTTGGATTTTCTTGCTCCTTTGTGACGCTGCCCTGGATCGTATTTTCTTCCTCCTCTTGCACAGCCACTTTCTTTGCCAAGTTTATCAACAGTAATATCCCAAGTGCATTAAAATAGCCGATTAAATTTTGACGTTTTCTGTCAGAATGTTTTGCTAAGAAATTTGTCAAGTAAATTTGCCGCTCAACAAGAATCCCGAGTGCGCAGCACGAGGGATTTTGAAGCGGAAAATTTACGAGATATATTTCTTCAGAGCAAAACATTCTGACAGAAAATCGTCAAAATTTATTCAGGCTAGTTTACATGCACGCGGGATGTTCGGAGTGATTATTTCCTGAATAAATAGATAAAATTCAGTTGGTGAAGCACCTTTAATAATCATGTTAAAATTATGCACAGGCGATTAAATTTTGACATAAATTTAACCGCGGTTAAATTTTGACGTTTGAATTTTAGTCATTATGAAACTGACAGAAACCATGGTGATTACGCATTATTATGGATATGAAGGAAATAATCACCGTAAATCCATCCTCATCTTGCTCTGCTAGTTTTTTGGCTGATGTATCGTTATTCCTTGTTTGTTGCGGTCCCAGTCATATCTTGCACCGTCAATAAACATCTTTTGGTACCTCTTTTTTACGATTCTTCCTTTTTCTTTTTTCGTCTTCATTATTTTCCTTAATTCTGCTTGGATTTTCTTTTCATCTACGGTTAGATCATTTTCTATATAAATGTCTGTGGTTCTTAATAAACTTTTCCTGTTCATGATTTCTTTTTTGTCCTCCCACGTGTTCAGCTCTGCTACTATGATTTTTTTATTATCTTTCCCTTTGATACTATACGCATTTTTAACTTTTGCCGTGGTTTGAAGCGTGTCCACTATAGGCCAGTCGATAAGCCGTTTAAAATGGCTGTTAGCGGGAGCAATTCCGGACACGCTGAAATTTTAATCTGTTTGGTTTGGTGTTAATGTATGTCTCTTAAAATTGCACCCCCTAGAAAGTCCAGATTTGGCCGCCATCTTGAAAAAAGGGGCAACAAATTTAATTTTTTAAAATTATTTGCAAATATCTCGGCTTGTAGCAACTTTAGAGTGAAATATATCGTTATCAAAATTGAAGGAAAGTAAATTATCTACAAAAAATGTTCTATACATTTTTCTCGTGCAACTACCTATTTCGAGGTTATAGGCGAAAGCTGGATATTTTAAAGGCATTTATAGTAGTCCAACTAAAAATTGGAAAGCTATTTAAAATCCAGTACACCATGAAAAGTGCAAGTCATGTCTAATAAGTTGGTTTCATACAATCAGTAAATAACATTCTAATGTCAATCAGCTTTCAAGTAATGACAGTTCATCTGCAAACTGTACATGTAACTGTTTTGTTAAGGCATTGTAACATTGTGCATGATTTAAGTAGCTACTAGTTGAGTTTTTAAAACCGTATAGTAGCATAGAAAATTTTGAAAAACGTATATATCTTCCAAACTTCCCAATGCGTCTGTCAAATTTGAAGGTTATTATCGAAGTGTCACTGAATGACAATCAAACAGTAATTTTATGAATTAAATTACGAAGTGACTTACTGTTTTCAATGCTGGCCTGATTTTAAATAGCTTTCCAATTTCTGGTTGGAATACTATACCAATTTTCTAATTATAGGCATTCTTGAAAACATGCAAATGCTTTTATAGACTGTCAGTGTAGTTTCTATAGCAATTAAACATAAGATCAGTACAAATACCTCTGGTAAATTTACAAAAAGTGTAAATACATATTTTCTGAATCCCAACAAAATAGATTAAAACTAGCAGTCCAGTGAGACAAATGTCTCATTTAATAAAACAAAAAAGACCGTTTTGCAAATAGAACGCGTATTAAATAAAAACTGTACCCAGACCTGGAAGGTGTCAAAGTGGTTGCCTAACCGATCGACGTTTTAAGGCGCAGAGGGTCGCAGCTCCGTTTGGCTGCTGAAACATTTTTATTTAATACGCGTTCTATTTGAAAAACGGCCTTTTTTGTGATTTCTCGAAAACCGGAAGTGTCACGTGACTGAAATTCGGTTCCTGAGCTGACATGGCCATTCCAAACATATAACTTTAATAACTTTTTTCTCTATCTCCCGGACGGAAGGACGGACAAGTCTATTAGATAAAGGATTAATTAGTTTCTATTTATATTTTGTGTATTTTTGTAAAAATAAACTAAGCCGTTGGCCAAAACTGTTGTTTTAAATACATAATTCGAGGAAACACTGTATATTCTCAAAAAGATTATGCATATTTGGTGCATATTTTGACTACTCATTTTTATTTCCATTATCCCCTATTTCCACCTCCATTCTTCTGCTTCCTTCTCCCATTTCTTCTTCGCCTTCTGGAGTTCCTCAGTTATCTTTCCTATTTCGGCCATGACGTCATTATGTTTTTTCAGCTCCCTGCTTTAGCTCTTCTTTCACCTCATCCAGCGTTTTCAATACCGCCTCCTTTTTTGTATTTCTTCTTCTGTATTTGGGTGGGATATCCTTAATCGCTTCGTCTGCTTGTTGTTTTTGTAGGCTTCATTGTAGCTTTGCCCTTTTTTTAAGGCCAACTGCTCTTCTTCTCACTTCTCAAACTCTTTTGGATCTTGCCTCTCTCTTCTCCTCTTAATATAGTTTTTGATGCTTGTTGCACTATACACTCTTGCTCTTTCAGATTTGACCCCTTTTTAGGCTCATCCAACTAAACTGCACTCCCGGTGTTCCGCTCGTATTTTTGGCGTTTTCCGCTGTTCGAATTTACGTGCACCACTCTCGCTGCACTCGGTTTCGTACTCGCGCGTCCTCTCCTCTCGTCTCGAGTTCACGCCCTGCCCGTTATCGCTTCCTATTATTTATTACGGAAACTTGCCGTTTTCTTATCTGCTGGCTCGGGTGTCACCGATCCTTCTATTCTGGTTGCTTCCGGTCCAGTTCTGGTGCACTTTCACTTGATTTTTATTCGTCTGATCACACTTACAAAACTTTTATTTACTATCCCTGTGAGCACGTCCGTTCATGTTGGTACTCCCGTCGCACCATTTTCAACAGTAGTTGTACAATACACTAAATTTCTACAACTGCTCTGAAAATAGCCAAAAAAACACTCCTAACTAACTCTGAAAATCTTACATTCCACACAGCATGTGACAACGATATCGCGCGCTCAAAAATAGTGTACGAGATCAATATCGTTCGCTGTTTTTAAGCACGTATATTTGAAATCTAGGCGGAGGCTTACAGCCGTAGAAAAAGTATAGTGTACAGCACGTGTTAAAAGTGCTCTTATCAACAGTAGTTGTACAATATACTAAATGTCTACAACTGCTCTGAAAATAGCCAAAAAAACACTCCACACTAACTCTGAAAATCCTACATTTCACACAGCGTGTGACAACGTTATCGCACTCTCACAAAATAGTGTACGAGATCGATATCGTTTGCTGTTTTTAAGCACGTCAATTTCAAATCTAGGCGGCGGCTTACAGCCGTAGAAAAAGTATAGTGTACAGCACGTGTGAAAAGTGCTCTTCTCAACAGCACTTCTACAATATACTAAATTTCTACAACTGCTCTGAAAATAGCCAAAAAACACTCCTAACTAACTCTGTAAATCCTACATTTCACACAGCGTGTGACAACGTTATCGCACTCTCAAAAATAGTGTACGAGATCGATATTCTTCGCTGTTTTTAAGCACGTATATTTGAAATCTAGGCGACGGCTTACAGCCGTAGAAAAAGTATAGTGTACAGCACGTGTGAAAAGTGCTCTTCTCAACAGTACTTCTACAATATACTAATTTTCTAGAACTGCTCTGAAATAGCCAAAAAACACTCCTAACTAACTCTGAAAATCTTACATTTCACACAGCATGTGACAACGTTATCGCGCGCTCAAACATAGTGTACTAGATCGATATCGTTCGCTGTTTTTAAGCACGTATATTTGAAATCTAGGCGGCGGCTTACAGCCGTAGAAAAAGTATAGTGTACAGCACGTGTGAAAAGTGCTCTTATCAACAGTAGTTGTACAATATACTAAATTTCTACAACTGCTCTGAAAATAGCCAAAAAAACACTCCTAACTCTGAAAATCCTACATTTCACACAGCGTGTGACAACGTTATCGCACTCTCAAAAATAGTGTACGAGATCGATATCGTAAGCTGTTTTTAAGCAGGTATATTTGAAATCTAGGCGACGGCTTACAGCCGTAGAAAAAGTATAGTGTACAGCACGTGTGAAAAGTGCTCTTCTCAACAGTACTTCTACAATATACTAATTTTCTAGAACTGCTCTGAAATAGCCAAAAAACACTCCTAACTAACTCTGAAAATCTTACATTTCACACAGCATGTGACAACGTTATCGCGCGCTCAAACATAGTGTACTAGATCGATATCGTTCGCTGTTTTTAAGCACGTATATTTGAAATCTAGGCGGCGGCTTACAGCCGTAGAAAAAGTATAGTGTACAGCACGTGTGAAAAGTGCTCTTATCAACAGTAGTTGTACAATATACTAATTTTCTACAACTGCTCTGAAAATAGCCAAAAAAACACTCCTAACTCTGAAAATCCTACATTTCACACAGCGTGTGACAACGTTATCGCACTCTCAAAAATAGTGTACGAGATCGATATCGTAAGCTGTTTTTAAGCACGTATATTTGAAATCTAGGCGGCGGCTTACAGCCGTAGAGAAAGTAAAGTGTACAACACGTGCGAAAAGTGCTCTTTTCAACAGTAGTTGTACAATATACTAATTTTCTACAACTGTTCTGAAAATAGCCAAAAAACACTCCTAACTAACTCTGAAAATCTTACATTTCACACAGCATGTGACAACGTTATCGCGCGCTCAAAAATAGTGTACGAGATCGATATCGTTCGCTGTTTTTAAGCACGTATATTTGAAATCCAAGCGGCGGCTTACAGCCGTATAAAAATTATAGTGTACAGCACGTGTGAAAAGTGCTCTTATCAACAGTAGTTGTACAATATACTAAATTTCTACAACTGCTCTGAAAATAGCCAAAAAACACTCCTAACTAACTCTGAAAATCCTACATCTCACTCAGCGTGTGACAACGTTATCGCACGCTCAAAAAGAGTGCACGATATCGATATCGTTCGCTGTTTTTAAGCACGTATATTTGAAATCTAGGCGGCGGCTTGCAGTTGTAGAAAAAGTATAGTGTACAATACGGGTGAAAAGAACTGTTCACACTTGTGGGGCTTTATGACATTCGCCTGCGTCTCGTGGTTACCAAACTCCCCCACACGTGTGAAAAGTGATATTTTCAACTATAGTCGTACAATCTACTATTGTTACTTGCAGTTACAATACAATGTAGAATATTTACTTAAATATGAAGATGAATAGGATCAGAGGTATACAAATTTCATGGAAAAATAGGTCACACTTGTCCTTCTATTTTACAGGAAGAGGCTAGACAGGACAGGGCTATACAGGAAATGGAAGAGCACCGTCAGCGACGACGAGAGGTACAGTGAAATTAGAAGAAGTTCTACATATTTCTAACTTCATGCTAAATGTAATTGAAAACATCTTTTTCAGCGCGATAGAAACCGCCGTAACCGCCGTAACCGTCGCCATCATCATCATCAACACTAATAAAAAGCAGGTATTGAACATGTAACTTCAAACTTCACATCTTTGTAGTTACCTAGTTACCATATCGCTTTTTCCAGAATTCAGACATGCAGTGTAGTTTCGATTATTATATAACCTGCTATATTCAAAACTCATGGAACTAATTTTAATGTATAAAGTAGCTAGGTACCTCGTGAAAGAAATGAATGCAGTAGCGTTAGTGATAATCTCATGCGCAAGTACTGAAATTATTTTTTTAAACGCCGAGTCAGTTTATTACTTCTGTTTTGCAATTGTCCTGTATATGATGTGATATAGAAGTTTTTTATTTTGATTTGGTATCATGTAGAGTTCGGCAGTATGTTTTGGTAAATCTGTAATTATTTTTTGTATGGACGAAAATTGAATTATTGTAGTCACAGTCTGTGGAGGTGAAAAATAAATAATAATGTAGCTCAGACTCGTTCGCTGTACTTATGTTTTAATTTTCTAACAGGGTGCTGGCAATTTACCTGCAGTCTGCGTGATATAAGAACGGTTGATAAATCAGATAGCGTGCGTTATTGTATTGGAAAATGTATGGTTATCTTAAATCATAAGTGTTGTAAGACAATTTTAATTGAAATAAACATAATTTTATACGAAGTAGCTTTGCAGTCATTGAGTCATACAATTCTTTTTTAGACATTACGAAGGTGGGACTGACAACTATCAGTCCCTTATTTCTGGTCATTCTCTGACAGCAATTTCTGCCAACTTTCAAACAAGAGCTTTTCTTATCTAGTAGTTTGAGCAATAATTAAGCACTTTCAAAAGACATTTGTATTTGTTTTATTGCATCATTAAGACCCCATCTAGCAGAAGATTCTTTACACAACAGATACGATTTCCAACAAAGTTCTGGTTTTGAATTGCACGTATTTCCAACTACTTTTTGTTCTTGTTATTGCTTCTTAACAAAAATAAACAGTTGTTGGATGTAAAACGTCCATTAAATCTCATTTAATTTGCAGTGTTCTTGTTACTTACAGACATGTATGAAATGTTTTTGTTATGGTTCTAATTTATTATGCTTTAACTCCAGCAGAAATAGCTGAAATTCACTGCATCCTGTAACGGACTTGACCTGGATCGCCTGAGTGTATTTAGAATAGCATTAAAAATGCAGCCGGTGAGTGCGTACATAAGTGTCCTGGTTTCAAAGCCCGCCATGCCCATTTCACTTAAATTTTTAAGCGAACCCAGACACTGTTTTAGTCGGATGTAGGCAATTAGACTTTTTTATTAATCATCAAAATTAAAGTGGTTTAGCTCAAAATCAATTGCAGTAATTAGTAGCATTGTAAACTTACTGGAAATATAAAAAAAGGCTTTATGATGTAAAGGTGATGTTTTTGACATGTTAAGTGCTTAAATCCCGTGAACTAGACACTAGATTATTAGAATATAGTAGTTCTTGTGCTTGGGTTGCCATTACTGGAATCTAGTTAGAAATATAGTTTTTATAGTATTGCAATTAGAACTAAGTAAGTGCCAGTTACATATCTTATGTCGAACGAAATCCTATCTAGTGTTAACAGATTAATATTTCAGAATAACAAAAAGGCCTTTGTGGCAAGTGTTTACGAAGCATCAATATATTGCCAGGAAGAACTTAATAAATTAATGCAAAACCATATACAAACCATTTTTCAACATTGTGTTGTGCGTCTGCTGTTGAATCTTCTATTAGGTCTGTTTATTAAAGCCGATGGGGTCAATTTGATCATTCGAACGACTATCCTAATGCAATTACCACGGGATGAACATCAACCACACAATGTTCTCCCATATATTTCACCCAATCACTCCTGGGGTGCTATTCTTGAAACCGTGCGGACAGAATCTGTGTGCGGATCAGCCGGCATATCGCATACGAATATATAAATCGAATTCTGGGATCGTGGGAATGTATCCGCATGCGAATTTATAGCGCGGAAATACATGGAGTGCGTAGTATTCATGCGTATGCAAGCTTCGCATGTGGAATGGCATCTGTTTAGCTGGTGAGTTTTGAAGTGACAAACGGTTATACGGATACAACAAAGTGAATCAGTTGTTAAAATTGTGTTTCTTCGCATCGCACATTGTGTCGCAAACCAAATAATTGAATTGAATTGAATTGACACAATTTAATTGCATTGCAATGCCGCTAATCACACGGAGCAATTTAGGTCGCAGAACTTGCAATGCTACAAACCAAACGAATTTTCCATTAGCGTACTTCTGAATTAACCCCTCCTTAAATTGAATATCCATGGCCACAATCGTTAATAGATGCAATTATCACTAAGAAATACGTTTTTTCCCCTCCTTTTTACTTTGTTTACACATTGCCAATATCTCTTCACAAATTCAGAAAACGATCACAAATTTATTGAAATTTGTACAAGACACCGTCTGTCGGGTCAGCTAGTTTAAAATAAAGAATAATAAGTAGCTATGTATAGTATACATAGATACGTTGAAAAATATGAGGCAAAAACCTGTATTTTTCTATTTTTTTTGCATTTTGAGAAATTTGTTCCATCTTTCAACTGCTGTATCTCGGTAAGTATTGGGTCAACAAATAATTTTAACCAATTAAAATTGAAGGAAATATCATGCTCTACAACTTTCTATAAGGATGTTTTTCTCAAAAAACGCATGGTTCAAAAGATATAAGCAAAAAACCGACAGAAGTCCGAAAATGTCGAGGTTTTTCGGCCCTCCCCGAGTTAGCACAGGGTCCTCGAGGTCGAAAACTCAGATTCCACACGCAATACCATCCCCAAACAATATCCCAAAATTTCATTAACTTGGGAATTGTGTCCAGGTAGAAAGTACCTGCCGACCGGACTATTTTACTTATTGATACAAGTTATTTCGTCGGATAGCCAGAAACGCCAGGGTTCTGTTTGTCCACTCAAATATATAGATCCAGTACACATAAAATAAGTAAATATTCATTCAAATATTTACAAGTCAAATCAAAATAATACTCTGTATAAAATCCACAAGAATAAAGATATAATCTGGTCTACGGGAAGCCGGACGCCTGAGTGGTTAGGCAGACCACTTTGCCTCTCACGTTCGCTTGTCTTCGGAAGTCGGATCAGGACCGCTACAGAGAGCCGTGGTTTGTGGCGTCCTCGTACGGTCAAATTAAGAAACGCAAGAATAACAGTCAGTTATTGTTGTTGTAATGGCGATTAATAAAAGGGGTGGAATTTCTTGTTTGTTCAGGGGTTTTTTGTTTGAACTTTACTTAGGGCAAGGGCAGGCCTCGCTTAAGCTAAACTGCAGTGCCCTGAAGATGTTTATAAGAAAGTAATGACTGTGAATTTAGTTATATTTCCTGAAATTATAGCAATAACTTAAGTTTTACGTTACCGACCCAAATTGCTTCTGGGAGCTTGTATTTTAATACAAGGGCACTGCAGGAGGTAACTGGAAGCTATCACAGAGCGTCCCCACAGGTGAGTCAAGCTCTGAGTTCTTGCAAGTAATTTTATGACCTGGTGCCTCGTGATTTAAGAGCACGACCGGTTATTGGAAGCTCGCAAGTAGCATCCTCATAAACGAGTTAAGCTCTTAACGAATTTAAATAATTTCGTATTGCTTCTTGAGGGTGGTTTCGGAAAGCGGTTTTAGGGAGTTTTTAATACCCCAGGTATTTAGTCAATAAGCGACATGAGTTTCAACAGGAACAGAGCGGAAAGCTGGTCACGAACGGCGGACGCAAGTTCCTGTAACCGCCTGAGTTCCCTGGTTTTATACCTTACCAGGCCTCCTAAGCTGGGCTTGAACTTAGGCAGGAATGTGTGGATCTCGACTGGTCGGGTACTCGCGCAGAACGAAGCTTAAATGCATTATCTTCATCCGCACGTCTTTAAGATGCATTTAGCTGATTGTGGCGATGTTTTAGCGACGTCCAAATTCGAGCACATTACAATGCGTACAAATACGAATTTTGGCCGGCGCTAACGTCACAACTGTTTAATAACATGTTTTCATTAGTGTACGTCGTCAGTAGCAACGTGTCTTAAAATTGTTAAATACGCAAAATTACGACAGTTTGCTAGTAATCCTAATTTACATTTAAATATATTTTTTTTATATTTAGGGGAAGGTGGTACACATTGGGTCAATTTTTAGAGTAAGATTTTTCAAAAATCCATCTTTAGATAAAAAAGCAAATTAGGGCAAGTATGTCCTAGAATGGCTCTTTAGGTACATAAATATATATATTTTTATTTTTTAAGTTTATTTGAAATCATAGTGATTTAAGAAAAAAAATGCAAATTGGCTCACTGTGTACCAAAAGTGGTACACAGTGAGCCAGTTTAAATAAAGTTCATTTTACACATGTTTTGGAAAATAAAATATAATTGTGAAAGAAAAAAAGGGTTACAATCAACAAAAAACATATTAAAAAAATATTGGACATTAATGTCGCCAAAAGAAACAACAAGAAACACATTTAAAAATATAAAAATAAATTATCGGACACTAATGTCGCCGCAAGAAACTGGGAAACGATAGTGCCCCTCCAGTCTCTTCGTCTTCATCGGCATTAGTGGAGGAAGCACTTTAACGATATCTTCAAGACTCACAGTAGCTAGATCCGGCACATCCGGAAACTTGAAACCGTTAAGTTTCTCTCTTTTACGTAAGAATGAAACTTCGTAATCATTGTCTGCGTCTTTTTCTTTTATTATTTTCCCGACATAGAAAACTGCATTTGGAAATCGCACCAAAACAGTAATTGGGATTAGGTTCTCGGTCTAATTCTTGAAATTCTGAAAATGATTAACATCCATCAGAAGAGTCTTCTAAAATGATCTAAAAGTGGAACAATGATTAAAGAACGACCCTAAAAGTTTGTTTAGAGCAATTACCTGAGACTCATCCTCGTCATCTGATGGTTCATAATTAGATGTTGATAGTTTACTCTTCCTCGGACATAAATTCCTAGCGACTTTTTTCGTAACTGCTTCCAGATTTGCATCTTTTGTGTTTTTTCTGCAATTAATTCCATTTCAGATGTATCAGTTAAAATTATACTTCTTCCACGTTTTCTCCCTGTGGATTTAGTTTTTCTTGACTGGGCCTTGGGGTAACCGCGTAATACCTTTGGAGAAATAAAACTAGATTCTTCCTCTTGAACATTACTTTCAACATTTGCGTCCAAAGAAGTATCGAAGCCAGCATCTATGGTGATACAAGGGCTAGATGTAGATGGACCTGGATTTTCTGTTTGCTCCTCAGACTCACAAACAGTGTCAGTTACTGCTGAAGACGGTACAGTTGGATTCTCTAAAGGCCTGTCTGTTACTGCTGAGCCAAAAAAGTCAGCATCTACAAATATGTTCTTATCAAAAGGAATTATGCCAGATATGATGTTGGCAGGTGTCATGGCTTTTATGTGACTAACTGCCAAGCATTCGGAAATTTGATATATAGTCATTGGTATCCCTGGATTTCTAAGCATCCAGTTGTCAACTGCTTGGTTGTAATATGCTTTTAATGGGCCAAATACTGTTAAGTCCAATGGTTGTAATTTGTGACTACAGTGCGGCGGTAAAGTCACAATTACAACTCCATTTTCTTTTGCCATATCCAAAACTTTAATTCCTAAATGAGACTCATGGTTGTCATAAATAAGCAATGTGGGATTATCTGGTGTACTAGTCGTGTGTTTAATAAAGTGTTCTAACACTAAGGGAAATATTTCTGTCGTCATCCAACCCGAAGGAATTGCAAGTCCAAGAGCTCCAGTCGGTGCACCATTGAGCATATGCTGTTTAAAGTTTTTGCCTCGGAAAAACAATTACTGGTGGTAAAAATGTTCCTACAGCTGAAATAATAGCTACCACAGTGACTAACTGTCCTCTTTCGGCACTAGTACACTGATTTAATTGCTAAGTCCTTTTTTGCTATTACTTTTCTAGGTTTTTGAACCGTAGTCAAACCAGATTCATTTAGATTAAAAACTCGTGAGCCTTCTGCTAATTGAGGGTATCGCTCATAAATTAATTCGAGATTATTAAAAAATTGCTGCACGTTGTGTTGATTGAATGAGCTTAGTCTGGATAGACTGCATGCCTCAGGTTTCCTGATGCTTAATTGGGAATGGCGTTGCATAAAACCTCTCATCCAATCTACGCCAGCACATTTGTTTTTAGTCCATGACTGCGGTACAGTTATATTGTTCTTTAGGGCCATGTCATAGGCCAACTTTCGTAATAAAATGGTGGAAAATCCATAAGCCATTTTGCTACATGTCTCGAGATACTCCGCAAGTTCTTCTTCTTGATCACTGCTGAATATTTTCCGTACTCCATACAGTGGTGTAGTTCTAATTTCCGCACCTGGATTTAATTTGGCTTTCTCTACATAACGCGACAAAGTCTGCCTAGCAATCCCTGTTTCTCTAGATACTTCGCTAAGCGAGATTCCATCAGCTATAACCAGTCTGACACCCGCTGCCATAGCTTCCCCTGTGGTATTTCCAATTTTTCTTGGCTTATTTTTGGGTCTCACCATGGTTAAGGTTGGTTGAAGCTGAAAACAAATTTATGGTACACAGTGGGCCAGTCTAACACACTGGCCCACTGTGTACCACTTTTCAGTGGCCCACTGTGTACCAAAGCATGTGGAAAATATTTTAACCACGAATTTTACAAATTACATTTAAACAATTAGTTAAATAGTGTATTTATACATAAACATGTTATATTTATATGTACTAACTTTATAAATGTAATATAGCGCTCCTACAACCAATAAACGGCACAAAAGCAACACGTGTTTTGTAAGTTTCGCAAGCCACTACAACCGCTAATACCGTACCTGACGAACGACTCGGCCGAACTGAATGAAAATACCAAGCAGCGTTGCCGAAATTAAACAAATATTGGATAGTTTCAGAATAAAATTGAACGGCCCACTGTGTACACTGGCCCACTGTGTACCACCTTCCCCTACCGTGTTTTCTAGAATATTTTTTTCGTAGAGATTTCAACCAATCAGAAGGCTGGATTTAGTTAAGTTATCTTGTATAATTTCGATTATACAACTCATTATAAATTTGGCCAATAGTAATTGAGAATTTTACTTAGTTACAAGGTATAGATAAACGGATATACCCTTGACGACGTGGTATAATCACTTCGGTGTTTCGGTGGGTCCAACAAAGCAAAAATAATGGATAATAATAATCTAGAGCAGCGTTTCTCAAACTATAGACATCGGCGGACCCCTCATTTGCCTAAAAAAATTCGAGGACCCCCATGCAATTTTATCGATCATAGACAGTGTATGACTTATGTACCACTCTGACCTTGAAAACAGTTTACTTTGCTGCTACATTAGGTGCAGGTACTAAAATTAAATAATATTTGAGAGCTCTATATTTTTATTATTAAAGTAAAGCTAGTATCTACCTATTAAAAACACAAGTACAATAATAATAATAATATAATGTTAATTCTTAATCATACATAATAATAACCATTTATTGTTAATGCGACGGATGGTGTTGTTTTAATGTAGAAAGTTTTAATCGTAGTTCTGGTTCTACATTTTTAAGCGATTTCTGTATTTTTATTTTATGTATACAAGTGTACAGAACGTTCGTTTACATAAATTTGTCGTACAAAATGACATTACATGCGTCAAAGCTTTTTTTGCATGATAGAATGGTTTTACTTAGTTACCGCGTTTGTTGCCAAATCAGTAAGTTATGCCTACCGTTCTAGAACGGTAAGTATAAATTCGAGGTTAGCAGGTTAGGTTTTGTGTCAGTCTGTGTCAAATTCGAGGTTAGCAGGTTAGGTTTTGTGTCAGTCTGTGTCAAATTCGAGGTTAGCAGGTTAGGTTTTGCGTCAGTCTGTGTCAAAACTGACGTAAAACCTAACCTGCTAACCTCGAATTTGACATAGACTTACAGTGCCACCAACATATTATTCTGTGGTATGTCACATTTTACTGATGTTTGGAAACATATCTATCGTGCAAAAAACGTCATAAGCATTACGAACGCTCAAAATAGCTATTTATCCAACAAGTGCTAAAAGTCGAAGTTTCTGCACGAGACATGAAAATTATGAAACAAAGCCGAAGGCTGAGTTGTATAACATGTCTCGTGCATAAACGACTTTTAGCACGCGTTGCATACAATATTTTATCTACGACCTTAATTTTACTGTTATTAATCCATAAATATCGATTTAACAAAGGTTTGCATCTACGACACTTCTAATTTATGTCATAATAAATAGTAGGCCTTGGAGCGCGGGCGAATGTTTGCGAATCCAGTACTGTCAAAGTCAGTTATCAAAGATAATTATTAACACTACACATCTCACTGTATTCATTACACAACGCTTTAATTATTTCAAAAACACTTTACCTCTAACGCAAGAAGTAATTAGAATAACTTTAGAACTTCACTTCCAGTTCGAAATTGTAGTTTTATAACCTCACTTCACTTTTAGCACATGGGCTAAAAGTAAACAGCTGATTTCTTTAAACACGCTAAATTATAAAACGTCAGTTTTAGTGAAAAAAACTAGGGCTAAAAGGCCTACTTTTAGTGGTGGTCGTAGATAAAAGTAATTTTTAAATCTGTGTCAGTGTCTTATATAAATCTACATTATCTATTTCTATTGATCTGCAATAGCTCTATTCGGGCTTAACTCGCGGACCCCTTAGATTGCTTTTGCGGACCCCGGAGGGTCCGCGGACCCCAGTTTGAGAAACGCTGATCTAGAGCCATGATGTAATAACTGTCTACTGCAAATTCGAGGTTAGCAGGTTAGGTTTTGCGTCAGTTTTGACACAAACTGAAGCAAAACCTAACCTGATAACGTCAAATTTGACATAGACTTACAGTACCACCAACATAAACAGTGCCACTAACACAAACAGTGCCAACCTAAGAAATAAAATAATTTATTATTATCGGTCCATTCATTATATAATCGTAACGAATACCACTCGAGCAATCGAAAATAATGATTATTTTTCACTCGTAACTCGACGTAATCCTTAAAATACCACTATAGCTGCGCTCTCGTGGCTTTTCTCAGATTACGTCTCGTTACTCGGAAAATAATCGATTATTTTCGATGCTCTTGTGATATTATAACTGATTATACAATAGTTATTTATGCAACTAGTGTGTAAAGTAGGTCTTTTTAATCGAGTGCGGAGATTTTCGCACGAGGCGCCAGCCGAGTGCGCAAATGGTAGCACGAGATTTAAAAAAGACCTTTTACACACGTGTTGCATACTAGATTTTTTCTACAACCGAACATTTCACATTTTTTATCAATTGTTTTATTTATTTTGGTACAGAACTGGTATGTATGTATGTATGTATTATTTTTGGGGAGACTTACGTCTATCAAGTAGGCCTTTATAGGCCCTTTTTGCCAACCCCATGAACAAGGTCTAGGCATGCAGAGTACCAGGTACCTTAGTCCTACTTAGAATTTTGCCGAGACAAAGGAGTTCCAACCTTAGCAAGGGATCTTTTACATGCTACACATCGTAGTAACATGTGACCCACGGCTTTACATCACTTCCGAATGATGGCATTCTGTAGAGGCTTTCATCCGCATTTTTTTATTTTTAAAAACCTCACCGGGATCGGGGATCGAACTCTCGACCCTTAGATCAGTAGCCAGAATGCTTACCACTGAGCTATGGAGCCCGGCTTACAGAGCTGGTAGGTTGATTGAAATTTGTTTTAAGTAGGCGCCACTGATCGTGATCCATGAAAGTATTGTTTTGTGCGATGAACTTTCAAAATTATGTAAAATTTTTCTTCTGCATTTTCTGCGTCTCGTAAACTGGCACGTTCAAAACCAGAGACCAAGTGGAGTTCAGTCAATTTAAAACCGGTTTACTCTTTTTTCTTTGTTGTGAAAGGTAGGTAAGTGTAAGAATTACTATTAAAGTTCTTTAAGTTAACCTTAAATCGTTTGTAAGAAAAATTGAAGCTTGAGAGATGGAAGCAGAATTATCAGATATGTCTGATATAGAAAACACCCCATCTGATGTAGCTGAAACAGCGAAAGCAGCGAGTCTTAATCTTTTACCAAAGAAGTCAGTAGTTTTATATGAACGGCAGAACCAGTTATTTATAGATTGGTGTCAACAGAATAAAGTTAGTAAATATTCGGAAAGTGTGTTGCTGGCATACTTTTCTGATAAGCTGAAAAACTATAAGCCAGCAGCATTGTGGTCTTTTTATTCAATGTTGAAAACTACTCTCAAGATTAAGAACAATGTGGATATCTCAACATACCACAAGTTAATTGCATTTTTAAAACATAAAAATAAAGGTTACAAACCAAAAAAGTCAGGGATTTTCGAAAAACAACACTTCATAAAATTTATAAATAATGCTCCAGATTCACAGTTTTTAATGATTAAGGTACTTGTACATAACAACTAATTTAAAATATTAATTTGACACAT
This sequence comes from Agriotes lineatus, assembly GCA_940337035.1. Taxonomy (NCBI): domain Eukaryota; kingdom Metazoa; phylum Arthropoda; class Insecta; order Coleoptera; family Elateridae; genus Agriotes; species Agriotes lineatus. The sequence goes on from CALNHX010000941.1 coordinate 23,479, forward strand.
TTTTTAGGTTGCGTTTATTGTAGGCATTGCTGGGGCTTGCCGCAGAGAGGAATTAGTGAAAATGTCTATAAATGACATAGAAGACAAACAAACTGTTCTCATAGTAAAGATTCCAGACACTAAAAATTATGTTGAAAGAGTATTTACAATTTTGAATCCAAGCAATTCTGTGGATTATTTATCGTACTATAGAAAGTACATAGCTTTAAGGCCCGCAAATGTGAAGACACCAAGACTTTTTTAAAAATACCAAAATAATAAATGTGTTAACCAAGTTGTAGGAATTAACACATTTGGCAAGATGCCTTCCATAATTGCCAGTTACTTAAATTTACCCAACTCCCACCACTACACGGGCCACTGCTTTCGACGATCCTCGGCAACCATGCTAGCAGACATATTGACTGTAAAAAAACATGGGGGTTGGAGGTCGACAACAGTGGCTGAGGGATATGTAGATGGTACACTCTCTAAAAAAGTTGAAGTGTCAAATAAAATATTGGGAGGAATTCAGCAACTTTCTTGTCCTAAAAAAATACTTCTGATGATAATATGATAATTCAACAACCTTCATGTTCTAAACAAATAATTTTTCATGATAATCCAATGAAAACTAATTTTTCTAAAAGTTCAGAACAGAAAAGTACTACTCTGCAGAAAACAGACGGTTTAATTTGTTACCGTACAAAAACGACACAACGACATGACAAACCACCCCTCAAGCGTGCACAACAAAATCATACGCTCGAGAGCCGGACTTGTTAGTCGCGACACGAAAAAAACGACAAAATCGGGAGATCGATCGAAAATACAAGGCCCTAACCCCGTTAGATGACGGTAACACGAAGGGTTGCTCGACTACACTCAACCGGGAGGGCGGGTTCTTTTCTACCTTCGAGTTAGGGCTGTACATCGATACGTAAGAGGTTAAAGATGTTAAATAATTAAAGCGCCACCATTTTCTTGACAGATCGGGAAAACGACCATCGTAGCACAAATGAAATGACTTGAAAATGGAAGTAGGCAATCCACTTGGCTACGTTTAAACTTGGCAGAGTTTGTTCGGCGAGCTAAATACAGTTTCGACTTACCTTACAACAATAACTCACAAAACAGCTGCTAACCTCCTCTTACATCTGTAACAGTACATAAAACAGCATGCAAATACCAAACACAAATGAAAAACATCGATACTTGACCAAGAACTCTATTAGGATGAAATAAAATATATGCAGGTGACAATGATCATTACATTGACTAGTTAGATTTAAAAAAAATACTCACAAGGTTAGTTAGGTTAGATTACTCGATACGTTAACTTTAATTACAAAGGGGTACACTTGACGGTAAACACATTAAGAATGCATAGGTAAATCGTTAAATTTAGCAGACGGCAAAATACATCTTGACAACAAATATACTAATCGTTCAGCACTCGACGGGGCGTTCACTTTTTGGTTATACACAATAAAACTAATTTACAATAACTTTTACCTTGAGGAAATTGGCTGGCTGCACAATTACGGGTGATACTGTATGTAGCGTCGCTTCCCAAACAAACTGCAGGAAGGAACGGACGGCGGCGAAATCAACGGACGAAGACGTGATGCAGGTACAGCTTCGAAGATGCTGGCAACGACTAAGGGTGGCATGATGCAATAGAATCCCCCGAAGGGCGAAGTCGACGTAGCGATAACACGGGGTAAACCCCCTCAACGTGCGAGTTCCGGTAATACGACGTTAAATTCAAATTAGCTTTGGGTTCGATAGAAAGAGCTCGTTAGGATCCGTATAAACGATATATTCAAGGGCCTTGCAACCCTCAACGATAAGAACTCTTGACCCCCACTAATTAATGCTTCACATGCACATCAAACGAAAAGTTTAACACAGTCAACGCCCAAGATTTCTTGCCAAACGGAACAGTTCGAAAACGTTAAAAATGGTACGACACAGTTCACCAAACACACACCGTTATTCACAACGAAAATTACGAAAGTTCGAACAACGTCCCCCCGGCCGCAAAAGCGAGCCGGGGGTTGAAGAAACCAAAAACGTTTGTTCTAATTCGACAGTCGGTAGCGAAGTGAGAAGTTACTCCTAAGCGGGAAGCGGGAAGAATAACATAGTGCAGACGCGTCTTATATGCATCTTTCTCTTGCATATGCGAAGACGAAGGAAGGTAACGGAAAATTTCAACAGAAGCGCAAGAAAGCTGACTAGGCGATCCTCACGGGACTCGAAGGTTAAAAATCTCAACTAGCGAAATTCTGAGAAACGATAATCTGTATCCGCCTAGCAGGCAACAAAGAACAAAGGGTGAATTTAAAAATGAAATTCTGCTAACAAAGCGTGACTATCTGAATTAATTTTAACCGATACACGGACTGCGAGGTACAAATGCCTACAATGCCTTCAAAGCAGAGAACAGGCAGGGCCGGATCGAGGCCAAAATTTAAAATGACGACAAAACTTAAAGATGATCTAACACCCCTCCCACTAAAGATCAACTTCCTTGAATTGATCCTTAGAAGAACCAGGATCATCTTGACTCGACAATGAGCCAAGGCAAAAAAAATAAATCAAAAGCAAACGAAAAGCAACTATTTAGATTCCCACTATCGGCAAGAATTCCCTGAAGAGGGTGCGCTGCACTTCACGTGATCCATGCATTGCATTGTTCCCACAACAGAAAAGTTCCAACCGAAAAGAAAGGCAAACACAAAATTGAAACAATAAAAAAAAACAAATACAGAACAATAAGTTCAACCTCCAACATCAACTAACATATACGATAGGAACAACGTTGCACCCCCGAAAGAATTACGCGCTCTTGCTACTAGATAGGGTACGAAAGGTGTGAAGCGAGAAGAGGAAGACGAAAGACCGAATACGTCGGTAGAAAATACGTAAATTTGAGTCGGACCTGATGGTTCGCAGAAGGCTAGCATTCATTCCCTGGACCACGGAAGACGGGCGACATTAAACAAGATGTCCCAAAAGGAATGTTACTCCACCAGGGGTCCACTAAACGACCAAGGTTAGGTCCCCTCGGGGAACCAAACAAAACACTCATCAAAACGAACAACGAAAAATCCGACAGTCTCGCCAACAGGCTCGACTGTCCCTCCAAACTACGAAAACTGACCATGCCCGAAACAGGCATGGCACGTACTGCGACGATAGGCACGAAACACCGACTGGACCTTAACACCGGGTCCATGACCATCGCCTAACAGCACGGTTTCGGAAGGTGGAAAATAAAGAAACGCAAAAGGTTTGGTAGTTGTCGCCGGGACACGGATGATAGAACTGACAGAAGAAATTAAAGGTAAAGATACAACAACGAGAAGAGGGTTGTAACCCAACAGGGTTAAACGTAACTTGAATTACGAAAAGTCTAATCCGAGAAAGTCAAATTCGGGAAAATGTCACAAATGCGGGATTGTCAAAATCGAGAAACGTCTTACGCCTGCATAAGTTTCCGTCCAACCTGCCAATCGAACACAGGGAGTATTTGTAAAAATTACAAACACAAAAAAAAGAAGTCCATGATCTAACCTAAAGGTTATCTGAAGAGGGCACGCTGCGCGTCACGGGATCAGCGCATTGTGTATGTTCCACAGCAGAAATACCAACAAGGAAAGAAAGGACGAAAAGTTGCGACAGAAACTGTCATAAATTGTCAATAATCGAGGGTAAACTAAAAAGAAAACTAAGTTTACCGAAATCCTCAATTGATGACGATGCCGAGAGCCAAATCGACTAAAAATCCGCTAAATGCGAGATCGAAAACGACTCCGACACCGAACACCAAAAGAAAATTCGGAAAAACAAAGTCTCCACCAAAAGTCAACATATAAACTTCACTAAAGAAACAACATGCAAACAGCCGTGCACTGCCGTCACACGAAGCTCAAAAGCTTTCAACGAAATTGTTCAGCAAGAACACGATACATGACAACCTAAAGTCATCAAAACAATTCGGTAGGGGACGATAAATCGTCAATCAATACGTCACTAAAGCAAAACGACAACAAGCGAAAACAAGTCGCTTCTACTCCAACACGGTAAACGACTACGTCAACAAATGAAAAGGGTGCGATAATAAGTGTTCAAGACACTTCGACAGGTGTTGATGCGCGCGATGAACTCAGCAAACGAAGTTGGGCGGTACACGATAAAAATGGAAAACGAAATGAAAAGCAATCGAAAGAACTACGCAAAGCCAACTACGAAGATGGTTTGAGAGACCTTAAAAATTCCGCATAAGCGAATCTCACAAACACACCAACGCAAAACCACATCTTAACAACGAACCAATACACAATAATAAAAGCGAGAATGATCTCCAACCTCTCCACAAAACAGCAACGCGGCACAACATCAAACGACAACAAAAAGTCAACATCGGTAATCGGGAACGTCAATAATCGATAAACTCTACTAATCTTCAACGTAAGTTCGGGACGGCACAATAAAATTTCAAATTAGCTGAAGGCTAAACAAAATCAACGACAAAGGAATCAAAATCGCAACAACTAATTCAAAAAAACCAAAGTTCGATAACTTCAATGAACGAAAATCGGTACTGAATTCAACTAAAACCGGAAAAATTCCACCTAAACTGCAACTAAACAACACAACAGTATGAACTAGCTATACTTTTTCCTACTCTGAAATCGTTAAGATAAGAAACGACAATAAAAGACAACCAAAAGATCGAAATCGAAAAAGTTCTTACGAGAACAAACTATTTTATCCACAAACGAAAACTTGACTTTAAAAAAAAACGTACGCAATGACTTCAATAAGGCTTCATGAAAACAAACGACTATGTTTTTTCCTACTCCAAGTCCTTTAAACACGAAAAGATACGGAAAAACACGAAAAGAAAAACAAGAAAAGGCAATTAGCGACAAGAGCACACGAAATAACATGTAGAAAACAAGAAAAGACACGGAAATACAAATGAAAACAAAGAAAAAACACGTCTTACGTAAAGAAAACAACCGAAAACATATGAAAAACTTATGCAAACAAGAGAAAACATACTAAAAGCAAGAAAAGACACTTCGCAAAATACAAAAAGGTACGAAAAGAAACAAAAGGAGGCGAGACGACAAGGAGAAACAAGAAAAACACAATCCTGACCTATCTACATATGAAAATCTCTTCAAAACTCGAAAATTTATATGAAATATATAAAAAAAACAACACTGAATTTAAAGTAGGAGTCATAAATGATCAATACGACAAGAAAAGAAACTAAACCGATCCATTACTGTGCGAAAAAGTATGCCAACATGCTTCTTTTACTTCGGAAAGTTAAAAAAACAAGAAAAAACATTTGCGAAAACAATTCTACGAGGTTCTAAATGACAAAAACAATGCCACAAGGGCGCTATCGACAAAAACAAAAGCTCCACGTTGACGGCGCCAATCTGTTACCGTACAAAAACGACACAACGACATGACAAACCACCCCTCAAGCGTGCACAACAAAATCATACGCTCGAGAGCCGGACTTGTTAGTCGCGACACGAAAAAAACGACAAAATCGGGAGATCGATCGAAAATACAAGGCCCTAACCCCGTTAGATGACGGTAACACGAAGGGTTGCTCGACTACACTCAACCGGGAGGGCGGGTTCTTTTCTACCTTCGAGTTAGGGCTGTACATCGATACGTAAGAGGTTAAAGATGTTAAATAATTAAAGCGCCACCATTTTCTTGACAGATCGGGAAAACGACCATCGTAGCACAAATGAAATGACTTGAAAATGGAAGTAGGCAATCCACTTGGCTACGTTTAAACTTGGCAGAGTTTGTTCGGCGAGCTAAATACAGTTTCGACTTACCTTACAACAATAACTCACAAAACAGCTGCTAACCTCCTCTTACATCTGTAACAGTACATAAAACAGCATGCAAATACCAAACACAAATGAAAAACATCGATACTTGACCAAGAACTCTATTAGGATGAAATAAAATATATGCAGGTGACAATGATCATTACATTGACTAGTTAGATTTAAAAAAAATACTCACAAGGTTAGTTAGGTTAGATTACTCGATACGTTAACTTTAATTACAAAGGGGTACACTTGACGGTAAACACATTAAGAATGCATAGGTAAATCGTTAAATTTAGCAGACGGCAAAATACATCTTGACAACAAATATACTAATCGTTCAGCACTCGACGGGGCGTTCACTTTTTGGTTATACACAATAAAACTAATTTACAATAACTTTTACCTTGAGGAAATTGGCTGGCTGCACAATTACGGGTGATACTGTATGTAGCGTCGCTTCCCAAACAAACTGCAGGAAGGAACGGACGGCGGCGAAATCAACGGACGAAGACGTGATGCAGGTACAGCTTCGAAGATGCTGGCAACGACTAAGGGTGGCATGATGCAATAGAATCCCCCGAAGGGCGAAGTCGACGTAGCGATAACACGGGGTAAACCCCCTCAACGTGCGAGTTCCGGTAATACGACGTTAAATTCAAATTAGCTTTGGGTTCGATAGAAAGAGCTCGTTAGGATCCGTATAAACGATATATTCAAGGGCCTTGCAACCCTCAACGATAAGAACTCTTGACCCACACTAATTAATGCTTCACATGCACATCAAACGAAAAGTTTAACACAGTCAACGCCCAAGATTTCTTGCCAAACGGAACAGTTCGAAAACGTTAAAAATGGTACGACACAGTTCACCAAACACACACCGTTATTCACAACGAAAATTACGAAAGTTCGAACAACGTCCCCCCGGCCGCAAAAGCGAGCCGGGGGTTGAAGAAACCAAAAACGTTTGTTCTAATTCGACAGTCGGTAGCGAAGTGAGAAGTTACTCCTAAGCGGGAAGCGGGAAGAATAACATAGTGCAGACGCGTCTTATATGCATCTTTCTCTTGCATATGCGAAGACGAAGGAAGGTAACGGAAAATTTCAACAGAAGCGCAAGAAAGCTGACTAGGCGATCCTCACGGGACTCGAAGGTTAAAAATCTCAACTAGCGAAATTCTGAGAAACGATAATCTGCATCCGCCTAGCAGGCAACAAAGAACAAAGGGTGAATTTAAAAATGAAATTCTGCTAACAAAGCGTGACTATCTGAATTAATTTTAACCGATACACGGACTGCGAGGTACAAATGCCTACAATGCCTTCAAAGCAGAGAACAGGCAGGGCCGGATCGAGGCCAAAATTTAAAATGACGACAAAACTTAAAGATGATCTAACACCCCTCCCACTAAAGATCAACTTCCTTGAATTGATCCTTAGAAGAACCAGGATCATCTTGACTCGACAATGAGCCAAGGCAAAAAAAATAAATCAAAAGCAAACGAAAAGCAACTATTTAGATTCCCACTATCGGCAAGAATTCCCTGAAGAGGGTGCGCTGCACTTCACGTGATCCATGCATTGCATTGTTCCCACAACAGAAAAGTTCCAACCGAAAAGAAAGGCAAACACAAAATTGAAACAATAAAAAAAAACAAATACAGAACAATAAGTTCAACCTCCAACATCAACTAACATATACGATAGGAACAACGTTGCACCCCGAAAGAATTACGCGCTCTTGCTACTAGATAGGGTACGAAAGGTGTGAAGCGAGAAGAGGAAGACGAAAGACCGAATACGTCGGTAGAAAATACGTAAATTTGAGTCGGACCTGATGGTTCGCAGAAGGCTAGCATTCATTCCCTGGACCACGGAAGACGGGCGACATTAAACAAGATGTCCCAAAAGGAATGTTACTCCACCAGGGGTCCACTAAACGACCAAGGTTAGGTCCCCTCGGGGAACCAAACAAAACACTCATCAAAACGAACAACGAAAAATCCGACAGTCTCGCCAACAGGCTCGACTGTCCCTCCAAACTACGAAAACTGACCATGCCCGAAACAGGCATGGCACGTACTGCGACGATAGGCACGAAACACCGACTGGACCTTAACACCGGGTCCATGACCATCGCCTAACAGCACGGTTTCGGAAGGTGGAAAATAAAGAAACGCAAAAGGTTTGGTAGTTGTCGCCGGGACACGGATGATAGAACTGACAGAAGAAATTAAAGGTAAAGATACAACAACGAGAAGAGGGTTGTAACCCAACAGGGTTAAACGTAACTTGAATTACGAAAAGTCTAATCCGAGAAAGTCAAATTCGGGAAAATGTCACAAATGCGGGATTGTCAAAATCGAGAAACGTCTTACGCCTGCATAAGTTTCCGTCCAACCTGCCAATCGAACACAGGGAGTATTTGTAAAAATTACAAACACAAAAAAAAGAAGTCCATGATCTAACCTAAAGGTTATCTGAAGAGGGCACGCTGCGCGTCACGGATCAGCGCATTGTGTATGTTCCACAGCAGAAATACCAACAAGGAAAGAAAGGACGAAAAGTTGCGACAGAAACTGTCATAAATTGTCAATAATCGAGGGTAAACTAAAAAGAAAACTAAGTTTACCGAAATCCTCAATTGATGACGATGCCGAGAGCCAAATCGACTAAAAATCCGCTAAATGCGAGATCGAAAACGACTCCGACACCGAACACCAAAAGAAAATTCGGAAAAACAAAGTCTCCACCAAAAGTCAACATATAAACTTCACTAAAGAAACAACATGCAAACAGCCGTGCACTGCCGTCACACGAAGCTCAAAAGCTTTCAACGAATTGTTCAGCAAGAACACGATACATGACAACCTAAAGTCATCAAAACAATTCGGTAGGGGACGATAAATCGTCAATCAATACGTCACTAAAGCAAAACGACAACAAGCGAAAACAAGTCGCTTCTACTCCAACACGGTAAACGACTACGTCAACAAATGAAAAGGGTGCGATAATAAGTGTTCAAGACACTTCGACAGGTGTTGATGCGCGCGATGAACTCAGCAAACGAAGTTGGGCGGTACACGATAAAAATGGAAAACGAAATGAAAAGCAATCGAAAGAACTACGCAAAGCCAACTACGAAGATGGTTTGAGAGACCTTAAAAATTCCGCATAAGCGAATCTCACAAACACACCAACGCAAAACCACATCTTAACAACGAACCAATACACAATAATAAAAGCGAGAATGATCTCCAACCTCTCCACAAAACAGCAACGCGGCACAACATCAAACGACAACAAAAAGTCAACATCGGTAATCGGGAACGTCAATAATCGATAAACTCTACTAATCTTCAACGTAAGTTCGGGACGGCACAATAAAATTTCAAATTAGCTGAAGGCTAAACAAAATCAACGACAAAGGAATCAAAATCGCAACAACTAATTCAAAAAAACCAAAGTTCGATAACTTCAATGAACGAAAATCGGTACTGAATTCAACTAAAACCGGAAAAATTCCACCTAAACTGCAACTAAACAACACAACAGTATGAACTAGCTATACTTTTTCCTACTCTGAAATCGTTAAGATAAGAAACGACAATAAAAGACAACCAAAAGATCGAAATCGAAAAAGTTCTTACGAGAACAAACTATTTTATCCACAAACGAAAACTTGACTTTAAAAAAAACGTACGCAATGACTTCAATAAGGCTTCATGAAAACAAACGACTATGTTTTTTTCCTACTCCAAGTCCTTTAAACACGAAAAGATACGGAAAAACACGAAAAGAAAAACAAGAAAAGGCAATTAGCGACAAGAGCACACGAAATCACATGTAGAAAACAAGAAAAGACACGGAAATACAAATGAAAACAAAGAAAAAACACGTCTTACGTAAAGAAAACAACCGAAAACATGAAAAACTTATGCAAACAAGAGAAAACATACTAAAAGCAAGAAAAGACACTTCGCAAAATACAAAAAGGTACGAAAAGAAACAAAAGGAGGCGAGACGACAAGGAGAAACAAGAAAAACACAATCCTGACCTATCTACATATGAAAATCTCTTCAAAACTCGAAAATTTATATGAAATATATAAAAAAAACAACACTGAATTTAAAGTAGGAGTCATAAATGATCAATACGACAAGAAAAGAAACTAAACCGATCCATTACTGTGCGAAAAAGTATGCCAACATGCTTCTTTTACTTCGGAAAGTTAAAAAAACAAGAAAAAACATTTGCGAAAACAATTCTACGAGGTTCTAAATGACAAAAACAATGCCACAAGGGCGCTATCGACAAAAACAAAAGCTCCACGTTGACGGCGCCAATCTGTTACCGTACAAAAACGACACAACGACATGACAAACCACCCCTCAAGCGTGCACAACAAAATCATACGCTCGAGAGCCGGACTTGTTAGTCGCGACACGAAAAAAACGACAAAATCGGGAGATCGATCGAAAATACAAGGTCCTAACCCCGTTAGATGACGGTAACACGAAGGGTTGCTCGACTACACTCAACCGGGAGGGCGGGTTCTTTTCTACCTTCGAGTTAGGGCTGTACATCGATACGTAAGAGGTTAAAGATGTTAAATAATTAAAGCGCCACCATTTTCTTGACAGATCGGGAAAACGACCATCGTAGCACAAATGAAATGACTTGAAAATGGAAGTAGGCAATCCACTTGGCTACGTTTAAACTTGGCAGAGTTTGTTCGGCGAGCTAAATACAGTTTCGACTTACCTTACAACAATAACTCACAAAACAGCTGCTAACCTCCTCTTACATCTGTAACAGTACATAAAACAGCATGCAAATACCAAACACAAATGAAAAACATCGATACTTGACCAAGAACTCTATTAGGATGAAATAAAATATATGCAGGTGACAATGATCATTACATTGACTAGTTAGATTTAAAAAAAATACTCACAAGGTTAGTTAGGTTAGATTACTCGATACGTTAACTTTAATTACAAAGGGGTACACTTGACGGTAAACACATTAAGAATGCATAGGTAAATCGTTAAATTTAGCAGACGGCAAAATACATCTTGACAACAAATATACTAATCGTTCAGCACTCGACGGGGCGTTCACTTTTTGGTTATACACAATAAAACTAATTTACAATAACTTTTACCTTGAGGAAATTGGCTGGCTGCACAATTACGGGTGATACTGTATGTAGCGTCGCTTCCCAAACAAACTGCAGGAAGGAACGGACGGCGGCGAAATCAACGGACGAAGACGTGATGCAGGTACAGCTTCGAAGATGCTGGCAACGACTAAGGGTGGCATGATGCAATAGAATCCCCCGAAGGGCGAAGTCGACGTAGCGATAACACGGGGTAAACCCCCTCAACGTGCGAGTTCCGGTAATACGACGTTAAATTCAAATTAGCTTTGGGTTCGATAGAAAGAGCTCGTTAGGATCCGTATAAACGATATATTCAAGGGCCTTGCAACCCTCAACGATAAGAACTCTTGACCCCCACTAATTAATGCTTCACATGCACATCAAACGAAAAGTTTAACACAGTCAACGCCCAAGATTTCTTGCCAAACGGAACAGTTCGAAAACGTTAAAAATGGTACGACACAGTTCACCAAACACACACCGTTATTCACAACGAAAATTACGAAAGTTCGAACAACGTCCCCCCGGCCGCAAAAGCGAGCCGGGGGTTGAAGAAACCAAAAACGTTTGTTCTAATTCGACAGTCGGTAGCGAAGTGAGAAGTTACTCCTAAGCGGGAAGCGGGAAGAATAACATAGTGCAGACGCGTCTTATATGCATCTTTCTCTTGCATATGCGAAGACGAAGGAAGGTAACGGAAAATTTCAACAGAAGCGCAAGAAAGCTGACTAGGCGATCCTCACGGGACTCGAAGGTTAAAAATCTCAACTAGCGAAATTCTGAGAAACGATAATCTGCATCCGCCTAGCAGGCAACAAAGAACAAAGGGTGAATTTAAAAATGAAATTCTGCTAACAAAGCGTGACTATCTGAATTAATTTTAACCGATACACGGACTGCGAGGTACAAATGCCTACAATGCCTTCAAAGCAGAGAACAGGCAGGGCCGGATCGAGGCCAAAATTTAAAATGACGACAAAACTTAAAGATGATCTAACACCCCTCCCACTAAAGATCAACTTCCTTGAATTGATCCTTAGAAGAACCAGGATCATCTTGACTCGACAATGAGCCAAGGCAAAAAAAATAAATCAAAAGCAAACGAAAAGCAACTATTTAGATTCCCACTATCGGCAAGAATTCCCTGAAGAGGGTGCGCTGCACTTCACGTGATCCATGCATTGCATTGTTCCCACAACAGAAAAGTTCCAACCGAAAAGAAAGGCAAACACAAAATTGAAACAATAAAAAAAAACAAATACAGAACAATAAGTTCAACCTCCAACATCAACTAACATATACGATAGGAACAACGTTGCACCCCCGAAAGAATTACGCGCTCTTGCTACTAGATAGGGTACGAAAGGTGTGAAGCGAGAAGAGGAAGACGAAAGACCGAATACGTCGGTAGAAAATACGTAAATTTGAGTCGGACCTGATGGTTCGCAGAAGGCTAGCATTCATTCCCTGGACCACGGAAGACGGGCGACATTAAACAAGATGTCCCAAAAGGAATGTTACTCCACCAGGGGTCCACTAAACGACCAAGGTTAGGTCCCCTCGGGGAACCAAACAAAACACTCATCAAAACGAACAACGAAAAATCCGACAGTCTCGCCAACAGGCTCGACTGTCCCTCCAAACTACGAAAACTGACCATGCCCGAAACAGGCATGGCACGTACTGCGACGATAGGCACGAAACACCGACTGGACCTTAACACCGGGTCCATGACCATCGCCTAACAGCACGGTTTCGGAAGGTGGAAAATAAAGAAACGCAAAAGGTTTGGTAGTTGTCGCCGGGACACGGATGATAGAACTGACAGAAGAAATTAAAGGTAAAGATACAACAACGAGAAGAGGGTTGTAACCCAACAGGGTTAAACGTAACTTGAATTACGAAAAGTCTAATCCGAGAAAGTCAAATTCGGGAAAATGTCACAAATGCGGGATTGTCAAAATCGAGAAACGTCTTACGCCTGCATAAGTTTCCGTCCAACCTGCCAATCGAACACAGGGAGTATTTGTAAAAATTACAAACACAAAAAAAAGAAGTCCATGATCTAACCTAAAGGTTATCTGAAGAGGGCACGCTGCGCGTCACGGGATCAGCGCATTGTGTATGTTCCACAGCAGAAATACCAACAAGGAAAGAAAGGACGAAAAGTTGCGACAGAAACTGTCATAAATTGTCAATAATCGAGGGTAAACTAAAAAGAAAACTAAGTTTACCGAAATCCTCAATTGATGACGATGCCGAGAGCCAAATCGACTAAAAATCCGCTAAATGCGAGATCGAAAACGACTCCGACACCGAACACCAAAAGAAAATTCGGAAAAACAAAGTCTCCACCAAAAGTCAACATATAAACTTCACTAAAGAAACAACATGCAAACAGCCGTGCACTGCCGTCACACGAAGCTCAAAAGCTTTCAACGAAATTGTTCAGCAAGAACACGATACATGACAACCTAAAGTCATCAAAACAATTCGGTAGGGGACGACAAATCGTCAATCAATACGTCACTAAAGCAAAACGACAACAAGCGAAAACAAGTCGCTTCTACTCCAACACGGTAAACGACTACGTCAACAAATGAAAAGGGTGCGATAATAAGTGTTCAAGACACTTCGACAGGTGTTGATGCGCGCGATGAACTCAGCAAACGAAGTTGGGCGGTACACGATAAAAATGGAAAACGAAATGAAAAGCAATCGAAAGAACTACGCAAAGCCAACTACGAAGATGGTTTGAGAGACCTTAAAAATTCCGCATAAGCGAATCTCACAAACACACCAACGCAAAACCACATCTTAACAACGAACCAATACACAATAATAAAAGCGAGAATGATCTCCAACCTCTCCACAAAACAGCAACGCGGCACAACATCAAACGACAACAAAAAGTCAACATCGGTAATCGGGAACGTCAATAATCGATAAACTCTACTAATCTTCAACGTAAGTTCGGGACGGCACAATAAAATTTCAAATTAGCTGAAGGCTAAACAAAATCAACGACAAAGGAATCAAAATCGCAACAACTAATTCAAAAAAACCAAAGTTCGATAACTTCAATGAACGAAAATCGGTACTGAATTCAACTAAAACCGGAAAAATTCCACCTAAACTGCAACTAAACAACACAACAGTATGAACTAGCTATACTTTTTCCTACTCTGAAATCGTTAAGATAAGAAACGACAATAAAAGACAACCAAAAGATCGAAATCGAAAAAGTTCTTACGAGAACAAACTATTTTATCCACAAACGAAAACTTGACTTTAAAAAAAACGTACGCAATGACTTCAATAAGGCTTCATGAAAACAAACGACTATGTTTTTTCCTACTCCAAGTCCTTTAAACACGAAAAGATACGGAAAAACACGAAAAGAAAAACAAGAAAAGGCAATTAGCGACAAGAGCACACGAAATCACATGTAGAAAACAAGAAAAGACACGGAAATACAAATGAAAACAAAGAAAGAACACGTCTTACGTAAAGAAAACAACCGAAAACATATGAAAAACTTATGCAAACAAGAGAAAACATACTAAAAGCAAGAAAAGACACTTCGCAAAATACAAAAAGGTACGAAAAGAAACAAAAGGAGGCGAGACGACAAGGAGAAACAAGAAAAACACAATCCTGACCTATCTACATATGAAAATCTCTTCAAAACTCGAAAATTTATATGAAATATATAAAAAAAACAACACTGAATTTAAAGTAGGAGTCATAAATGATCAATACGACAAGAAAAGAAACTAAACCGATCCATTACTGTGCGAAAAAGTATGCCAACATGCTTCTTTTACTTCGGAAAGTTAAAAAAACAAGAAAAAACATTTGCGAAAACAATTCTACGAGGTTCTAAATGACAAAAACAATGCCACAAGGGCGCTATCGACAAAAACAAAAGCTCCACGTTGACGGCGCCAATCTGTTACCGTACAAAAACGACACAACGACATGACAAACCACCCCTCAAGCGTGCACAACAAAATCATACGCTCGAGAGCCGGACTTGTTAGTCGCGACACGAAAAAAACGACAAAATCGGGAGATCGATCGAAAATACAAGGCCCTAACCCCGTTAGATGACGGTAACACGAAGGGTTGCTCGACTACGCTCAACCGGGAGGGCGGGTTCTTTTCTACCTTCGAGTTAGGGCTGTACATCGATACGTAAGAGGTTAAAGATGTTAAATAATTAAAGCGCCACCATTTTCTTGACAGATCGGGAAAACGACCATCGTAGCACAAATGAAATGACTTGAAAATGGAAGTAGGCAATCCACTTGGCTACGTTTAAACTTGGCAGAGTTTGTTCGGCGAGCTAAATACAGTTTCGACTTACCTTACAACAATAACTCACAAAACAGCTGCTAACCTCCTCTTACATCTGTAACAGTACATAAAACAGCATGCAAATACCAAACACAAATGAAAAACATCGATACTTGACCAAGAACTCTATTAGGATGAAATAAAATATATGCAGGTGACAATGATCATTACATTGACTAGTTAGATTTAAAAAAAATACTCACAAGGTTAGTTAGGTTAGATTACTCGATACGTTAACTTTAATTACAAAGGGTACACTTGACGGTAAACACATTAAGAATGCATAGGTAAATCGTTAAATTTAGCAGACGGCAAAATACATCTTGACAACAAATATACTAATCGTTCAGCACTCGACGGGGCGTTCACTTTTTGGTTATACACAATAAAACTAATTTACAATAACTTTTACCTTGAGGAAATTGGCTGGCTGCACAATTATGGGTGATACTGTATGTAGCGTCGCTTCCCAAACAAACTGCAGGAAGGAACGGACGGCGGCGAAATCAACGGACGAAGACGTGATGCAGGTACAGCTTCGAAGATGCTGGCAACGACTAAGGGTGGCATGATGCAATAGAATCCCCCGAAGGGCGAAGTCGACGTAGCGATAACACGGGGTAAACCCCCTCGACGTGCGAGTTCCGGTAATACGACGTTAAATTCAAATTAGCTTTGGGTTCGATAGAAAGAGCTCGTTAGGATCCGTATAAACGATATATTCAAGAGCCTCGCAACCCTCAACGATAAGAACTCTTGACCCCCACTAATTAATGATTCACATGCACATCAAACGAAAAGTTTAACACTGTCAACGCCGAAGATTTCTTGCCAAACGGAACAGTTCGAAAACGTTAAAAATGGTACGACACAGTTCACCAAACACACACCGTTATTCACAACGAAAATTACGAAAGTTCGAACAACGTCCCCCCGGCCGCAAAAGCGAGCCGGGGGTTGAAGAAACCAAAAACGTTTGTTCTAATTCGACAGTCGGTAGCGAAGTGAGAAGTTACTCCTAAGCGGGAAGCGGGAAGAATCACATAGTGCAGACGCGTCTTATATGCATCTTTCTCTTGCATATGCGAAGACGAAGGAAGGTAACGGAAAATTTCAACAGAAGCGCAAGAAAGCTGACTAGGCGATCCACACGGGACTCGAAGGTTAAAAATCTCAACTAGCGAAATTCTGAGAAACGATAATCTGCATCCGCCTAGCAGGCAACAAAGAACAAAGGGTGAATTTAAAAATGAAATTCTGCTAACAAAGCGTGACTATCTGAATTAATTTTAACCGATACACGGACTGCGAGGTACAAATGCCTAAAATGCCTTCAAAGCAGAGAACACGCAGGGCCGGATCGAGGCCAAAATTTAAAATGACGACAAAACTTAAAGATGATCTAACAAATTTTTCAGAAGTGTTCTAGTTGCACTTTTATTATTACTGTTATTAATAATAATTAATTATGTTAATTTTTCACAATTATTGTTTTGTACATAATTAACAAATTCTATTAAATAAATTACATCTTTCTGGTTTTTCATATTATTAACATCTAGAATAAGGTTGTGTAAATAGGCAACCCAAAATACATTTCACTTTTTATGCACTAGGGTTTGTAAAGAACTTTTTATGCA
Organism: Agriotes lineatus; assembly: GCA_940337035.1. Classification (NCBI taxonomy): domain Eukaryota; kingdom Metazoa; phylum Arthropoda; class Insecta; order Coleoptera; family Elateridae; genus Agriotes; species Agriotes lineatus. The sequence continues at coordinate 40,504 of CALNHX010000941.1, forward strand.
CTGACTTTTAAAAAGTGACACTTTACAAACTAGCTAACATGTTTAAAGTATCTACTTTAGGCACGGTTGTAGAAAAAATCGATTATACTATAGTAACTTCACTAGGCAACGCAATACATAATTTTTGTCATCTTGATATTGTTTTCATGGAGATGACTTTCAGCTAGGTTAATTAATACAAACAAATCGAGCTGCCAATAAAATATTTATTTGTCCCTAATATTCAAATTTACTCAAAAAATAATCAAATCGAATACAATGCGTACTTCGAACAGGTTATACGTCTCAAACTTCCTGCAAAATAACAAATCGTGTCAGTTTGACAGAATAATCCTCCCGCTGACGCGGTCGGACTATTTAACCTGTCAAACTGACACTCTTTTATTATTGTGCAACAAGTTATCGACATATAACCTGATAATATCGATGTACTTATAGTATTACTTCTGATTATATCGTAGATAAAATATTGTACGATACACATGGCGCTCACTCACTCGCGTTTTACCTCTACCCCACTCGTAACTAAAGACTAGCTTTACACACTTTAATCGTAAATTACTATTAATGTATTAAGTATTTATTAGTAATTATTTGAGGTATTGACTGCACTAAGGATTTATGTAAGTGGCAGTTATCAAACTGATATTGGATTAAATGTTTATACAGCAATAAGTCAGCCTTCTGTTAGCCGTTGTATAAGGAAAATAAGCAATATAGAATTCTTGGGTTAACTTTACGGGATCTACAGACGGATTAAAAGCTATTCGAAATGAGTAAGTTAATAAGGTAGTATTACAATTTGCAGCACGTATTGGAATATTGTACATGTAAATATTACAATTTTTAAATTCTATCAAAAATTTCATTTCTCTGGCGTGGTCGGTTGCATAGATTGGACTCATATTGCAATAGTTGCATCCCGAATCGACGAGCACGTATATGTTTATATAAAAGGCTATCACTCTTTAAATGTTCAACTAGTAAGTATTTTAGTCGCCCATGATTTTTAAAAACTAATTAAAACTATTTCCAGACATGTGATGCAAATCTTAAAATTTTACATGCAAGTGTTAGACATCCAGAGAGTACACATGGCAGTTACGTTTGGAACAACAGCAATTTAAAAGATTATTTTGTAAATCTCTATAATAGGGAACTTACATCATTTTTCTACTAGGTATCACCACGTGTCATGAATTTGACACGCGACAGCCGGGTGTGACAGCGAGGAAAAGAAAGCTCTGACCTTCCGCCTTGCAGGTCAAGCTCCTTCATGGGGTGTTAGTGCCTCACCATTATTATTATCTATACACCAATATCTAATAGATAGTTATAGGTACAGGATAATGAAATGTTGACATTTATGCTGTTGTGGGAGATTCTGCACTGAGATCATATATGTTAACACCACCTACAAACCCCGAACCTCTACCTGGTACTTCTGAATATATGTACAGTCGTGTTCAAAAATGTGTTGTACAGAGACAGTTGTAAGTTTATTGGTGGTTGTGGTATTACTCAACAAAGGCTCACACTATATCATCAACTAGGTAAACCTAGATGTGTGCTCTCAAAATATTTGTATAAATAACACTTTTTTGAACTGTATGTACTTAATTTTTTATATTCACAAAGCACAAAAGCTGTACAACACTTTAATGAACACGACTGTACAATCAAACACACAGGAGTACGCAATCGTTAATAGAAATATGCAATGGTGTCTTAAAGATGTGTTTTAGGTGTCTTATAAAGCACCGTGTACTTAATTACGATCCGGAAACAGCAGCCAAAATTACACAATCTTGTATCGTACTGCATCACGGCCTTCTGGATTAGCGTGCCTGCCGGCTTTCAGCGGCCTGTTCATTTGCAAGCTTTTCGAGTGATCCGCGTGGCGCTAGTTATGCGGAGATTTGGAAGTGTTGGCTCAGCGTTTAAAATGCAGAAGGCTGAGCTGGCGCCGCGCATTCAACAAAATACTTTCACTTATAATAACATGAGTAGTCAAAGTTATGCCGACTATTTTTGCAGTGGTGTCACGAATGTCCATTGCGCTTTGGTACGAGCAATGGAGCGCAATGGACATGAGTAGTGATACCATCGCAAAAATAATCTACTTAACTGTGACTAAGAATGGTATTCGAGGGACTATTTAATGAACCAAACTACTTTTTCAAATTAGTTTTCAGTAAATCTAGCAACAAACTACGCAATTTCTATAGTAACAGAACACTAATATTGACTTTTTCTAATAAAAATCGCATTTGTTTAAAATAGTCACTTGAATACCTTCTAGGAAGATATATCCACTGATATTTTTTTGATTGGTCAAGAAACGTCAGAATTCAGGATTTTCATTGGTCACTTTTTGACAGATGACAGGTGAATTGAATAGTCAATTTTATCTTTTCGCACGCACAGAATGCTTGATTTTTGAGCGCAAGCAATATTTTCAAATTTTGACGTTTCTACGTACGCATTTTCGTTCATGGCAAATTTAGTTTGTTGCTTCTGTCAAAATCCATTTTGTATTTTTTTCGTATGTACCTACAAAAATGTCGGAAACACATAATAAATGCTTCGTGGCAACATGTAGAGATTATAAAATAACTAAGGTCTTTCATCAATTACCCTCAGATAACATTTTACGAAGTAGGTGGAATTAATGTAAAACTAACCTAATTTAACGTTTCAGTTACAGAACAATAATCCAGGCAACATACCAAAACTGACAGATAAAAGCTAAGTTTCAAACCACTGGCGTGGTTCTGAACTTCAATCCCCGGATGTGCCGAGTCACAACTTTGTAATGCTATTTGTCGCAAATGAACAGGCCGCTGAGAGCCGTCAGGCACGCTAATCGAGAAGGCCGTGTACTGCATAGTATGTGCATTGATTAATATAATATGAATCAATGGTATGTGTATTGCAGAACAAATTCCTGCGCCCGAATATGAAAAATTAAATGAAATGGAGTTCAGCATGAGCCGTTGTGGATTGCACTAGTGTAGTCGTATTCCGCTAAGTGCTGTTTGATGTGATAACGTTCATCCTTAATAATAAAATGAGTTATACGAGAAGTCAAGTCGGCAAAAGTGGGCCTGAAGATTTGCAAGAAATATTATCCGCAAAAATCAAGGAATTATTTAACACCGCAGAATTTCAGAATATTTTTTGCAAAGTTGTCTCCGAAGCTCTCTTAAAAGATGTACGTGAGGAACTAGATGCATTAAAAGCTAAAGTTGCTGTTTTAGAGGAACGTAATGATGTGCTGGACTTAAAAAATAAGGTTTTGTTAGAGAACAATAAGTCATTAAACGCCAAATTGGAAGATCTCGAGCAATATAGTAGACGCAATTCGCTCAGAATATTTGGGTTGAAGGAGGAGAAGAGTGAAAATGTCGAAGATATTGTTATGAATTTATTTACAACCACTATGAAACTGAACATAAAAACCGAAGACATCGATCGTGTTCACCGAACAGGTTCATCTACGCAGATAAGCTCGTCCCAAAACAATAGAAACAATCAAAATAGGTCTGTAATTGTCAAGCTGTTCAGTTATAAAATACGCCGATTAATTTTTAGTAACAAGAAAATTTTAAGAAAATCTGGTATAGTGATTAGAGAAGATTTGTGTAAACAACGAATGTTGCTGTATAATGCGGCAAAGGATAAGTTCTCAGCTAAAAATGTGTGGACGACCGATGGCAAGGTGTTTATAAAAGAAGGTGGAAAGGTGCACGTGATAACAACTAAGGATGAGCTTGCTATTTTATAGATTTGATTATTTGTATTTTGCACTTACGCAGGAATATTTATTCTAAAATTGAATTTCGCGTACTTTCAATTTAATCATTTTTGTATTTGGAATATTGTACTGAATAAACTAACTTTATACTTATATTAATGTTGGTAGGTCATATAAATGTCCGATCTATACTTAGTGATTTTATGTCCGTCAAAGCATTTCTTTTAGGTTCGCACTATGCAATCGTAGCAGTTACCGAAACGTGGTTGACTCCTGAAATAGACAGCGCCGCAGTCGGAATAGTAGGGTATGAGTTTTTACGTAAAGATAGAGGATCTCGAGGTGGTGGTGTGGGTTTTTATATATCTCGTACTTTTAAATATAAATTAATTCCTACTAGTAACTCAATTGAGCAACTCTGGTTATCTATAAAATTAAACAATACTGTTATGGCATTTGGAGTTGTATACAGACCCCCACACACCGACTACCGACTTTTTACTGATGAATTGGAGGTCTCTTTCGCTATATCGATGTCGATCACGGATAGGATATTCTGTTTGGGTGATCTAAATCAGGGTTGTCCAAAATGTGGCCCGCGGGCCGCATGCGGCCCGCCAGAATATTTTTGCGGCCCGCGGATCGAATTCCCCCTTGAGTCCACCAGTCCTGACCCTTCCTCTTGTTTTCTACCTGGGCCCTCCGGTCTAACAAGCTGAACTGTCTAACGGAGTATGCCGCCAATCCTTACCAGACCAAGCTTCAAGGGAGATGACGTGTTGTACTGTCAGCCCGAGAAGTTTCCGCGAAAGTAAAATCTCTAGATTCGATTTTACATTGATTGTTGAACTTCCTTGGGAAATCGAGTCCCTGAGGCTTTACCCCTGTCTTAATACGCTGTACTGTCTTGCAGGGCTAACTGCTTAAAAGCCATTTCCGACCGCCTAATTTTTAAACGCAAATCCCAGCGCCCAGAGAGGTGAAATACTCCTCATAGCCTCATTTTACTAATAATTAAACCTGTAAGCTGTAGGAATCGCAGCCTCTACCTCGCTTCTGAGCGGCAAGAGTCCTGTAGCCGCCCTTCGTAAACTCACCTGCAGGGCCCCTTTTTGGCCATTAAAAGGCGAATTCCTGGACTTCGACATTCGATTCCGCAGCCCGCAAATTCCCTACCGGGGAAATGTCAACATCATTTTCCGGCTCAAGACGAATAAATTCGATCTGCAGGATTTCACACCGCGTTCGCTCCAAGAACGACGCCTAGCCGTCGTAAGGTACCAGTAACCTCTGCATCAGGATTTAGGCACTAACGCCCGCCCCAGGTAACTCTTAAAATCGCTAAATTCACCGGAAAATTACAGCTCAAAATCCCTGCTGAGTGGAAGGTCAAGTTTGCAGGAACAAAAGACCTACTCAGCCCATTTTTCGAAGAATCGGCGTGCATACCGGCGGACTACCAATAAGAACCCGAAACACTCGCCGGTGCATTGGGTTGCAGCTCGACCAACGAAACCTGACACCGTTCCAGAAGAACATGTTAATTTTAAATACTGTACAACTCAGAGTTATTTTTAATTAATCATTGTAACTAGCTAAAAACATTATATTTGTTTTGGTAATTATCTGGTGTTTTACCTAATCGAATATATATTAGAGTGAACGTATTTCTCCGATTTGAGCTTAACCCGAGGGGTAAATCTTTGACGCCCTTAGTAAGGGGGTGAAACGTCACATTTCTATACGTAAATTTACATTAATTGATGTATTTTGTTTTGTTTTGTCGGTATCTCAAGAACGGAAAATAATTAACCTAAAGTGAATATGAATTTTTTTGTTTAGAATCACTTCTAGAACATATGCTTTTTGTAATGTAACCTAAGCTTCTTGAATAAATAAAAATTAGTATTGAAATATATACGTTTTATATTTATTGCAAATCACTCACAAAGTCGCATACGACACATTTTATGATGCGGCCCTCATAACCTTCAAATTTTTTACAGTGGCCCTTGGGCCCCTTGAAGTTGGACAGCCCTGATCTAAATATAGACATGTTAAAATCTAATGAACCAAGTTCTGTTTATTTAAATGCCATGTTAACTTCATTAAACTTACATCAAATAATAACTCAACCAACTAGAATAACGGATATTAGTTCATCCCTTATCGACTTAATTCTTACTTCTGATACATCCTTGGTGGTTAATTCTGGAGTGCACGACGTTGATATATCTGATCATGATTTTATTTATTGTGAAATACTAACAGATAAATATAAACTCAAACCTACTTATCGTACTTATAGAAGTTATAAACATTTTAATCATGAAACATTTACTAGCGACTTAGAGGCTGTGCCTCTGGATAACTTGTTTTATATTAATGGTATCAACAATAAAGTAGACTATTCAACTCACTTGTCATGTATCAAAAACTGTCCAATAAAAATACAAGATTTGACGTCTTTGAGCCAATAAAAATGAACTATATTGACAATTTTCACTAGTGAAAATAATCGACAATTTTCACTAGTGGTATAGTGAATATTTTGAACAAATGTGATTTTTATTAGAAAAAGTCAATATTAGTGTTCTGTTACTATAGAAATTGCGTAGTTTCGTGCTAGATTTACTGAAAACTAATTTGAAAAAGTAGTTTGGTTCATTGAATAGTCCCTCGAATGCCATTCTTAGTCAAAGTTAAGTAGAATATTTTTGCTGTGGTATCACTCATGTCCATTGCGCTTGAGATTAGGACTCGTGCTAGCGCACTCGTCCTAATCGAACCTAAGCACAATGGACATTCGTGATACCACAGCAAAAATATTCGACATAACTTTGACTACTCATGGTATTATAAGTGAATATTTAAATGCTCAAATTTTGCAATTGTTTAACAAACATGCACCTGTAATTACTATTAAAATAACTAGGCCATATTTACCGTGGGTCACGGATAACTTAAAACTACTCATGTCATTGCGCAATAAAGCTAAATCGAGATTTAGAAAAACTAAGAACCCTGTACATTGGGAGTACTATAAATCACTTAGAAATTTAACAAAAGCTACCTTACAGCGAGAGAAAAAAGCCTATTTTCAATATAAATTACGCAACAGTGATACAAAGTCTCTCTGGAATGATCTAAAACTTTTACAAATACTAATGTAAGTAGTATTCCTCCTCATTTAAATAATGCTAATGAAATAAACGATTACTTTATTAATAGTATCCCCCAGCAAAGTTTTGATCTAGATTTAGTAAACTATTATAATGAAAATACAGTTAACGAGATTTTGCATTTCATTTTCATCCAGTTGGACACTATATTGCGTTTTTTAAATGAAATTAAATCTAAATCTTGTGGTCTTGACGAACTAAATATTCATATGATTAAGTTATGTTGCCCTTTGTTAATCAAATACATTTTACATATTATAAATTCTTGTATTTTAGAAAATGTATTTCCTGAACCTTGGAAGGAAGCTTTGATCATTCCCTTACCTAAATGTAATCACCCCCAAAGCTATAAAGATCTTAGGCCAATCAGTATCTTACCTGTTTTATCTAAAGTGCTAGAAAAGGTAAGCAACTCACAACTGAGTGAATATCTCGTACAGCATGATTTATTACCAGAGTGCCAATCTGGTTTTCGACCCCAGTATAGTTGTACAACAGCACTGTTGAGTGTTACTGATGATATATTAAAGGCTACCGATTCTAGTAAACTTTCTATCTTAATTTTACTCGACTTTAGTAAAGCTTTTGATACCATTAATCATATAACATTATGTTCGATATTGCACTTTATTGGATTGACACCAGATGCAATTGCTCTGCTGTCGAATTATTTGAGTAATCGAACACAAAGCGTTAGATTGCCTGATCAGATGTCTCGACGTTTGTATGTTGCTTCGGGTGTACCGCAGGGGTCTATCCTTGGCCCGTTATTATTTACTATCTACACCAGTGATTTTATTAAATGTATAAATAACTGTAATGTTTACATGTACGCCGATGATACACAACTCCTCTATTCTTTTGATCCAGACAATCTGAAAAATGCGCTTGAGTGCATTAATAGTGATTTAGAAAATATTGCTACAGCTTCTTTGAAACATTCGCTGTTTTTAAATCCTTCAAAATCTGCTGCTCTTTTATTTGGAAGGAAAAATGACTGTTCGCATGTAACAAATTTGATTAACCTAATTATTAATGGTTCAGAAATAGCGATAGTGGATAAAAGTAAAACCCTTGGTTTAATTATGGATAATAACTTTCGATGTTTGCGTCTGATCATGGCCACCTAGATGCCATATTAAAACTGGCTCTAAAAAAATCAAGTAGGCTTAAAAACTTTTTAAAATATCACGTTCTGATCCAAAATTGTCTCTGAAATTCAAATATGCAAAAATATACAGGGTGTTCCATTTAAAAATTCGAAATCGGAGCCATTTCCGGTGAAACCGGAAGTGACCAAAAAGTGAAAAATACGCGAAAATTCTCCTCTCCCTATACCATTTACCTGTACCAAATCTCATTTTAATACAACTAATACTCTAGAAGATATGACTTGTCTAATAAATTCGTTGACACCCGGTATATGTTTATTAATCTCGTTTTTTTATTGTCATACTTCATTACGGTTCTTAATTTTCAATATTTTTTTACATTTATTTCAAGGTTTAAGTGGTAGACCGGACGATGGCATTACCATCGAACCGAACTTCGCCTTGCGATTTTCCTTTTTTGTAATTTTCAATTTTATTTCATTTTATGCTTGTAGTTGAAAAGGAAAATAAAGACAATATTTATTTATTTATTTATTTATTTAAATGGATTTTGGTATGCTACCGAATAATAGAGGAGATGCAGTACTTACACGAGTCAATCCAGAATTGACTAAAGGAAGAGAAATGCAAAGAGCATGAATTAATAGATATTTTGAATGACTTCTATATGTTTTGCACGATCGGTCATTTATGACTATTTACCATGGGTGTTTCCTTGACAGTAAGTGGAATTTACCAGTTGTTATAACTCAGACGCCAGCAAAATTAGTTACCGATCTAAAAACTGCACAGCAAAAATACTTAGCGACGCCTTTTTAAAAAACAATCAAAATTAGTCTTACAGGCACAATTTTATGAAATTTTATTTGGCAAATAAGAAATTGGTGACCTAGTGATGTGTACCATATCACTTTGATCATTTCGATGTATTTCCCTCGTTTTAATTTCGTAGTGAATAATTTATAATTTTTTGTATAATTTTAATCACAATCCTGCAAAACATGTTATAAGCACGTCGAACGTTAAGGGTTGCCGTTCTCCATACTTAATATACTATACAGGGTGTATACGAATTCGACCGACAAACTTCGAGGGTGTATTTACTGCCTAAAGATGTACCTAAATTGTTCGTATACTTATAACCAATCTCCGCTCATTTCAAAGTTAGAACCTTTTTTGTGACTTTTCTTTTAATCTAACATTGAAATCGTCGAATGAAATTTTACTCAAATATCGAACTATACTAATTAATTAATGACATTAGGTACATATGAAATATGACATTTAATTAATCAAACTACCAGTGAAAATAATAGTTATTAAGGTACCAAGGGCATTATGAGTAAAATAAGAGCCCAAGATTGTTAGTGTACTAACCGAGGGCTTTGCCCGAGGTGTGTACAAGAATCGCGGGCTCTTAGCTCATAATGCCCGTGGTGCCTTCAAGGTTTTATGTCCTACCTATTTTCTTACCTAATTCATATTCATATTCAATTCATATAATTACTATGATATAGTATTTAAGATTGATCTAGTTAGCTGATCTAAGTTTGATTTGTGACATTAGCTGAGCTGTCATTAATTTTCATTGTGACAGTGGTGCATAATAAAGTTGTATCCATGGAAACAAATACTGTTAATTTTTCATAATAACCCTAGTGTTCTTATGAAGAAAATAATTGCCCTGGAGCGTTATTTTGTATCTAAGATACCTTAAAATAGAGTCATTAATTTCAATTAATGTACTGGTAGGACATAAAATATTCAAGTTTGGAGATTTGAATGCGTGTAATGTGTAGGAACACTAATTTTTAATGGTTTTTGGAAGTTCAGAATTCTTTAAAGAAGATAGCTAGGCTATAGCTGATAATACATTTTATTCTTAATATTCAAGTTAATGGATCTCTTCTATTTTTTATTTTATTTAATAAAATAAATCTTGAAAAATTCATAATGTCTTTTCGAAGTGTTTTGACCTGTGCAGAGTTTATCTTGCAGATAAGGATCAAGGTTGTCTAATCTTTTAGGCTGTATTTAGTGAGAGAAATTTGCACCCAAAGTTTGTCGGTCGAATTCGTATACACCCTGTAATAAATTAATTACAACTTCTTATAAACTAAAATTACCTATGCTTATTAAGAAGTATATTTTGATAACAATACATATTATTTGAGGCTGTCGCGGTTACTCAAATTATTCTTCTTAGCATAGAATTTCGCCTTGGACTGCGTAGTATTTGTGGATAAACACCCAGTATTCTGTGCCTTGCACCTTGTGAACTCAAGCAAGAATCCGCGCGACGCCATGCTCTTTGGTGGCTCGTGTTGTTTGTGTACCTCGAGAACGAGGATACTTAGGCAGATTTGGTTTTGTTGCTGTTTGTGCATTCATATTTACTAACGTTTCGCAAGACCTTGCAGCTTGCATCATCAGAGTGAAAGTCGCACTAAGAACTGAAGGTCGGTGTGGAGCTATTTATAGTTAGTCCTCTATGCCAGGCACGCTGAGTGACGTAACGTCGTTCAAGTGCAATATAATCGGTGGGAGTGGCGTGATAACAATACTTCAGCTTTATCAAAAAGGCACTTAAATAATATTATTTAATTCTTCCTTTAATTGTAAATCTTTTTGTAATAAAGCCAACTTCTGTTCGTAATAATTTTGCTTTAATTCCGATTTTCTTTCAGCAGTATTCGCCTGTACTTATGTAGCGCGAATGGAATTTTCCAATCTTCTGGTGGAAGTTTCCTTCCTATTTGCTCTTATAAATTCAAATACTATATTAGTGACAAAATGCATTATTCACAGCAACTTCTAATAACTTATATATGTTGTTTATAAAACAGGTTGATTAGTTTCAAAGAAAACTTACTAGAATCGCGGGTTCCTTTATTTTCAAAATTAGTAATTGTAGAATGACTGTCTTCTAAGTTACATGTCGGTAATTCGATAGCTTCATTATGAACTTCTGTTGTAACGCCGTTTTCCACATCTACGTCCCCTATTATTAAACCATGAGAATTGTGTAAGAAGGAAGTTATTACTAAATTAAAATATTTACCATAGTAACAACCGATTCCTCGACTGGAAGACCAACGATGGACGTTTCGCTAATTACTTGTAGAAAATACCACGACGCTGGTTTCAGAAAAACCTCTTAATACTCAATCATTTTGGAATAATTAATATGATTTCAGATTCCTATAGGGTCCTACAAAACGAAACTGTCGACTTGGCCGACCGAGAAGTAAGAAGGAAATGCTGCTGGCTGCCCCGATATTTCAACTTTGTGTCGCTTTTAAAAACTACAAAGTGAAGTTACAACTTAAATGATTGAGTAATATAGACAACCCAATATAGGTACATATGCCTAAACATACAATAAAATAACAACAGATGGTACTGTGGCAATACGATTGATATGAAATTAACAATAGGTCACAATACCGGGTGGATAAAAAAAGCGTCTTCAAGTTGGGCACCGTACAGTTCCCCTGCTAAATTAGCTAATGAAGTGAATCTCGGAATCATTGTCGACGAAACATTGTTAAATATGGATGCTAAAAGTCTCACACAAGTTTGTTAAAAAATACCGGAATAGGTAACTTAAAAACGTCGGTTTTTGAAAATGCTGTTTACACGGAATCTTATGTTTGGTTTTGAACACATGTAAGGACAATTCTTCAAAATTAGTACGTTCCTGTACTTTCCGCATAACTTAAGCTAAATTCGTAGTTTAGTGGTGTAAGCAAACCTTTACTCTGACCGATACTTTCTTTCGCTCACTGAAACATTAAGGCTTCCCAGGCTGTTTAGGGACATCGATTCAATTGTTTTATCCGTGTTCTAAAGCTAGATATGTTTTCTGCAACGGTTGCAATGACGTAGCCCTCCTACGAGGATGTAGCGTATCGTTGTAAACGAGAGATGTGCTTTCCGTCAATTTTTGTGTCCCCTCGAGAAGTTGAACTGTTTCGTTTCGTGGCAACTCTTGGTATTTCGTCGTGATGTGTGCATTAACTGTCGGGGTGGAAGTAACGCAAGTAAGGTAGTTGTGGTCGAAGAATCCTTTACCAGAAGGTTGCGAGACCTTCATTTTTGCATTAGCGGATTTGTTTACCGGATTCTCAAACGAACCAACTCTTTGACATGTCGTACCTTGCAAGTTTCGCTATTCCTTACTGGAAGTGTCGTTGCGACGTCTTTTTACCCATGGGGGATTATTATCGCCCTGTCAACCCTTGGCTGTGCTAGACATCATTGAAGCTCTGTTTCCGCACCCCGGAAACACCCTTTCATGCAGTAGCTGATTCACCGGCCGCCAGCAGTTTCAGTGGGCATCAGGCTAGCTTCCCCGGATTTCGCGAACCAGGTATTTGTTCCTAGTTCGTACAGTGAATTTTAAATCCCTTTTGTACAACGTGTGCGTACGTAAATTTAAGCTACCGTCGATGCGCACCTACTTTGAGATTTTATGTGACACCTTTAATGAACATTCAGTAAATATCGCCGTAGCAAATTTTGATTGTTGTCAAACTCACGAGGAATGAGATCAGTATGGAAATGTGATGTTGTTGTCAACCTTATGATTTTTTATGCCATTTTTGGCGAGGAACTTTGTTTTTAATTAAGTAATTTTAATGGTTTACTAACCATTCTATTTTAACTTAATATATTTAATTCAGTTTTTGTATTATGTATTGGGTTTTCTTTGTAACGAATACAGGATATGAACTAAAGGTAAGTTTACTGATCCCGCCGCTGGTAGAAATCGAACACTGCAACCACCTTTATAGCGCCGTCTATACTTTCCACTTTTACGTAAACGGTTTTCCATATCAATAAAAGTGGTGGCGCTAACTTTTAACAACATTTATCTCGTTTAGTGGAATTGTAGCCCTGGTCTAGGACATCTCGGCGCTTCTACTTGGGCTCCGCCATTTCAGCGCGGGACCAGCTTGGTACCGGGACAACTCGGCGCGCGGTCGTCTCGGCGCCAGCCAATTCGGCGCAGGGCCATCTCGGCGCCGAATTCAAATTCGCAAACTACAGTGTGCACTACCTAAGAAAATCATTATAAACAAATAATAAAACCAGCAAAAAAGAGGAAGTATCGGGAATTGGATGTCAGGATTTTGAGGTTAGTTCAAACTTATAACAGGAATGATTGATTAACTTGTTTACGTGGTATTGCTCACAATTATGAATTACATTAATATGTATTATTAGGTATATACAATTTATGTGTAATTAAGTTTAGTTATAATTTTATATTTATATGTATTACTTATCTGTATTATACATTTTACATATAGTTTTTAATAAAATTATTATATTTGATCTTTATAAATTTATTAGTAAGTTCTTATAATTTTGCAACTTATACTGCTACATCAAAAACTACATTAAACTTCAGGCAAATACAATTAATTCACAAAAAGCAATACAAACTTATACAGTGATCGCCAAAAAACTGGCATCAAATGGAAACATTTTTTATTTACGAAAAATCCATTTACTAGCCAAGATAGAGACAAATTTTACGAAAAAGTTGTTTTCTGGCCTTAATATTGTTGAGTCAGCTAAAACTAACACACAATAAAAAAATATCATTGAAATCTGGTTTAATTTCCGAAAAATGGCACTTTTTAGATTTACACAATTTCGAACAATGCCATTTTCTAACTAAGTAAAAATCACTCAATATATATTTATATTTCAAAGGCAACTTAATGGAAAAGTATTTATAATCATCCGGTATATACAAATCACAAGATGATACAAATGAGGAAGAACTCTTAAATAAATTAACAGAAGAAATTCAAGGAATAATTTAATACTGTTTACCATAATGTTTTATTTATTATGTAGTAGCAAAGAACATATAACATGTTATATGCTCGTTGGTAGTAAGTATAGTTTTATTACATATTAACGATTATTGCATAACTTGTAAGACGCATTTTTTAATTAAATAACTATTATATTAATTTACCGTTTTCGTTATTGAATTATTTCAGGAAATTATGAATTTCTAAAAAAACTATGTATTTAATTTAGTTGGCTATTTTTGGGCTACCTAGACATATGGAAAAGGCGATTCGGCAACGTGGAATACTGGCAACACTGCTTGCAAGAATCGAATATTGTAGCACTGTTGCCAACAACGGCGAAAAGTCGCTAAATCTAAGGTATTTAACAAGTGTTTTAGCTAAAAAATAGGAATTTGCGATTAGCGACTTTTCTAACGTTTTTGATATATTTTAGTTTGAAATTCTAGGGTATTATTCGCAAATTAAAAAAAAATATGTAAACATTTATTAATTTCAATATTTCTAAAGTTACACATACATTTATCCTCAACTATTTTCATATACGAAAGATTCAAAATATTTGCAAATTTGTTATACTGATATGATTAACGCTTGAAATTATATTATGTTTACCTGACATTTATTTGTATTTCGTACGTAACCAGACGGTCATATTTGCGCTCATGACACCGGAGATTTGAAATTAAAAACTGAAGGAGCTTTATCTTTACTTTTTGCAACGTTTGCCCATTGCACAATTTGTCATTGTCAATTGTAATCACTTGGTACGATGAATTAGAACGTTAAATTGTTTTTTCCTTAAATAAATAGGTAAGTTTTTATTTTTATATTCATAAGTAGTTGACGTATTTCTTTATTCTGTGGAAAAAAAATAAATGCTTGATTTTCTAATGTGCGTATTTCGTATTTGGCGACTTTTGATCTGAAAATGGAGACTTTTAGTACCAATTTAGCGAATACAACTTGCGAAGAGTTGGCAACACTGTAACTGTAGTAATTTGCGCAGTTATGTGTGCGGCGCAGGTTGGGTTCTTGCGTCTGAAACTTCCCAGCTTCTGTTTTCCAGTTTCAACTGTAAACATCAAAACATGGCAGTGAGGTGAAACCGCAGATAAAGAAAAGAAGGGTAAAACAACCGCTTGAGAGAGTAAATAGGGGTTTTGCGGTTCAACATGTAGGGTGCAAGTATCGAACGTGTTCGGTCGTTCGGTGACTGCGTTGCCTGTAGCAGCTATGAGAATTGGTTTTTAGCATCTTTCAGATCAGGTAATTATTATATTTAATTTTTAAGAAGGCGGCTGTGAGCGTAGATGTTTTCAACCTTATAACGCGTTAGTGACGCCTGGGTGCTTGATGTTAATTTGACGTATTTTTCGTATTTTTCCATGCCAGGGTACGGGCAGATCAAATTGACATTAGGGCACTCCAGTGACGCTTAAGTTTAGTAAAACAGTTAAAGCACAGTGTGGTAAAAGTGCAGTGTTTGGTATGTACAATTAACATTGGAGTATAGAACATTAGGTAGCAACTTCTAGAGGTAGTAATGTTTAATGGAGGAAGGATGCTACACCTGTGACTAAGGATAGCTTAACGAATCCAGCTGGTTCGCCAGTTTTCGTATTAACATTTTTGACAACTAGCAGATGTACACGAAATTGAAAAACTGATTTCACCTGAATGGCACAATAAATCAGTGGCATACCAGTTGCTTTGTCACATGCTGTTGAATTTTATTTTAAGCCTGTATATTGTCTTCCAATTTTACATTATTTCATGTAGTTTGGCACATTGATAATAACGGGGCTGGGGGAAATGCCGTTGGTTTAAATAAAAGGGAGGTTATCCTGCTGTTTACGGCTCCCATTTTGAACTACTGCTCCTAGAGCCAGTAATGTAGCAGGGTTGCTGCAACGCTGTGGGTCGATTATACTACCCTTTAGAAGCAGCTCATTTCGATAAAGAAATTGCGAAAACTAGAAAAATGCAAATTATCAAGTCAATTACATTTTAATTCACCTTCATTATATTACAATTGAAATTTGACTATTTTTGTAATTCTCAGCAACTTCTTTAATAATCTTTTTCAATAAAACTAAGCCTACTACAATTTTTCAATTTTCTGCACATATTTTTGATGCTGGTTTGGAGTAAAACTATTTAAAAATTGCAATAATAACACTTGGTATAATTGAAATAAAATAAAATTTGTCAAAAAATTAGTAAGGAAGATACAGGGGTGTCGGGGAGAAATGGAATGTACTGTATTTGCAAATAAAACTACAAACAGTGCTAAGTTTATTGAATATAAAAAAGTGCAAAAAGTAAAAATAACCGAATCTTGCCAAGCTATAATGAAACAACAACAATAACCTACATTAAAAATATTTAACTTATACAGGGTGTTATGAAAGTTTACGTAAAATATTAACTAGTGATAAGAGTTCACCCAACTGCTAACAAACATCCCTGCGGACAACACACCAATCTACAAATTATGTCTTGCACATGTGTACAGGGTTATTCATTATAAATTACCCACCCCTTATCATCGTTATTATTGTCTATAGAAAAAAAAGTTTTAAATAAAAGTTATGTGGTTATAACTGAATTTTGTTAAAATGCTATCAAAAGTACAGTGGCGTGCATAATTAAGGGGATACAAAAAAGTAATATATTTTTTTAAACGGAACACCCTGTATATTATTAAATTTTTGGAATGATCTTTCTTTCCTGATTTCAAAAATATACCATATGTTACCCCTACCTTATACCGTTTTTGAGTTATTAAACGTCGAATATTATTATTTATTATAATTTTGTATAGTATAACAAGTAAATATTTGGACTTTTTCTTCCTCACTATAAACCATTTTGATTATTTCATTAAATAAATGTCACTTATCAAACATTAGTTGTCATTTTCATAGCTTACTTTAATAATGTTAACTTTTCCATATTTACAGTAACTACTTTAACTAAGATATTCGACGGTTAATAACTCAAAAACGGTATAATATAGGGGTAACATATAATATATTTTTGAAATCAGGAGAAAAAGATCATTCCAAAAATTTAATAATATATAGGGTGTTCCATTTAAAAAAATATATTACTTTTTTGTATCCCCTTAAACCGGTACGCCACTGTACTTTTGATAGCATTTAAACAAAATTCAGTCATAACCACACAACTTTTATTTAAAACTTTTTTTTCTATAGACAATAATAACGATGATAAGGGGTGGGTAATTTATAATGAATAACCCTGTACGTTTTTATAAACAATTCAATTAATTTTTGTAGTTAAATGTTTTGCACTTTTTTTATATTCAACAAACTTAGCACTATTTGAAGATTGATCTACAAGTACAGTATATTTCATTTCTCTACTACACACCTCTGTATCTTTCTTATCAATTTTCTGAAAACATTTTTTTGTTTCAAATATACTAGGGGTTATGGCAATTTTTAAATATTTTTACTGGAAACCAGCATTGTACTGCCATCAAAAATAAATGCAGGAAGTTGAAAAATTGTAGTAGGCCTAGTTTTATTGAAAAATATTATTAAAGACGTTGCTCAGAATCACAAAAATAGTCAAATTGCAATTGCAATGAAAACAGTTTTATGGCTTATAATTTATTTGTAATATAAGTGAAGTAAAATTTAATTTCTTGTTAATTTGCATTTTTCTATTTTTCTCAATTTTTTTATCGAAATGCGCTGCTTCTAAAGAGTATTATAATCGACCCACAGTGTTGCAGCATCCCTCCTATATTACTGGTGCTAGGAACGGTAGTTCAAAATGAGAGCGGTAAATAGCAGTATTACCAAAAGGGAAAGTACAAAATCCCTCTACCTACCTCCTCTGGTTATTTGACATTTAAAATATAACCAAACTTTGTAGGTTTGACAGTTACATCTTTACACACATTGACAATGCAGTAGTATTTTAAAATCAGTTGAATATTCTTTAGCGATATGTAGGTTAGCTACTTACTGAAATATTCACCTTGGCGTTAAGTTTGACCATGGTGCTGTGATCACCCCGAAATCTTTTGTAATCCTAAGAGTAATACCAAATTTTAATGAAATATCAGTTTTCAGGTATTTTACTACATCTGCTTTTTTTTTTTGCAGTTGTCGAGCTTTCTACTATGGTAGGAGGCATTATCAATAGGATAAAGACCACCAATACGATGGGTTGATGGTATTCACACTGCACACCGAAGAAGTAAACGGAAAGATTTGGGAGAGGCCTAATACTTCCAGCAGTGGTCATATAGGGGCCCATATGATGATGAAAGGACATGTTCATTCACCTCTGAATTACTGCCTTGCTTACAGCGATTTGCGTGTTCTCCAGGTACTACATTTTTACTTTCTTTTAAATTTTAATGTCAGGTTGCAAGTGTTTTTTTAACTAACCAAAAATAAAAATTCCGAGGAAACATTTTGGTTTTTTACCACTATAATAATGCATGATTAGTTGCATTTTGAAAAATAATGGTATGTGATTGAATAATAAAAGATGCAGGAAATAATAGTGGAAAAAGTAGAATACAGAGCACGTTTTCTGTTTCTGCGAAACCTTAAAAATTCATGATTTGACCCCTACAGCCAAGACCCCCTACAACCAAATGTGACAGAATTCATGGGCTATCCCATAAATTTGTGTCGTTCATAATCTTATGCATTTAAGTACGCGCCATCTGTGATATTATAGCTGAATTTTCCGACTGGTAATAGGTAGCCATTTTCATAGCTGAATAAGAAAAAATAGCTTTCTGAAGTGAAATATTGGCGTTATTATTGCAAGTACTTCATTTAAAGCTTTGAATTACACTTTCAAATACGGTGTTACGGCAATGAAGCAAAAAGTATCGATTTATTGTTCGACGAAAAAAATAAAAATTTAATTTTTGTAAGTTATTTTTTCCTGAAATAGTTGGAATTCTAATTTGAAATTGCCTAATTAGATATGTACTTTAACAGAAAATCACGTTCCAATAATTAACGTTTCGTTGGAATGCATGATTTGGTCGTTTTAAAATAGACCTGAATTTTTTGCCTGTTGCAATCAGGCGCGCTCTTAATAATCTTTAACAAAATAAGATTATTCATAGCATCTAGATTGTACATTACTTGTTTTGGCTTATTTCTGAAGTACTAAAATTATGTATTACTGTTAAACAGTTTCTAAACTTATGAAACTCGTAGAATAAATCAACTGTATAATGCGCATAGAAAGTTGTTTGCTGACCTCGTGCGCTTGCGATCCTTCTTACAGTCAGGTTGCAAATGATCACTCGGTGCAGCAAATTCCACTTTCTATGCTTATTATACAAATAACTATTAATGAAAATAAATGTAATATTATGATTTTACTTATTGCAACAAGGTAAACTGTGGTAGCACTTTGAATTACATAACAGTTTCTCTATTACGCATTTTTTAGTAGGGATGTTGTGCCCGGTCGAAATTCAAACCCGGGTACCCGTAAACAGTACCGAGGTACTCTCGGGTACCCGAAGTATATAACAAAAAGGTTAGTGTACATCTGAACAGCTGAGGTAGCTACATTTTCTTTCTTTTACGCCGCGGGTTTTAAACTGAACTAAATTGAAATAGTACCTACTGCAAGTCGTCTGTTTTTCGTAAATATTTTCACACTTCCAAGTGCTATCAGATTCAAGTACGTGACTTTATCTGAAATTGGTATCAGCATCAACATCACACAGAGGATGTTTATGCTACCTATACTGACGCGATTTAATGGTACTATTGACGGGTTGCATATTTTTGTGAAGCGGATTTATTGCTTTATATGAAACAACAATCATCATTATGTGGTATGGGATGGGGTGATTCTTGTTATTACTGCATGGTTAGTTTTTCTAGAGCTTATTTCTATTGTTATAAAGTTTTTATAATCTCCGAAAAAGGGTGACTTTCTGGAAATTACATAATTTACTAGTCGGGTACTCTGGTCTTGAAAATATACCTGGGTTGACTATTACTGGGGTCGGTCCCAGTACCCGCCGACGTCCCTACTCTTGTTTTTTGCACTGACATTTCATGAAACCTTGACCTGTTCTCATAAATTGTTCATTGGCTACTGTTCTAATAGTCCGAGAGCCGGCGTCACAAATCGTCGATGAAACTAACATCGTCCATACTTTGTAGAAATGTTGTTTAGGCTAGTATATAGGGTTCCCCGTCGATCAGCTGGTCCAGTAGCGGGACACCCGGGCGCTACGGCGCCATGATTGTTGCAAACTGACAGTGTAATTTTTTTTATACTAACGAGTTTGAAGCTTTGTGAATTTGTTGTTTAAAAAATAAGAGACAGGGCGAGCTTGGTCAGCTGGTTCTCCGAGGGGACAATGCCAGTCAGCTGGGGGGGTAGTTTGGTTAAAGTAGAAATGAAAAAAAGTTACACTAACGGTCAGCTGACTCGATCAGATTGAAGCCTGTTCTTTTTAAGTAAGGAAACAAGTGGTCAGCTGCTATTTCGATGAGACAATCACGCGCAATCCATGGCGGAACGAAAAAAAAAAACGCAACTTGCTAGCATGATAAGGAAATGCGCTGGAACATTGGAGACATAGTTTATGATGTTTTTTTTAATTATTTAATATTAACATTAATATTTTTTTCTTTGGAACATCCCTAATAGCTATTTATAGTACATTTCATATAAACTTTTATTATAAAATTAACTTATATATTAAACTTATTTCAAAAATTACAATCAATGTTTCAGTTTATATTAGTGATTCATTAAAAATAAAAATAAATGATAGTTGTTGTTGTTAAGAGGTTATTTTAGTCTGAAAAATACAAATACAAATAATAATAAAAATCATAACCTATTTGAATTCTTAATATTTAAAATTAATCAAAAGTTGACCCATCGTCATACGTGCCATCATCGGATGAAGAGTATTCCTCCACTTCTACACTCTCTTCGGTATCTGATTCTGTAAAAAAGTAAAGTATGAATGTAAAATATATAAAAAGTGTATTTTAACAAGATGTAAACATTGCACTTTACCTTTTTCTTGATTGGTGATTTGCGTGATGTCGGCAACAGATTCTGGCAGTTGACTTCCTTCGAACCACTTGAAATGCAATTCCTTGCTGTTGTCGCTCAAAACCCATCCACTCGACGCAGCATCAACGTCCAGAGAAATTGACAGATGAGCAGATGTCCACATCTTTGCAATGTATGCTGTCCTCTGAATGTGTGGCATTAGTTCGGCACTGCAGGGAGGTAAGGAAGACGCATCAAAGTTTTTCATATTGCATTCTGTTAGTGCAATATCGTCGGACCATTTGTATGCTTTATGAAAAGCTGCTAATCTGGCTTCATTCAATGAACTGGTTTTGTTAAAACTGTAAATTCGGCAAACGAATTCTTCCATATTATCGTAAATGGACTTGCTGCAATTCGGATAGTCAGTGGTGAGATCTATAAATGTCTGGATGTATTTATCTGATTTCATGAGCAACTTCAATGGTCGATTTTTTCCTTTTCCATAAAATGAAGGATTGTAGTCGCAACCGGTAAAAGCGTGAAAACCCGGCAACGACTTTGCAACATCTGGCCCTAGTGTTGTATATAACTCCGTGACATTGATGTGAGATTGCTTATTTCCTGTTCCAACAAGCATGTTCACCCTGATCTTTTCGTTAATGTGACACATGTTACCCAACAGAATAATTAAGATGTCGGTATCTGAACATCTTATTGTCACATCACATTCATCCTGGATCTGTGCAAGGTGGTAAATTATTCTGGTGTCAGCTTCTTCTTGATGAGGGCAACGTAAATGAGGTTGTATCGTTCTCACAACGGCATCATTGACGACTTCAAATTTGTAACAATCCAAGAAATCAACGTAAATAGACTTGTTACCAATGAAACTTTTGTGCTGATTATTGGCCCAGAAATTTATGAAAAATTGAACAATTGCCTCCTTGAAATTGATGTTTTTGAGATCTGCTGCTAAAATGTTAACACGAGAAACGTCAGGTCCACTAATAATGAATGGACGGTCTTTTGACGTGCCTCTTAAGGATCTTTCATAATCTTTGATAGATGGAGAAACATAGCGATCAAAAACCACATAGACAGTGTTTGCTACATTGTTACAAATCATGCGGAGGAATTTTTCAGCAATTTTTCCGAAAGTAACAGGAACATCTTTCATCAAATACATAAAGAAGAAGCCATCGAAAATCATAACGTCGGTTCTTGATGGTTCGGTGCTGTCAATTTCCTTTTTCAACGCCTTCAGCAATGCAGATTTAGCGGTCCTTCGTATCGTTCCCTCTATATGACAAAGAGAAAGGGGAATTGGCGTCAACGGATAGGTCAACACCTTTTCCAATTCCAAAGTGCTGTTTATCGACAGCATAAGCAACCTTCCGAATAAATCACGCTCCATCTTCAACTGTAAAAGAAAAAAATATGAATGGTTAAATAGAACATTTTAATAACTTGTGCAATGATTTGAAATACAACAGAATATTCACCTGGACATATTTGTTTGCGATTTTAACTGTCCTCTTTTTTTGAGCGTCGCTGAAGCTAAGTATTTTGTTTCGGCTTATACTGCTTTCAAATCGAGTATCATCCTTGGAACATTCCGAAATGAACGCCAATTGTTGCTCTTCTCCCTTCTTTTCAACGCTCAGAAGTAAATCTGATATTTCATCAGAAACTGCTTGACCATTAGAAATGCTGTATAAAGAGTCCTTTTGCAAATCAGGAGAAAAAGGATTTATATTTTCTCGGATATTTGTCAAGAAAGCGTTCAATTGCTGCGACCTTGTTTTGATTACGCTATCTTTGAGATCAGCAGTAATATCCTGAGTTTTTTTTATCCCAATTTCCTCTAAAACATGCGTAATTATCGTAGATCTCATGCTGTGGCTCTTGCACCACCTTTGGCGAGCCGACAAAGAATTCGTAACATAAGAAACTCCTGTAAATGCACATTTTTGTTATATGATTTTCACGCACAATATGGAAAAAAGCATATGCAAAATGCATTTAATTTTTATTAACTAATATTATAAATATATTGTACCTGTCAGTTTGTTTGCAGCATCAGCATTAATAGTTTGCTCCAATGTTAAATCAATTGGCTGTCTGGAGTATGGCTTGTCAGTCCTTCTGATTCCGAAAGTACCATTTTCGAGCTGAAGCTTCAAGCCTGGACGTGTTTCTTCAATTTGGAGCAAATTATTGTGGTACCTCACCAAATACCGTGCGTAATTTGGCTGATTGAAGACAAAAAACAAGTTTCCTATGCGCGGTAAAATAGCCTTCAATAATTCAAAATCTGCCGTTCTAATACTGGAATTCAGCATCATGTAGTATTTTACGAAGCGGACAAACATCATGAAATACTGCGCTGTTTTGCCATGGCGTCCGTTCAGACTTTTTTGCTGATACTTTTCGTACTCTTGGAAAATATCCAGCAATTTTGGATCTTTTATTGATAAATCATCTCGGCGTTCTTTTGTAAATGAAACCAAATATTCATATATACTTTCTGTTATTGCGATGTCTTTTTTTTTCAGAAAGGTTTCAAAATGCAGAATTTCAAAAGCTACTGCCAAGAGAGGATACAGTTTCTTGCATCTGTTGAAATGTTTTCCAGTTATAAAGCTATTAACAGATCCATTTGCTAATAACCCGGTGTCAACCATGATGTTCGTAATTCCGCAGTTATCAATGAATTTGCCAATAGCTTTGAAGTACGCCATCATTACATGAAACATGCCTAGATGAATGAACAATCTATCGAATTGGGGTTTTTCAGAACTTTGTATTTGTAATGCGACTTTAGCAATAGCTAAATCGTACGTAACTTGCACAAATTCTTGGCCGCATTCATCAGCTCCTTTCAGACTTTGAAGCATGGTTTCATGAACAACAGCAACATCGGTTGGCGATGAGTTGATCGTTGTCAGGTAAGAAATTTTTTGCATGGGAGATGTATCTTCGTATAATAAGCTGTTGTATCCGATCCACATTGTAGTATTTGGTATCTTCTGATGGTGCGACAACATCCATGCGAAATAAAATTGATTGAATATCTTGCCCTGGTCAGCAATAATTGGTCGTGATGAATCATCGGCTGGTAAAAGTTTTTCAACAAGCTTTGGTTTTTTTGCATCAAATGTGCGTCTTCGTTTACCGCCTTGTCCTGGAGTACTATTATCTTCGCGACTCTCCTCTACTCTATCAACAGGGTTGATCGCAGTCAGAAATATTTTGGAAAATAATTCCAACCGTGTCATGAAGAGTATCCTTGCCGCTTGTAGTGTCCACAAATCGGTGGAAATTGTTGAATGCAACTCCGGTACATAAGTTTGGCGTTCGTACAATATCTTCAGGACATATGTCTGACCTAGATGTTGAAGAAAATGTTGCTTCCGTTTCTATTCCTTCTAAGGTAGTATAACTGCAGCATTGACCATAATGGTTGAGAATATCGATGATTTTTCTAGTATTCGTCAAACCTTTCAAGGCTAATCCCAAAGCGATGTGCTTTGAGGTTTTGATACCACCGTTAGTCGTTGCGTAAATAAGGTCTTGTGATAGTGACTTTGTCAGAATTTTTCGATTTTCATTTTGTCTTCGTCGAGTGCATGGATCAGTTAAAATTGTCTGATAAAACTCCAACAAAACGTGCGGTATTGTGCATTCTCCTTGGATCAAGTCATCTGTCGTTAATTTGTCTGATAATTTATTTGTTTTTATGGCATTAATCTCTTCCCTTAAAATCAGCGCTGCTTTTTGTAGTAAATTTTCTTTTTCCATTGTTTGAATATCATAATCTTGCAAGATGATTGCATTGAAAGGGAGCACAACTTTTTTCTTCCCAATGCTTTCGATAGAAATTTTCTTAGAAAAAGTTTCAAGTAATTTTTCTTCCAACAAATCATTTTTGTCTACAATCGAGATAGCAACATCTATTTTCTGAAGTTCCTCTTTCATTTTGTCACTATATATATCATGCAATAGGTAAAAAAAAACAGCTCTACGACTGCTTAAAACTTGATTTTCAATATATTGGCAGACATGCGCGTATGCCGTTGAATGCAACTCTCGCTTGGTATGCCATTCAGTTTTTGGTTTTTGTGCAACTTCAGAGGCAATCCGTTTATTTCTGTATTTGTGTCTACAATCGGAATGATACAATAAGACATTCCTAGTATCCATTCTTGTTTTAATATCCAAAAGTAGCTCTACATCGTTCAGAAATAATGTGTCTGATTTTATTATATTTATTGTCTCTTCATTTTTGGTTACAGCCAGTTTTACCCAATGCCCCCGAAGCTTTTTGCGAACCCTATGGCAAAATATACAGACATCGTTTTGCACGCTGTATTCTTCCTCGACACCGGACTCGTTTGTTGACATGTGTTCAGCAGGAGGAGCACATTCTTGTGTAGTTGAATCCGTACTTTGCTCTCCTGAAACTTCTTCAGTGACGGGTAGATCGGAAGCTTCATCGGAAGCAGGAACTGTAGCAAGAACATGAGCCACTAGGTCAGCAACAACGTCTTGGGCAGTAGGAACTTCAGCCGTTTCTTGTTCCGTATCGTTTTTTGAAGAAGCAGGTGCATTTTCTGTTGAAGCAGTAGCATCTTTGTCTGCCGACGTGGAGGCTTCTTCAGAAGTTACTGTGTTCCTGCGTAATAATTTATTTTCGAATATTTATTTTTTTGTATATTAATATTCATTATATTTGTGGCTTCCGATAATGAATGGGCAGCAAGAATCTATGCAATTTACCTTTTATTATGTTAATTTTTAATTTAAAGTTTCATCAATTTATTTTTTAATAAAATAAAAGAAAAGAATAAAAACATTTTTACATAATTTGTTCGAGCATAACAATGACTTCGTCTGATCGCACTCTAAATTGCGATTAACGTTTGAGGAAAAAATCATTTTTTCTTACTTAAAAAAAATTAATAAAAAAATACAGTTTTTCCAGTAAGTTTTTTTAATTAACAAATTGTGTGCCAAGGAAATTCTTTAATTTGAAGTTCAAGCAATTAAATTTGAACAATATAACAAAAGATAATATTGAAATATTACTTTTCCACAATAAAAAAAAGTAATATTTCATTTTTTCAAAAAATGCAGTTGTCCATTCACTCATTTCCGGGAGCCACAGACGTTAATTTTTTTTTTTACTAATGATCTCTGGATTAAATTCGAAGGTTTATACTTTATTACACCTTGACTAATAATTTATGATTTTTTTATCTAGTAATAATGATTAAATTAATAACTTTAGTTCATTTTATTTTAATGTAACTGTTTTGTTTCAAACGTTTTTTATAAAAAAAAACCTTCAAAGCTTTTAAAAAATACTATGTAAACATTAAAATAAAAACATTCAAATATAATATTTCTGCGTTACAAATTGATGGACTATATTTTCAAAAAACCATTTAAATTTTCATTGTTTTATTGTATCTGACTCGCTAATTATTATATAATTATTTAACTTACGATTGTTCGCCAACATTTTGTAAACATTTCCTCAATTTTGGTGATAGTGCAGTAAAACGCCTATAACATTCCATGTGATAACCTTCAAAATCACTTACACGTAAGGGTAACACAGTGTTATTCACTGTAAAACCATGTTCTTTTTTCAACTTTAATATTTTATTGCATTTCTGTAAAGTTTCTTCCTTGAAAATGATTATTTTTGGCTTTTTTGAACTACAAAAAACACATAATTGCGCAGCCATAGCGTTAGTACATGTTTTTGGATGGAAATCTACCGACAAACTGTCCTTTGTTATGCCTAGGATACACAAAGGCTCGTTTAAACGTAGTGCGATGTTGCCCTATTACCGGCCGGCCACGCTTTTTTTTTCGTTCCGCCATGGATTGCGCGTGATTGTCCCATCGAAATAGCAGCTGACCACTTGTTTCCTTACTTAAAAAGAACAGGCTTCAATCTGATAGAGTCAGCTGACCGTTAGTGTAACTTTTTTTCATTTCTACTTTAACCAAACTACCCCCTCCCCCCCCCAGCTGACTGGCAATGTCCCCTCGGAGAACCAGCTGACCAAGCTCGCCCTGTCTCTTATTTTTTAAACAACAAATTCACAAAGTTTCAAACTCGTTAGTATAAAAAAAATTACACTGTCAGTTTGCAACAATCATGGCGCCGTAGCGCCCGGGTGTCCCGCTACTGGACCAGCTGACCGACGGGGAACCCTATATACTAGCCTAAACAACATTTGTACAAAATATGGACGATGTTAGTTTCATCGAAAATAGTGTGACGCCGGCTCTCGGACTATACATACAAATTGGCAAAATACTTAGGTAAAATACTTTCTAATTTAACCCAAAAAAATACTTTTAGTGTTAAAGATTCATGGTCATTTAAAAATATTATAGACCTTCAAAAACTACCTACAAATTATGAATTACTATCTTTAGATGTTATTTCATTATATACAAATATTCCAATAGACCTTGCGTTATAAACTGTCGAAAACAACTGGGACAAAATTAATGAATACACTACAATTCCAAAACAAGATTTTCTAAACATTTTAAAATTCGTATTAAATAATACATATTTCTCCTTCAACAATCAAATATATAGTCAAAATTTTGGAGTACCTATGGGTTCACCCATATCAAGCGTAATTGCTGAATGTATTAATGGATGTTGAAAACCAACTCGTTAAAAATAACAAACATATCTGTTTTTACCAAAGGTATGTTGACGAAATAATAATGGGAGTTAATAAACTAAAAATTGATTAAATTTTTCAAATTTTCAATAATTTTCATAACAGATTACAATTCACTATGGAAAAAGAAAACAAAAACAATTCTATAAATTGTCTAGACCTCACCCTAACCAGAGAAATGACTGGCAAAATAAGTACAAATTGGTACAGAAAACCAACAAAATCTGACAGATATTTGAATTGCTTTTCCAATACAACAATCAAATACAAAAAAAGTGTGATATCTGGACGTGCCATTTTATTATCCGATAAAAAACATCATAAAGACAACCTAACAATTATAACAAACATACTTCTACTGAACAATTATCCCTTAACTTTTATTAACAACAATATTAAAAAAATAGGAAATATGCTACAATTACAAAATAATAATAATAAATCAATAAATCTGCAGCCAAATTTTCTAAATAATGAATTTAATAATCAGCAAAATACAACCAAAAATTATATTACTATCCCATATATATAGTTATCAGAAAGTATAGAAAAAGAATTAAAAAAAAAAGACATTTACACTGCTTACCAAAACCATAATAGAGGACAAAAAATATTTTATAAAAACTTAAAAGACAACAAATACAAATTTAAAATCAAATATTATTTATGAAGCACAATGTAAAAACTGTGATTCAACGTATATCGGACAAACAAAGCAATATTTAAAACGTCGCATGACCCAACACCAACAATCAATTAAAAAAAAATACTCAATCCATTACAACCAAATACTGCTCTCTCAGACCATACTGACGATTTAGACAATCCCAAAATACTACATAATGAAACAAATTTGAGAAAACGTTTATTACTAGAATGCATTGAAATCAAAAAATCACCGAAAGCAATTAATTATAAAACTGACACGGAAACTTTAAACAAAACTTATGACAATATTATTAAAAAATGTAATTGATCCCTATTTTAAATAATGGTAAAATATAAAAAAAAATAAAAATAAAAAAAACTACTAAAACATTACTAGATAATTGTTTCAATATCAAAATAAATATTAAATTTCAATATCATAATTACAATAATAGCTTTAATCATAAACATTCAAACTACATTTAACTATAACGATTCTTAAAACACAAATTATTTCATAATACATGCTTAATGTAGGTACAGTTGTGTGCAAATAAATCTGGGACAGTGTTTTTTTCACATGCAGGTTGAGTTAAGAATTGAAGAATATCTCCATGGATTTCTTCTTATCAGAAAGAGTTACAGATTTCATTACCTGTTAAAGTTTAATGTAACTCTTTCTGATAGCAGAAGATCCATGGAGATATTCTTCAATTCTTAACTGAACCTATATATGAAAAAAACATTGTCCCAGATTTATTTGAACACGACTGTACATGTGTAAAAAAATTAAATATATATATAATAAAAATAATAAAAGAAAAATAATTACTATTTTAAAATAATTTTATATCATAAAACTTTTAGATCTACAGAAAAATTTTATACCCTATGAATAACTATTAAAATTTCCGTCATTAACCACAAGATGGCCCCTACAGCATTTCCTTGTCAGAGCCAGTAGATATAGAGAGTACCGCCACGTCCGCCATGTTTGTTCCTTTGTCATATACGTCACTTTGAGGTTTGTAACACAATTCCGTCAACGTGACATTTATTGGCAATCCGAAATTTTACTTAAAATTGGCAAGACTGTAAGTCTGTCAAATTCGAGGTTAGTAGGTTAGGTTTTGTTTGTTATTTGACACAAATTGATGGAAAACATAACCTGATAACCTCGAATTTGACATAGACTTACAGTCTTGCCAACTTCAAGTAAAAATTTAGACATAACTCAATCAATCATTGCTGATGGAAACAAAAATGGCGGCGATGGCGGCATTTTCACGGATCAAAGAATGGCGGTACTCTCTATATCTACTGGCTCTGTTCCTTGTCAAAAAGCAAACCAAAGTAAAATGTGCTCTCAAATTTTAATTTTTATAAATAATGGTTCAATACTCGTAAGTAACATAAAATTGATGCTACAATTGAATCTAATAATATTATTTTACAGATTAATTGATCCTTTAATCCAAACGCATGTTTTCCAATAACAAAAATTTTAAAATAAAACCATAACCTAACAAAACAGAAACATTCCAATCTGAAAGACCAACAGAAAATTATACCAGCACAAGCCATTACATATGTAGAGGAAAACAATATTAATAGTACAAGAACTATACATGTTAATAATAAAATACAAGTTCACAACCATAATTAATAAGAAAATAAAACCAAGTAAACCTATCGTAGAGCGTGGACGTTTCACAGGTTTTTACCTCAGTTGATTCGTCATTACCAAACCAAATAAGTCTGCCATTGGTAAAGTGTAACCTTAATTCGAAAACTGCATCTTATTACGTTGAATTTTCCAGATTAAATTCCACGTAATTATGTAACATGGTTCGCTTTCATTAAGTAACAAAAAAACAAGGGGAAAAAAAAAGATTTAAAGCTGACATTATAGCTTACACATCGAAATAATAAACGTTTAAACTTCCAACTACACATAAATATAATTTTATGAATCCTGTATCACTTTTAATGTAAAACATTGTCTGACGGTTAAAGGTAAATTAATAACATTATTTGATATATCTAAATAATATATTTTCTTTTTTTAGTTTGTATTAAAATGTAAACTACACAATAGTATATTGTATGTTAAGAGCTGAAAGTGCATTCTTGCCGCTTGCGCATGTATATTGCTGGTTGAGACGAAGTCGAAACCAGCAATCATGCAAAAGCGGCAAGCGCACTTTTAGCTCGAAACATACATACTATTTTTTCGACGACTGAGCATATTATTAAAGGAAAATATCAAATTTCGTTTTATCGTAAAAATTAATTGACAATCAAGTTAACATTACTCGCGCAGTCTATGACATTATTTCCACAAATGACGGGCGTTGTCAAGGAAACATTCGGACGTGGCTACCTATTTTGTTAACGCGGAAACCCAAAACGCTCGGCGAGCGGCAAAAAGATGAAAACGCACGCTCAGCGGCAAATGTCAACTTTCTGTTGTCAAATGACAGTGAGAAAAATCTACTTTCGATGTCAGTCGTCGAAAAACACATTTTCATTGTGACAATTACAATAAAACAAGTCTGAGGGGGTACACATCAGAATACATCGACGTTAAGTCTGGAGTGCCCCAGGGATCGCACCTTGGTCCTTTATTATTCAACATTTATTTACACAACATTAATAACATTTTTCAGTTTTGTGAAACATCATTGTATGCCGATGACTTCAAAATTTATCACACAATTAAATCAGTATCAGATTGTTCTAAACTCCAAGACGATTTAACTAGATTTCAAAATTATTGTTCAGAAAATAAATTAAAATTAAATATTGATAAATGCCACCATATAAGTTTTACACGAAATAAGAAGCCTATACAATTTCAATACAAACTTAACAACGTATACATAAAGACAACCGAAACTATCAGAGACCTCGGTGTTATTCTTGATGGTAAACTAATTTATGATAGCCATATAGATTACATTACCAAAAAAGCTAATAGGTTGTTGGGTTTCGTTATAAGAACTGCAAAGCCTTTTTGAAATCTCAAAACACATATGTGTTTATATTACTCCTACATTAATAGTATTATCAATTATGCATCTACTATATGGAATCCACAATATTCTGTTTATATAAATAGAGTAGAAGGAGTACAGAAAAGATTTATTAAACATCTTTATATAAAACTGAATATACCTATCAATAATTATAATAGGTGTCTTCAGCAGCAGGGGATGTTAAGTTTGGCAGAGAGACGTAAAATAGCTGATGTAATGCTTCTCTACAAAATAGTAAACTCAGTCATCGATTGTCCCCAAATTTTACAATACATTAATTTCAACGCTCCACCTCGCTCTTTACGATTACCGCCACTGTTTAACATCCCCAGTTTTAACACATTTGCATTCAATAATTCTCCTATATTAAGAATGTGTAGAACATACAATGATTTGTTTTTGGACGTTGATGTTTTTTATTTGACCCTCCTGAAATTTAAAAAAATGCTGTATTCCAGGGTGTTTCCTGGATGAACTAAATTAATAAATTAGTAATTATATAATTTTATATTAATGTGTTTATTTTTGCCTTTACCATGTATGTTTTTGTAAGTTGGACAGTTTTTTTTTTAGTTTTCACTTAAAGTAATGCTACATTTAGTTTTAGATTAATATATAAGTGGATATTGTATTGGGTTCGTCCTGTTATATCCCTAATAGTTAAATAAAATAAATAAATAAATAAATAAATAAAAACAAAAGTCAAAGTCAACAAATTGTGACATGTCAACTAATCTCCATTTCCTATCAAATACAAGAACTCAACTCATACAACCTTAATCAAAGATACTATTATTGTAAGTAGTAATGCTGATCTTTTAATACTTAATAAAATTTTAATGCTTATTTTGATTTCCACAATAAACTCCTTTAATTGTTTTAATAAGAGAAGTTCCTCCAATTGTCAGTACATTTCTGTTATCCAATAATTGAACAAATAATTCAAGAATCAGTTATAACAGGTAATTCAAATTAAGTGTTGGAAATTATGACCTTTCACTTATCTAAAATTAATATGCAATTAAATGTATTCTTTTATCTATCCTCAGATTGTTAATCATTCTTGTCAACAAATTGTCCTTTTTTATTTCAAATATTGTCTGAAGAAGCTAACGATGTTTAGCGAAACGTTACAAAAAAAAACTTTACATGTTTTTAACAATAAAATTTTAAAGTGTCTTGACTAAAATGTTTTCTTAGTATCACATTGCTAAACCAATTACATTAGCTGCAATCTTTCTCTGATTATGCAAGACGGGTGAGAGGTTTCTGGTAGATGTGTGAACCCTTCATGGTGTGAACATAATTGCTAGTGACTACTCATTAACCTTGCAAGAAACTTAAATTGCAAAAACAGCTGTTAAACAAAATTTAATCTTGAGGATTATTTATTTTATTTATTTTGGTTTATTATATGTAAGAATGAAGTAATTAGTTATGTAAAGATAGGTTTATTACACCCTCTACACTTAACGGTAGAAGAGGGATGGATTATATATATATATAATATAATTTTATATTAATGTGTTTATTTTTGCCTTTACCATGTATGTTTTTGTAAGTTGGACAGTTTTTTTTTTAGTTTTCACTTAAAGTAATGCTACATTTAGTTTTAGATTAATATATAAGTGGATATTGTATTGGGTTCGTCCTGTTATATCCCTAATAGTTAAATAAAATAAATAAATAAATAAATAAATAAAAACAAAAGTCAAAGTCAACAAATTGTGACATGTCAACTAATCTCCATTTCCTATCAAATACAAGAACTCAACTCATACAACCTTAATCAAAGATACTATTATTGTAAGTAGTAATGCTGATCTTTTAATACTTAATAAAATTTTAATGCTTATTTTGATTTCCACAATAAACTCCTTTAATTGTTTTAATAAGAGAAGTTCCTCCAATTGTCAGTACATTTCTGTTATCCAATAATTGAACAAATAATTCAAGAATCAGTTATAACAGGTAATTCAAATTAAGTGTTGGAAATTATGACCTTTCACTTATCTAAAATTAATATGCAATTAAATGTATTCTTTTATCTATCCTCAGATTGTTAATCATTCTTGTCAACAAATTGTCCTTTTTTATTTCAAATATTGTCTGAAGAAGCTAACGATGTTTAGCGAAACGTTACAAAAAAAAACTTTACATGTTTTTAACAATAACATTTTAAAGTGTCTTGACTAAAATGTTTTCTTAGTATCACATTGCTAAACCAATTACATTAGCTGCAATCTTTCTCTGATTATGCAAGACGGGTGAGAGGTTTCTGGTAGATGTGTGAACCCTTCATGGTGTGAACATAATTGCTAGTGACTACTCATTAACCTTGCAAGAAACTTAAATTGCAAAAACAGCTGTTAAACAAAATTTAATCTTGAGGATTGAAAACGTATGTTAAACTTTTGTAAGTTTATGAGTTTTTGTGAAACTAAATTTTGGGATTTTATTAATTGTTCTAATTTATTGTTCTCCTATTCAGTATTTATAGATACTATTTTAATTCTGGGATTACTTAATTTATCTTCCTTAAAACTATATTTCTCACCTAATCCATCAATTAAATGTTGCTTTAAAGATTGCTTGTGATGTTTTGTTCGCACTTTATTACCAAACCACCATCTGGGATTTCTTTTATGTGTTTTATACCATTTTTTAATAATTCAGGTTTATTTTTCCATTTAGTTCCTTTTATATGTCTAAAGCAAATTGCTTAATTTTTGGTTTCAAAGTAACACTTGGGATATTCTTTTTTCTTTCTGCTTTTCGAAACACTTTCCGTTTTTAGGTAATTTGTGGCTACTTTTGCATATACCTACAACCTGCATGTTACCTTCCAGCTGCAATATTTCTTTCGATGAGAAGTTTTGTTTTTATCTTCCACTTCTGTTGCCAGTTTCTTTATTAATGTATTTTCTGCTAAAACTGCTCCACTTTCTTCAGTTCTCGTATTTGATCGGCCTTTACATTGTTGAATTAGTTCCATTAATAGATTATTTTCCATTGCTAAAGAGTTTACATAGATCTGCTAGATGTGAATGGGTCTGTTTGATTAATGTTATTATATGTTGCGGGTCTTGGCGTATGGTTTTGCGTGTAGGGGTTGTATTAGGTGTTAATTTACTCCTTAGTTGTGGTTATAATGTTTGCTGCAATTGTTTATATACTATACATCCTTTATAATTGGCTGGATGATTTCCTTCACTGTTAACACATTGAACTTTTTTGTTTTCTATTTTTTTGGGATAAACTGACTTGTTGTTCAACGCATTGTGCATGTTTGTTACTTCATGTCTTAAATCTTGTATGCTATTTTTAATTTCTTCAACATCGGTGGAGTGGTAAACATTTTTTAATAGTTACCACTCGGAAACTTTTATCATGTTTGGCTTTGTATATGTGATATTTCGTGTTTTTATCTTTTGGCATTTTTATATTAGTGTGTTTGGTTCTAATTTAACTTGATTACCACTGAGTGCTTTTGTAAGGTATTTTCTTCTGCTATTTTATTTAATTCTAAGACTAGTGGCTTTATGTCTTCCACACCAGCAATAAACATTAGTGGAGATTTTGGGTGCTTTTCTTGTTCATTACGTATATTTGTTTCCATCGATTGTTCCTCAGCAAGGTGCTCGTAACGATTCTTTAGAGTAACACTGTTACTTAACCAATACTTATTTGATTTGCATTGACTTGAGTGACCTTCGTCTGTTTCTTGGTCGTTTGTGACTTTTTGCAGTTTGCCATTCATTATCATGTGATGTTTGAGATAGCGTTAATTCTCTTATAACGGGTGTTCATAAACAGTCGTCATCCCAGTTGCTTTGAAAAACAAAATGTTATGTCTTTGATTAATTCGTGCAACACAATGAAACGTCATTGACTACTGTCATAGCGCAGTTTTTCTCAGTTATAATAGACATACGTTTTTGAAGTCAAAACCTACTGGGATGACGACTGTTTATGAACACCCGTTAGGATAGTGCATTGTTTGGTCGGATAATTGAATATTTGGCTGTTGTTGATTATAATTAAAAGCAGAATAGTGTTGAGGTTGTGGCATTATCATGTGAGAATAAAACTAACAAGAAAACAAAATGTATAGATTTATAAAAAATTTATTTTGTCACATGGCACTCATGACTTGGTCAGCCTCGGCCTGGTAGTATTCAAGTGAAAAATTAAAATTGCAACTGGAAACTGTAAGCTGTAGTAACTCGGAAGGAAAGCTGTATGCACTGTCATTATTTTCAACGAGGTGTGAATCACCTTAAATATATTATATATATTTATTCTAGAATTATTAACAATTATTTTTTTTTGTTTCAGAGCCAGCTCTTCTCTATTTTTCCATGCTGGGTCTTCAGCAGTTCGAAGGATGAACAGTTCTTCTATGTAGCTACTAACTACTATCACCAAATATGTGCATTTACAAGCCTGTTCAACAAGACGGAAAAATGAGCAAGCAGCACAACCTCTGTTTTGAATCTCTGTTTCGCATCACATCAGAGAAAGAAAATAGTGAAGTGTCGTTTCACCGAGGATTAGTAAAAATTTGATTACAGAAAAACTGCTTTTGTTATATTATGTGGTCGATGTGTCATCTTTGATTGTTTTTGTTTCTCAAATCAACCAAAAGGCATTGGAGTGCAATGCAATTGATTTTTTCTTAATTTTTTTATATTGCCAGAACAAATATAACCTTGATAGTTACTCAACATCATTGCTATTCACCACTTTCTGTAGTTTGCTGGTTTGCTGTAGCTTTTGTGTTAGTTGTGACATTGTTATTAGACCACCAGTATACAACATTGTACTTTGTATGTACATTTGGTAAAAGTAATTATTTCATCGATGCTAAAATCGTCTATCCGTTCCTTTGGTTCTAAGTTTTTTAACTTTTCACAACAACATGGTGTTGAGTGGGGCGCAACACTCTTTCTCGTTGTTTATTTTTCATTCTTATGTATTGTCCAGTTGCTGTGCAACCTGTTGCTTCCTACAATCGATCGCATTCCAGACACAATCTGGATGTGGAAACTAATATATAATTGTACTGTCTTATTTTTAGAAACTACACACCTACAAACTGCGAGAGGAAAGAACTTAAGCAAGTTCAACGAAGAAGGAAACCAGCTATTTTAGCAGCAATAGTGAACTGACCAGTTTTTAAGCATTTTATAGCAGTGTCTATTTGTAGTAGATATCGGTTTTGACAACTGTGGATAATAGAATGAGGTGTAACATACTATTTTTCAGTTATGAACTAAATAGGTGTCATTGGAAACCTTTTATTTGGAGCTCACCTTAAATTGGGGATACTTTGTTTCAGATTTTTCAGTTTTTTAAATTTTCTGTCTTGAAGAAAAGTTTCAACACCACTCTAATAATAGCAAAGGTGCGGGCCAATTACGGTAACGAGTCGGAATCCAAAAGAAAATTCTGTCACTCAAATCAGGAAAATACTTTCGTAGTATACAATCAAGGAGAGACTGAGACACTAGAATGAACAGCGAAGTCAGAATTCATATGATCCAAGATGGTAAGGTTCCGATAAGGGACGGTGCGGATGGTAAAACGGTTGGGGCGATATCATTAAAGCCTTTCACGACAGTCTTGTCTGGAAGTAGTTCTTCAACGACAGCCAACACTTGTCTTATAAATAAGGCAGCGATAGGGAATAGTAGCATGATGGTAAAGCAGTTTTTCTGAGTATCCAGAAAATTTGAAAATATTGGACTACGGCTTCGCTGATACGCTCTAATGAGCGGAAGAGCAAATACAGCTTCTCCAAAAGTTACAGTTGCAGGGTATCCCCATACTGCTCGTACTTTAACCTTGCCATGCTCGGCTAAATGAGATCTAACAAAAGCGCAACAGTCAGGAGGTCTAAGATCTTTACCTCTCTTTATCTGATGCCAAAAGCCCCGGATGCGATGTACCGCATCGACATCAGCAGCGACGTCTCGCTTCGTCTTATAACCCAATTGCTTCCATGGTAAACCAGGAGAGCTAGACCAGATGTTAAGGTCTTTCTGTTTGAATACGTCATTAAGATGTAATAAAGGTTGTTGATCCAAACGAAAGGCGTTATAAGCTTGATTTATCGCTAACTTCATTTCCAAGTCAGGGACAACTTGAATATCATTCTGAAATTCAAGGACATCACGCTCGATTAAAGGGAGAGTAACTGGACTTTTATGTAGTGATAGTTCTCTACTAACTAATGATTTAAGGTATGGACTGGATCCGATGTATCCAGAGTGTCTTTGCGAAAATCCTTCTCTACGAGGTAGAGATATCATTCTGCAGATTCCGCTGATGGCAGCAAAAAAATGTAGATTGTTAAGAAAAGTGAGAGTTTTACAGTGAGTGCCAACATTTAATTTACAAGCGAACTCATAGTAGCAAGTGGATTAATTTTATTTGAGCATATAAGAATTTTTTCTAATTCATTGCAAAATCTAGCCCAAATGAAATTTTGACGTTTGAAAGTGCCTTTATTAATTAACAATCACCATAAATAGTTGTTTAGATGGAAGGATGAAATATTTTTTTTTATAAATCCAATACCGTAGAATGGGGTGAATAGGATCACTTTTATACTTTGAAACGATGTCTCTCCCAGAGTAATACAGAGAAAATTTTGATCTGCATATTAAAACAACAATCTATACCTGGGCTATTGATTTTTGATGCCCAATATTTTTTATGCCGACTGGTTGCCCACAGATTTTTTTTTGTTCTCTGATTCTATTCACCTACCATTTTGGTGAATAAATAGGATCAGCCAAGCTTTTCTAATGTTTAATCCTATTCACCTTTGTGTGGTGTGAATAGGATAACACAATTTTTGCATGTGAACCTTTAGCTTTAAAGAAAATTCCTTTTTTAAATTTTCTATTCAAAAACCAAGATCAAACAAACTTTTATTGGTATAAGTACATGTTAAGAGGTATATGTAACAGCAAAACCTATTTAAATTGTTTATTGTATTCACATATACGAATTTGAAATCTGAGAAGACCTCTTCCATATTTTCTGGAGGATTTAGTTTTCCAGCAATTTGTTGGAAAGTGAACTCGAACTCATCTTTCACATCCGGAAAAGTGTACACGTAACCTGAATAGTCTCTAGTAGTTTTCTTCGTACCCGTCCTCATTTAATTTCACAACTTGAGCTATATAATATTTGGAAAAGGCCCTGGATGTACTTTGTGCTTTGTCGTTCGTGAAATAAGGTATAGTCAAAATTATACCCATTCGGAGTCACGTGACTTTTGTCTGTCTCTGTTCATCTTTAGTAAAATAGATGAAATGGAAGAAATTTGAAAAAAAGGCATGTCGATTCATAAAATTAATTTTAAAAATTTGACGTTTCTAATCTGTCAGATTATATTTTTCGTGTAAGTTATTGAGATAAGGGTAATAAAACCTAAAATTGTTGAGCCGAAAACTGGAAATTAAAAGAAACCATCGGACATGCGGTATAACGAGCAGTCACAACAATTAATTTGAATATTATGCGTTTTTTTTATGAAGAGTACAATATTAATAATAGTAAATCAACAGTTTCACCCTCCAACGCTGTTCGCCGTGCTTCTCTTGCGTTAAATATCTCGGAGAGCACAATTTACTGAAAATATGAGCTAGAAAGTGAAGAATGCAAAAACGGAAGTCGACGAAGCAGTCAAGACACTATATATAAAATGTATGTAGCTAAAGAATTTGTAACCATAAAAAATCTAAAAGATGCTTGGTTGAAGAATCTGGAGGAGATTTTTCACATTCAGTTTCTTCCCTAAATAGATTGTGCAAGGAAATAGGCTTCAAATGGCAATGTTTTATAACAGAATATGCATGCACAGAAATTGACTTAAAATTTGCTATACGCAGCAGGTTTTTAATGTAGCAGCTGACATATCTTTATTATATTTACATTTTACGACATGTTATGTTTTCTTTAACCTGTAAATTGAGTTTGATTTCATATAAGAGAATAAACCCGTAGCAATCTTGTTTTAGAAATTGGCATATGTCAGGATAACCTACAAAACGGAATGTCATTTATTTCCCTAAAATTGCATTTTTAAGAAGCGACATACGTAAAATTGCTAGATTATCACGTGACTCCGAATGGGTATAAATTTGACTATAAGTGTATGAGTAATCTGTCACCCACATTAATGTCATTCTTGGTGACAGGCAAGAGACTATTTGAAGACCTTGGGGCAAGAAGGTGTTAAGCCACAAACATGTAAATGTGAGAAAATTGCATTTAAACCTTTTATTCAAATCCTGAAATCAGAGTTGCTATACCATTAGTACGATTTTGTGTGGAACTTGATTTGAAACAGAAGTAATAAAACATGTAACTTTGACAGTTATTTATTAAGCTCTTCATTAAAAAAATACAAAAAATTTGAAAAAGTGGCTTGTACCGTTTTTCTTTCTAAACTTTTTAAATAA
Organism: Agriotes lineatus; assembly: GCA_940337035.1. NCBI lineage: Eukaryota > Metazoa > Arthropoda > Insecta > Coleoptera > Elateridae > Agriotes > Agriotes lineatus. The sequence goes on from CALNHX010000941.1 coordinate 80,306, forward strand.
ATTTTAGAACTCAATCATAATATTGTTATTAATGATCTTCGTCACTACAGTCTTCTACATCACCTAGGTCTTCTACATCACCTAGGTCTTCTACATCGCTGATCTCTTCGAAATGTTCTATATTCTGTTCTTCGGAATGGTCTTCTTCCTTACTTTCGCTCAGAGCTCGTATGTCTTGGTAAAACTGAAGGTAGGTAGGTGGAATGTATTCAATGAGTTTAGAAAGATTTTGATTTTGTTTCTAGTTCAAGGCAACCGGAGCAGAATACTTCTTCTTTAAATCTCGAAAGTAATATTGATCTTGATCCTTTTCTCCCAATATTAACTGCCTTATATTCCTCATTTACATGATGTTTTATATTCATTATGTTGGGGTTTTCAAAAGAAAATTTGAAACAACGAATTGTATTGAACTTCAGTTTTTCTTTGTCATCTGTCTTAGATTTTTTAACAATTTGTGTCTGAATATTCTTAACCTTTTCACACCGGGGTTGGATTTAGGACGTATACCGCCTAGCCGGGCTTCGACGAGCCTTGCGCATGCGTGCGCTTCCCGGTAGGCGAGGGGTTCAAAGTTGGCGCATTTTTGCGCTTCCCGGTTTTTCGGTCTTTTTTGAATGGTGCCTGTATGCGTAATACTTCTAAAGGGCGACTATACGCAATTGCGACAATGTCTAATAATTATGGTGTAAATAAATCTACAAGTAAGAGCATAATGATCTTTATTTTTTAAGCTTTATAACAAACCAAATACGTTTCTATATAATAGTGGTAAGGAAAAAAATAATAAAAATAAACACTATGGTAGTACAAACTTGGTGTTGATAACCTACATCCAATACTTTTTCTTGGTATGATAGTTTTCAAAACAGGGTAGCACACATAAGGGGGCGTCACATGGAGAGCATAAATACGTTGTTTCCTTTCTTATAGATTTTTTTTGCACACACTATGCATCTCACGTGTTGGTTTTCCATTGGTTTTTGGAAATTGCGAGATAAAATGTCTTGCTGTCAGTCTTAATGGCGAGTCAGTTTCAGCAGTTCTTTTGCCACTACGACGGGGTGCGCCTTTATGATATTTTTGGAGTAGTCGCACTAAATCCAACTGAAACTTGGCGATAGGAGTATTTTTTCCAGTTTTCATTTTATACACTGCGTGGGAGTTCAGAAGAGTCATATCAAGTAAATGGAAAAATGTTTTTTTGTACCATTTGACTGATTTTCTCACCGATTCTATCGAACTTTGTAACATCGGTTTTATCCACCGCCCCCATATTTTTATTGTAATCGAAAATGCACTTTGGTTTGTAGATATCTTCATTTGTCGTATGGTCTTGTTTACCAGTCGCAACCTTTTCTGCAGAGTGGCATGTAGAGAGCATATGCACATCACGTTTGTCTTTCCATTTCATGCATAACAAATTATTGGTTGAATAATAGATCATTTGTCCTATCTCAATGTTTAGTTTCAAATCAGGCATATACAACCTATTTGGCTTGACGGTTCCGCAAGCATTTGTGTGCCTATTGTAGAGATGATTGTATAAAAGGGGACTAGTATACCAATTGTCAGTATATAACGTGTGCCCTACGTCTAGGTAAGGTTCCATAAGCATCAAAACGATGTTTCCAGATTTACCAAAATCCTTGTCAAATTCTTGAATTTCGGTAGCAGCTCCACAGTAAATTATGAAATCTAGAATATAACAACTAGTCTCACTGTCGCGTAAAATAAAAAATTTGATGCCAAAACGGTGGCGCTTCGAAGGAATGAATTGTTTGAAGCTTAGTCTTCATTTGAAGAGCATCAAACTTTTAGATGGTTCAATAGTAATCTAATTTTATATAGCTTGTCTGTCTTCTGATTATTATTATTATTATTGTCCACAAAATGCAGTGAAGATAAAATAGAAAAGTAGCCGTCTCGTGTAAATATTTGTCCAAATATTGGCGTTGCCAGCAATATACCGGGTGTAACAGGATCATGGTACACCCCCGTATCTCCGTTAGTTTTAAAGGTAATTTATTGAAATTTGGTATATCACATATACATAATAAGCGGCACTTTTTGACCTGCAAATGATTTTTTTTTCACTTCCGGTTTCGCCGGAAGTGATACCAACTTTCGATTTTTAAATAGAACACCCTGTATATTATTACATTTCTGAAATCTGCATAATTTTCTGAATCCAATGATACCACATAAGTGACATTTCAAACGTCAAAAATTTTTTTAATTTAATTTTTAGTTTTCCATTTAAGTGTGCCATGATGGTTCCGATTTATTCCAATTGATCCATTTAATGCTAGAAAAATCGAAATCCCGTCAAAAATACTAAATTGCGTTTTTTATGAGCAAATAAAGTTCACCGTAATCAATTTTGGGGTAAAACTCAATTTTTTCAAATGGAACCATATTGGTACCGTGGTACCATTTATTAGTACTATTAATAAGGAATTTATTCATACATGGTAATTAAATGTGCGATAAATACAAACAAAATTACAACTAAAAGAAAATAAGAAAATACAAAAAATACAACTTGAAATACAAAAAATTAACACAAAACATTACAACAATTGTTCGAAATGCTGTCCATTAACGTCAACGCACTTCTGAACTCTCGTAGCTGTTTCTTGAAGAACGTTCGATAATTGCTGGGCCGTTATTCTATTAATTGCGCGTCTTACTCGCAACTCCAGATCTTCGCGGGTTGTAACGGGGGTTGCATAAACAATGTTTTTCAAATGGCCCCAAACAAAGAAATCAAGAGGTGTCAAATCAGGTGACCTTGGAGGCCATCGCACAGGACCATTCGTCGAAATTACGTTTTCTTCGAATGCTTGTTGAAGGTAATCAATTACTATTCTTGAATTATGGGGAGGAGCTCCATCTTGTTGGAAATACATTCCCTGTCGTAAATGGATAGGTAATTCAGCTAACCTGTCCTCAATTTCATTTTGCAGAAATCCTAAGTATCTAGCTCCAGTCAAGGCTCCTTCAAATATTATTGGACCAATGACTCTACGACCGACTATTCCAAGCCAAACATTGAAACCGAACCGCACTTGAAAATTACCCTGCCGCAATAAATGTTGATTTACTTGTGACCAATACCTTGTATTTTGTCGGTTAAATAATCCCATATTTGTAAACCTACACTCGTCCGAAAATAAAATCCTTCCCAAAAAAGCATTGTTTGGCTGCACATTATTCTGCAAGATCCAATTGCAATATTCCATCCTACGTTCATAATCATTTTCGTACAGGTGCTGGTGCAATTGATATTTGAAGGATTTATAATTGTGTTTGTGCAAGATTCGGCTTACCGTTTGGTGACTAATTTCCAAATCAAACCCAATTTGCCTTAAAGAAACAGTCTTATCAACTTCTATTCGAGCTAAAACATTAATTTCCGTTCCTTCGTCAATGATAACGTTTTCTTCGGGATCGGGATCATGGTTAGGCTCTCTTCGGAATTGATTTTCAAGACGATTAAAATAATTTCTCGCTGGACATTGTCTATCAGGATATCGGTCGGCATAAAGGTTTCTAGCCGCAAGGCCATTTTTTCTACATTCCCCATAAATAATTAACATGTCCACTCTTTCATCCTTTGTATAAATGTGCGGCATTTTGAACAAAAATAACAACAAATGTAAAGACTCTTCCAATACACAATAGAAACACCGATAAACCAACAAGTATTTATTTGACAGTCTGAATAAACAATTTCATTGTTTTCAAAGCCTCCTTAGTCTTAACACTAAATTAGACCAAAATAATTGTATTTTCTTATTTTCTTTTAGCTGTAATTTTGATTGTATTTATCGCACATTTAATTACCATGTATGAATAAATTCCTTATTAATAGTACTAATAAATGGTACCACGGTACCATATGGTTCCATTTGAAAAAATTGAGTTTTACCCCAAAATTGATTACGGTGAACTTTATTTGCTCATAAAAAACGCAATTTAGTATTTTTGACGGGATTTCGATTTTTCTAGCATTAAATGGATCAATTGGAATAAATCGGAACCATCATGGCACACTTAAATGGAAAACTAAAATTAAATTAAAAAAATTTTTGACGTTTGAAATGTCACTTATGTGGTATCATTGATTCAGAAAATTATGCAGATTTCAGAAATGTAATAATATACAGGGTGTTCTATTTAAAATCGAAAGTTGGTATCACTTCCGGCGAAACCGGAAGTGAAAAAAAAAATCATTTGCAGGTCAAAAAGTGCCGCTTATTATGTATATGGGATATACCAAATTTCAATAAATTACCTTTAAAACTAACGGAGATACGGGGGTGTACCATGATCCTGTTACACCCGGTATCTGTAGACCAATAGTCACAACCACGTAATTTTTTTACTTGCGCCATCAAGAGGGAGATTGCCACAAAACAGTACATTTCAGATGTTTCTATATCACTCCAAGCTTTTGATTTTTTATTAGATACTATTAGGATCGGCTGTTTGCTAGTGAAAAAGATTACATTGCTGTATAATTTCCACAATAAAGTCTTCGGAGAAGCAAAGCATTCCAATGTTGGGTTCTCAGGAACATTTGCCTTGCATCCTGCATTTACATCTTGAAATTGATGCGCTTGTGGTTGATTAGTCGGGTCAGTGTCCCAATGAAAACGGTCGTCGGTTTTTTTTTGCTTAGTGGCAGGGAAAGCTGTTATGACAAAGCTAGTTGCAGTAATTCGTTGCAAAAGAAATACATTATCTACTTACTTCTGTTAGCAACTCGGTTGCCTGGTCTATCTTCTTATGTTGTGAGTAGGAACAGCTATGAAAACAAAAGTAATGTTAATTCCCTGCGTTTTTCGAAAAATTAAAGCTACTCACAGTAGAATGGGGCTACCTATCCCCTCCACTTTTTATTTGATTCGCGGATTCGCGGTTTAATTCGCGGATTTAATTTCGCGGTTTGATCTAATTACATATGTGCTACTGATTAATCACATATGAACTTTGATATTTAATTTACTATGTGCTACTGATTAAATTACGCGGCGGCCATTTTTAAATTGCTTCCGGAATTACGCGTCGGCCATCTTGGTTTTCTGGCGCGAATAGAAAATCATTTTGCAGACAAGTTGATACATATACCGGGTGTCCGTTCTCAAAGTCGAACATAGGCGATTAACATTGTATTGAACGTTTTTTCCGATTCCTGCTCGCCAATTCAACTTACAGGGAAGGTAATGGTATCAATGGAAAGAGAAAATTATTACGCATCAAATGATATCAATAATAATATTCAAGATGCGATTTTTATTTTAAAATACTAATTTAAAACTTGAGAATTTTTAAATATGCCATGCCTTGTTTTTCAGGTTCGATAGCATTTGTCAAAAAAATTGGTAATTAGTTGGCTAAATCAGGTATTCTGTCAGCGTCAGTCAAAATTATCTACAGAAAAATGAATTATTTCAATGAAGAACGAGTGAATGCACTAATGTTAATTGCATATGTTCGACTATGTTCGAATAGGCAATTAATATTAGTGCATTGGATTTGCAGGTATTTTACCATAAGTTCTGTGCTACATGAATAAATATTAAAGTAATAACAGTTTTTATTATAAGCTATGAAAAATAAACAACAATAAATAAAGATAAGTTATAATAAATATTCAAATAGACCCCCGTTTTGATGTAAGCAATACCCCAATCTGTTGTAAAAGGCATTTCTTACATTAGCCAACTGCCTCTCAGTAATTAACGCGCACTCAGCAAGTATTGCTTCTCTCAAAGAATTAATATCTGGGTGGCGTCTTTTATAAATTTTGCTTTTCAGGTGGCCCCACAGGAAAAAGTCACAAGGTGCCAAATCAGGAGATCTTGCTGGCCAATTTATAGCACCGCCTCTACCAATCCAACGATTTGGAAAAGAATCATTTAAAAAATTTCTAACATCTAAGCCAAAATGCGCGGGACAGCCATCTTGTTGGAACCAGATCTCCTGATTTTCTCGTGCAACTTCTTCCAATGCAGGTCCTACCTTAGTGACTCATAAGTCTAAATACAGTGCTGAATCAAAATTTCCTTCAATTTCAAACGGACCGATGATATTGTTATTAAAAATACCACCCCAGATATTAATTTTTTGAGGATACTGAGTTCTGGTAGAGATATTAATCCTAGGATTTTCTTTAGCCCAATATCGTGTATTTTGAACATTTGGTTCGTTATTTAATGTAGAAGTACATTCGTCTGTGAAGCAGATTGACGACAGAAAGCGACGATCATTGTTAGCACGCTCTTGCATTTCATAACAGAATTGGCCCCTACTTTCTTCGTCAACAGCAAAAATCTCTTGATGGCATTGTGTCTTATAGGGATGAAATTTGTGCTTTCTGAGTATATCCCATATCCGCGATTTGCATAGCCCTACCTCAACAGAAATATTTTTTACACTGCATGTTGGGTCCATATTTACCATGGCCAAAACACGCTCTTCTGTGCGGTCAACTGTTTGTCGATTTCCTGGGATATAATTATTATTTTTGAATGTTTTGGTTTAACATTAAATCATATTATTACTTACCACCTCTAGTTTCTGATTCTACAGAAATATTTGCACATCTTTCAAATGTTTGTACATATTTCCGAATTGTACTTACAGAACGTATAGGTCTGTTATTAAATTGAACGGCAAACAAATCTCTAGTTCTCCGCAAACTAACGCCACTGTAAAAGGTTTTCACCATAAAAACTCCTTCTTCATTGGAATAATTCATTCTTCTGTAGATAATTTTGACTGACGCTGACAGAAAATACCTGATTTACGCCAACTAATTACCAATTTTTTTGACAAATGCTATCGAACTAGAAAAGCAAGGCACGGCATATTTAAAAATTTCCAAGTTTTTAAATCAGTATTTTAAAATAAAAATCGCATCTTGAATATTATTATTGGTATCATTTGATGCGTAATAATTTTCTCTTTCTATTGATACCATTACCTTCCCTGTAAGTTGAATTGCCGAGCAGGAATCGGCAAAAACGTTTAATACAATGTTAATCGCCTATGTTCGACTTTGAGAACGGACACCCGGTATATTCTTATGATATTAATATGTACTAAAATATTAAAAGTTACATAGTATTATACACACCTGATTTTTCAAGTATAGTCCCGACGCTATTCCATAGATTTTGTTTGAACTGGGCTTGTCTATACTCTTTGCTCTTCACATTATATAAAGCTTCATGATTTCTTACAAAATCTATCAAAATTTCGTCATTTTCGCTGGTCCAAATCACGTTTGCACTCATGGCTTCGAATTAAATGTTCACCGCTACACGTGAAAAAACGTCCCACAACTATTTGTCACCGCGATGACGGCCGTCATTCAACTGACGGTACCGCTATTTGAAGTTTCGGTCACCCTCAACGCTCTCTAGAAAATCAATACCATTGATTTGTATGGACAACGTTTTAGTGACGTCATCCACCGCTACATTACGGCCGCTATATAACGGTACCGTTTTTCTAGGAAACCTAAGCTTAAGCTTTGGTTTCCTAGGATAGCGGCGGCGTTATAAAGCGGCCGTATTGTTACGGTGAATGACGTCAACATGCGGTAGAAAAAAGGCGGCCGTTCTTGCGGTGATCACTTTTGTAAACTATGTTGAACAGTTGACGGTGGACGTTTTTGCAAGAAAGACGTCTGTTTATAGTTGTGTTCTGATTTTGTGAAAAGAAGTTGGTCAAAATGGATGATCTTGATTTGGCTTTGTTAATATTTTTAGAAGATGAAGAGTCATCAGAAGAAGAAACACATCGGTTACCAGAATCTGATATGTTTAAAAGACGTGCAATGGAAGGTGCATATGAGATTTTAATATGTCGACACTTGCATACAAATGAAAACAAATTCAGGGAATATTTTCGTTTAACTCCTGTCTTATTTGATTATGTACTTAATTACATAAAAGAAGATATTTCCTCGCAGCCATGTAATAGAAAGAAAACACCAGTATCGCCCGAACAAAAACTGTGTTTATTCTTAAGGTTGGTAAGGTATATAGCAATAAAGTATAATAATAATTTTGCATATTAAGTTTGGTTTTATCGTCTTTATTATCCCAAGAACCATACATATTTTATTCTGATATAAACACCACCCTTTATAACAACTGCAGGGTAGAAGTATCTGAAAATTCTTCAGCATTTGCCGATAACGCAGGAGAAAATGCATCGTCAGAAACAAAATAACTATCGGCTACAGAAGTTGCACGGCTATTATATCCTGGCGTAGTATTATCCGAAACATAATGAGAATAACTGCCACTTCCAGACATCGCACGATTATGGTGTGGGGTAGCCGATAAATATGTTAATTCGGCATTGCCAATGAGGTTTGCCACTTCCATCCGTATCCGTATTTGTTCAAGCCTTGGTAGCCTCTTCACACTTTTAGCCATGGAGCTAAAAAAGAGATCGTTGTCATCTCTTGCTTCTGGTGTGACAGGAACCTGCCGATCGGCTATTTTCCTGAGTAACTGAATCCTTTCTTCAGAATGTGATGTCTTTTGTCGTTTTTTAGATCGTTGTGGTGTATCTGATTTAGTGTAGGAACGTTCCTTGTCACCCTCTCGTTGAACAGTTCTGTCTTCCTCTTCCAAGGGGCCTTCGTGCTGTATACCATCTGCTTGGTATGAAATATAGCCTTCTTCATTGTCTATTTCGGTATCTGCGGCCTCCTCTTCGGTGTTATGTGAGGTAGTAGGAGTTTCTACATTGGTAATAGTGCTAAAATTTAAAAAGTGTATTATAATTTTAATCCAGACCGAGGTTATATTTTATTCGTCACATTTATATAGTACGTATTTAACAAACCTTCTCTTTTCTGAGGAATAACTATCTAGGAATGACAGTAGCTTTGATTGCTTTCTTGCCGCCTCCCCACTTGAACCTGTTCCCGGTTTTCCTCTCCGCCGTATATAATAATCGCGTATGTATGCCCACCTCTTACTGCAGTCGACATCTATAATAATAAATAATTGTTTAAGAGATTAAAATTGAATTTCACAATTTATATATAAGTATATTTACAACTCTACCGGTTTCACAAATTAATATTTGCATCGTCAGGAGGAGATTACAATGTTGACATTATATTTGTAATTAAATGATGTTGAAATTAACAAACGAACAAAGATGTTTTAATTAGTAGTACCTAACATTTTAAAAAATAAATATAATGTCACCATTGTAATCTCCTCCTCACGATGCAAATATTAATTTTAATCTTTTAAAACATGCAACAATTTCACAGAAACTATAAATATAATAAACAATGTTGTTAGTAGACTCAAAAATCTGAAAAAAAAAATTTTTCTTTTAGATTTTTGGCCACTGGAGAGTCATTTAGATCACTTGCATTCCAGTATAGGATATGTCATACATGGATAAGTTTCATCATAAAACAAGTTGCGGATAGCATCGTCCAAAGAATGCTTAATATAATAATTCCCTCGCCAACAATGGAACATTTACGAAAGATCTCAACGACATTTCTGTCAACTTGGCAATTTCCAAATTGTGTGGGGGCCATGGATGGGAAACACATAAGGATAAAGGCGCCTAAAAACAGTGGCTCTATTTACTTTAACTACAAGGAATTTTATTCTATAGTTATGCTGGCAATTGTGGATGCAGAATGTAAATTTGTAGCGGTAGATATTGGCTCATATGGTCGAGAAGGAGATGCAGGAATCTCCTTAAAAAGTCAGTTTGGACAAAACATTCGCAACAATACATTCAATATTCCACCACCGCAGTCACTACCTGGAACAGATACTGTCGTACCACATGTGTTTGTTGGAGATGAGGCCTTCGCACTTCACGAAAATTTAATGAAACCCTACCCTAGAAGACAATCACTTCTTGATCCATCAAAAGCTATATATAACTATCGCCTATCTCGAGCAAGAAGGACGACCGAAAATGCTTTTGGGATCATGTGTGCTTATTTTCGAATTTTTTTTCAGCCAATTGCTACTGCCCCAAAAACTACGGATAAGTTAATTACGTCTGCTTGCATTTTGCACAATATCTTACGAGAAGCTAAAATACCGCCTCCTGATCCAGATAACTTTGATGATGCTCTTCCATTACCAACAAAAAATTTAATTCCCATCGTAGCAAATAATATCCGTGCACCGAATTTATCAACAGATATTCGAGATAAATTTAAAACCTATTTTAATGGACCAGGTGCAGTAGAATGGCAGAATAATTATTACAGACATCATTGAAGTGTTTTTTATTTTCTGCATGTATATTAGTTTCTATGATATATTATAAATTACAGCTTGGAATAAATACATAAATACATTAAACGAAAGGTCAATTTTATCTGAAACATGGCATTTTATGAAAATATGTGTATATTACACTAAACACAAATATACATACAAAAATGTGTAACTATGGGGCAAAAAATTAAAAATACAAATTTTCCGCTTTTTGAGAGAATTAGAAGATACACTCTAGGGTTTTAACATTATTTTGTCTTTTCTTTCGGTAGGTTCAATATTTCATATTTTAAATTTCGTACTTAAAATTTAATTATGATGTTTTATTTTTTCCCATACAGACGTTTTTACTCCATATCTAAATTACGACATTTTTCTAAACAATAAGCAACTCAATGCCCTTTATATTAACCATAATAACATATTTCACGCCCCGCCCCCCCTGTTATACAGAAAATGAGCATGCACGTACCTGTTGTATGTAGAATTGTTCCAATTTCCTTCCAGGCATTTTGTTTGGCTTGTGCATTTCGATATTCCTTGCTTTTAATGTTATAAATAATTTCATGGTTTCGCACAAAATCAATTAGAATTTCATCTTGTTCACTACTCCAAGTACTGGTTTGCGCCATTTTCTAGACAGAAATAGCGACCGTATCCGTCAAAAAACGTTGCACGCACTGTTCCCTGCCGTCACCAACACCGCACAAATATTGCGTTGCCGCTTTTTTACGTGACGGTGATGGTTACCGCTCTCTAGCATACCACACCTACTTATAAACTATGATAACGCTTTTCGTGACGTCACTCACCGTAATAATACGGCCGCATTATAACGCCGCCGCTATCCTAGGAAACCGAGGCTTTAACTAACATGTTACAGAGCACACAACGTTATACTGTCTAGACAGATGTGCGATGTGGTATAGGTTAGGTTATAACCTAACTGGCGTTCAAAACCGGCCACTTAGTACCTTTTAAAAAGAAACCTAAATAAACACATTCAAATATCATCGTATGGCATAGTGGAACTTGGTTCCTTTTATCACCAAACGATGCAGCTATATCGTTTTAGTAAAAAGCAATGTATATCTCAAAATGGCCGAAAAGTGACTTAGTCCCTTTTAATAAAAAACGATTCAATTATATTGTGGGGTTCTTTACTCCAGTTGGTTGAATACAACGTGTACAACTACAGAATTATACCTTTATTTAACGAGATATTTTATTTACAATATGAATATATATATAATGTACAATTGTTATGCGGCCATGGCTTGGTTGCGGCGATAGTTCTGCCGCACAGCGAAACGACGTGGGTCCTGAAGGCTGAGGGTGGTTGGATTGACACCCTGGTATCGGAGAGCCTGCAGGTCCACCAGAGCTGGCGTGGTCCACGTGGTGGCCTCCAGGGGTGCTGCTGCGTCCTCGGAGCGGGTGGTGCGCCGCCTCTTCGGAGGGGACGCTTTCAATGGCGATATGGGTGCTGGTAGGGCCGGCCGACACAGAAACTCCCTAAGCGTGTTTCTTTCTTGCTTCCGTTTCCGCCGTGGGGTGGAATGTGTTGGCTGTGGAGTGGAAGCCTTCTCCATGGACCGGGCTGTAATTATAGCGCCGGGTGTGTGAGCCGGGCTGTATAAATAGCGCCGGTGTGGGTGTGAGTCCGGGCTGCAGTTATAGCGCCGGGTGTGTGCCGGGCTGTATAAATAGCGCCGGTAAGAGACTCCCAGGCTGTTAAGAAGCGCCGGTGTGTCTGTCTTCTGCTCGTCGGAGCGCTGGCTTTTATAGCCGGGCAGCCGTCGCTTCGTGCCGGCTGCGTACGTTCGTGGCGTCTCGGGCTGGCTCGCTTCCGCGTGGTGGGAGCTTTCGTGTCGGACTGGCTCGTTTTCGCGTGGTGGGGGCTTTCCTGCTGCGTGGAGCTGCGCGAGCCCCCACAGACCCCCTTCCCAGTGATGGAGTCACGCTTGAAATCTTACGGTGGGTCGCGTTTCTCTGCTGGACCTCCTGGGTAGTATTGGGGTCTCTGATGCTGTCGGGATTGCTAAGAGGTCGGTGTCTAGGTGTTGTTCCACGAACGCTGGTTTGACTCGGTCTGCTGCTACCGTTACTTGTTTGCCGTGTCTCTGGATTACGAGATTCTTTTCAGTCCTTGAGATGACGGGAAATGGGCCGTCGTACGTTTGCTGCAGTGGCTTCCTTACAGCATCGTGTCTTACGAAGACGTGAGTAGCTGTGGGTAGCTCCTTGAATTGAAAAATTTTGGGCGTGGTGTGACTGGTTGTTGCGGTGGGTTTGATGTTGCTCATGTGCCTTCTGAGTTGTGTGACGTAGTTTTCTGGTTCTATGGCTGTAGGTTGTGTTTGGGCGGTGAGGAATTCTCCGGGTAGTCGGATTGTTTCCCCATAAACCATTTCTGCAGCTGTGGCGGCGATGTCCGTCTTCCATGCTGTTCGGATTCCCAACAATACCAATGGTAGGGCTTGGGTCCAATTGGTAGCTTCTTGGCACCTAAGTGAGGTTTTCAGTTGCCTATGGAATCGTTCTACCAGGCCGTTAGCTTGCGGGTGATATGCTGTTGTACGAGTTCTGGTAAAACCGATTATTTCTTCCAGTTTTTTGAATAGCTGTGCTTCGAATTGCCGTCCTTGATCGGTTGTGACCTGGAGTGGTGTGCCGAACCGCGAAATCCAACCGTCGACGAAGGCTTGGGCTATTGTTGCTGTTTCTATGTTTGGCAGCGGGATTGCTTCCGGCCACCGCGTGAATCGATCTACGCATGTTAGTAGGTATTTGAAATTCTGAGATTCTGGCAGGGGTCCTACTAAGTCTATATGTACGTTGGTGAATCTGCTGGATGGAAGTTGGAATGGTGCTGGCGGCGGTGTATTGTGTCTTGTCACTTTGTTTTGCTGGCATTGTAAACACTCTCGTGTCCACTGTTTGCAATTTGCGTGGATCTTTGGCCATATGAATTTTTCGCTTATCAGCCTGGCAGTAGCTTTTATGCCTGGATGTGATAATTGATGAAGGCTGTTGAACGCTTGTTTGCGGAATTTGCTTGTGATGAATGGTCTTGCGGTGTGCGTAGAGATGTCGCATGTCACTTTAGTGCCGTCGGGCATTTCGATTTGTCTCAGTTGCATTCCAGTAGTTTTGCTGCCCAGGAATTGTTGTAGCTCTTGATCCGATTGCTGATCCTCGCTGAGTGCTTTGAAGTTGATTCCTGCCTGGATTTGTTCTATGCGTGACATGGTGTCTGCCACCACGTTCTCTTTGCCTTTGATGTGCCGTACATCTGTTGAGAATTGCCCAATGTAATCGAGGTAGCGGAATTGCCTTGGTGAACATTTGGATGGTTTTTGTGCAAAGGCGAAGATGATCGGTTTGTGATCGGTGTAGATTGTGAAGTGTCGTCCTTCCAGTAGATGTTGGAAATGTTTGATCGTTGCGTATATAGCGAGTAGTTCTCTATCATATGCTGCGTACTTGGATTCGGCTGGTGATAGTTTTCTAGAATAAAATGCCAAGGGTTGCTGCTGGTTGTTTTGCGATTGGTGAATTACTCCTCCGATGGCGAAATTTGATGCGTCTGTTGTTATGGAAATTTCTGAGTCCTGGATGGGGTGTGCTAAGAGCGCGGTGTCTGCGATTTGTTTTTTGCATGTGTCAAACGCGTTCTTGGCTTCCGTTGTCCATGCTATGGGCTGGTTTCCTTTAATTTTTCCTCTTAACAGTTCGTTGAGCGGTGCTTGCGTACTGGCGGCGTCTGGGATGAATCTTCGGTAGTAATTTATCATGCCGAGCGTTTGGCGTAGTTTCCTAGCTGTGTCTGGTGCTGGTAGTTCTAGGATTGCCTTGACTTTGTCTGGTGAGGGTTTTGTTCCCTCTCCTGAGACTAGGTAACCCAAGAATTTTACCTGTTTTACGCCGAATACGCTTTTTGCCTGGTTGATTACTATGCCGTTGTCTCGTAGTCTCTGGAATAGCTGGCGTAGATGTTGCTGATGTTCTGCTTCTGTCTTGGATGCTACGAGAATATCGTCGATGTAGACGTAGCAGAAGGTCATGTCTCGTAGAATGCCGTCCATAAATCTTTGGAACGTTTGTGCCGCGTTCCTGAGGCCGAATGTCATAAATGGAAACTCAAAAAGTCCGAACGGTGTTGTGATCGCTGTTTTCGGGATGTCTGCCTCAGCCACTGGGATTTGATGGTAGGCGCGAACTAGATCAATAGTTGAGAAGACTTGTTTTCCGTGGAGTTGCTGTGCGAAATCCTCAATATGGGGTACTGGATACATGTCTGGGATGGTCCGTGCGTTGAGGTTTCTATAATCTCCACATGGTCTCCAGTCTGCGTTCTTTTTAGCGACCAAATGTAACGGGGATGACCATGAGCTGTCTGAGGGTCTGGCGATTCCTTGCTGCACCATCGTTCGGAATTCTGCCTGTGCTATTTTTAATTTTTCGGGGGCGAGTCTTCTGGGCCTGGAGCTTACTGGGGGTCCCTCGGTTGTATGGATGTGGTGTGTTGTGGTATGCTTAGGGATCGTGTGAACTCCTGCAGGTCTGGTGATGCTGGGAAATTCTTCTAGGATGCTAGCATAGTCTGAAGATTTTTTAATTGAGGTGATGAGTTTGCTCGTGTTTGCCTGCCTTCCTTGGGTTGCAAGGCTGGTGTTTTGGTCCAGTAGCTTCTTGTTCCTCATGTCCACAAGGAGGTTGTAGTAAGAGAGGAAATCTGCCCCTATGATAGGTTTTTGTGTGTTGGCGACTATGAATCTCCACGGGAAATTTCTCCTGAGTTGCAGATTGATGTTAAGATTGATTGTGCCATATGTGTCAATTTCTGAACCGTTGGCTGCATACAGCTTGTAAGTGGAAACTGGTCTGCGTTGTCTGCACAGGTGGTATGGGTAGATGCATACGTCTGCTCCTGTGTCAATGAGAAATTCTGTTTTGGAGGCTTTGTCTGTGACAAAAAGTCGGCGGGCTGTGTGGGTGAGCGCGTCGTTAGCCGCCTTTATCGACCGCTCTGTGCGTTTTCCTGGTCCCTTGCTTTGGTGCAGGGCGGTTTGCAGTTTCGAGCTTGGTCGCCGAATTTATAATGGTACCAGCAAGTATCGTATGTGCGGGACCTGGACTGGCTGCGTCCCCTGCGATGCTGGCTGTGTTGCCTGCGGCGTGAGCCATGTTCCCATTTGGCAGGCTGGTTGTGTAATTGCTCCTTGAGATTCGCTACCTCTTGCACCAGCGTTTGTAAAATTTCATCGCTAGGTGCTTTGGTGGATGTCTGTATCTCTTGGGCTTGTACTGGCGTGGTTCCCATTATGGCATCTGCTAAGTCTGCTATTTCGTTTAATGCCGTGTTTTTCTGTGTTGCCAGAATTGCTTGGATGGTGTATGGGAGTCGTCCGAGCCAGATAGATTTTAGGAGGTCGTTGGGCACGACGTCTCCTGCCAGGTTTTGTAAGTGCCGCAGAAATTGTGATGGCTTTCGGTCCCCTAATTCCTCTTTTTCGAGCAGTTGTTTCGTTTTCTGCTCCTGGCTGATGCTGAGCCGGCGGATGAGCTCTTTTTTAAGTTTGTCATATTTTTCCGTATCTGGTGGTGCAGTTAGTATATCACGAACTTCGCTGGCGTAGCGGGCCTCCAGGTGTCCAGCTACATACCCATATTTCGTGTTGTCGTTGGTGATGCCGCTAATTAGAAATTGGCTTTCTATCTGAGCGAACCATAACTGTGGATCGTTGGGCCAAAATGGGGGGATGCGTACTTGGACGCGGTGTACTTCTGTTGATGGCTCGGGGTCAGGCATTTTTCTCGTTTTTTTTGTTTTTTTTTGAGCCTCACTTCGTCGCGAGAGGTATTATTGTAGCTGTACACGGTACTCGCGTCGGGGTCACCAATTGTGGGGTTCTTTACTCCAGTTGGTTGAATACAACGTGTACAACTACAGAATTATACCTTTATTTAACGAGATATTTTATTTACAATATGAATATATATATAATGTACAATTGTTATGCGGCCATGGCTTGGTTGCGGCGATAGTTCTGCCGCACAGCGAAACGACGTGGGTCCTGAAGGCTGAGGGTGGTTGGATTGACACCCTGGTATCGGAGAGCCTGCAGGTCCACCAGAGCTGGCGTGGTCCACGTGGTGGCCTCCAGGGGTGCTGCTGCGTCCTCGGAGCGGGTGGTGCGCCGCCTCTTCGGAGGGGACGCTTTCAATGGCGATATGGGTGCTGGTAGGGCCGGCCGACACAGAAACTCCCTAAGCGTGTTTCTTTCTTGCTTCCGTTTCCGCCGTGGGGTGGAATGTGTTGGCTGTGGAGTGGAAGCCTTCTCCATGGACCGGGCTGTAATTATAGCGCCGGGTGTGTGAGCCGGGCTGTATAAATAGCGCCGGTGTGGGTGTGAGTCCGGGCTGCAGTTATAGCGCCGGGTGTGTGCCGGGCTGTATAAATAGCGCCGGTAAGAGACTCCCAGGCTGTTAAGAAGCGCCGGTGTGTCTGTCTTCTGCTCGTCGGAGCGCTGGCTTTTATAGCCGGGCAGCCGTCGCTTCGTGCCGGCTGCGTACGTTCGTGGCGTCTCGGGCTGGCTCGCTTCCGCGTGGTGGGAGCTTTCGTGTCGGACTGGCTCGTTTTCGCGTGGTGGGGGCTTTCCTGCTGCGTGGAGCTGCGCGAGCCCCCACAATATATTAACCAAAAGCTAACATTAAATTATTAAGGTAATTAATTTGGTAATGATAATGATAATTATTATATATAAATCTGACAATGGCCTTAACAGATAGGTGCATTGATTTTAATTTTATTTAAAACAAACAGTGTTAAGTGTTACTACTACAAAACAATAATTATTATTTTTTAACAAGTTAAAAAAAGCTACATGAATCGAATTAAAGAAACAAAATATATACAAAAAAGAAACAAGATTATTCACTTTCAGTCTCGCTTGCTTCATCATCGGAATTACGATCAAGTGATGCAAATGAGGGTGTGTTAAGGTCAGGACATTTTAAAAGGGAAAGAACATCTTGTGAAAACTTAATGCTTGATTTACGCGATTTTTTTCTGTGACTGGAAATTACCGGGTCTGAACTAATTAAAAGTATTCTAATTAAATCTTTATTCGTGGCAATTCTAGAAATTTTTTGTGTATTATGTTTACGATATCTTCTGCAGTCTTTATTACGGGCTTCTTGAGCCTCTTCAGAAAGCTGGCCAATTGGCACTATATAATTTTTTATAATTTCGCTTGCATGTACAAGAATCTTATGTACCGTGATTGGTAAATAATACCACAAATAAAGGTTTAAATAGAGCTCTTTGGTTTCTTTGGCATACTTTTCAAACTCGGTAATATTAATTTCATAGCCAGACGCAAGGGCTTGCAAAAGCACACTAAATCTAGATATTAATCGCTCATCAAGACCTGTTATATCTGCGCTAATTTGTGGGTTTAGAAAAAAAATTCTAGCGGTATTATCGTCATTTGTCGAACCAACGCAAGGTTTTGGCCTATCTACTATTAGTCCCATCTCCAGTTTCGCTTGCCATGATGTAATATTAAGTTTATAACTTATATGAAGCAGACATTCAAAGGATCGGATCCAAGCGTGTAAAGTAGGTAAGCCAAAACCGTAGTTTTCAGGTATTACTGTTTTATTTACTTCCGAGTTCATCAGTTTTGGTGTTAAACCGCAGATATAACAGGTCTGTGAAGATTTAATGGTGCTTAATGCGCTACAAATTTTGCCATCTACCATAGTAAGCAAAAGCTGATGATGAATCTTTATCACCTATGGTGATTTCTGAACATTTTAAGTTTAAAATTTCATTCTGAATTAACTGCGTTTCAGATCGGATCATGTCAAAGGTTTTATTGGACAACAAAATCATGTGGAAGAAGTTCTTTCATTTTGCCATGCACAAGTTTGAGAATCATTAAGCGGATGTAATTTAATGGGTACCAAAGAAAAAACGAATAAATATTCATCATCAGCTTCAGCATCTTGGAATTTTTGCTTATACCTACTATGGCCAGAACTGCCATCACACCCTCACTTGCTTACCAACTTAAACTCAGCTACTCCCACGGAAACTAAATATTTTAAGACTGGCATCTGTACTTCAGCTAGTCTCCTTGTAGTGTGGTCCAACAAGGCTCGAAGTCCTATTTTTACTCTTGTTTCAGTTAGATGTATAAAATCAACTGACGGGCAACACTCGTTTTTTGCCTCTTGAAGTTTAGTGTAAGAGGGATAAGAAAATGACCCACTTGAATTGCGCTCTGTCTTATTGTTATGTATGCTTGCTTAGTCAATTTGCAGTCTACAAATAACGCAAGAGCTTCCTCTTTAGAATACTCTCGTTGGATCACAGTCTTATTTTCAGTTCTCATATTTTTTATGGCCGTAGATCTTTGTGGTGAAGCAAATATAATTTCTTCATAATTACAATCAAGAATATGTTGAACATTCTGTTTTTTGGTTCTATATTGAACATCTTCAAACGGCTTTCGTGGCCTACCAGTGACTTCAATGGGACGATTTTCATCAATAGAACAAGAAACAACTTCAAATTCAACATCTTCTTTATCCAACCAACTGTCAAACTTTTTGGCAAAACCTCTGCTTTTCGAGAAGACTTTTCCCATCGATCGCTGAATTTTTTTGAAAAATCCTTTATAAGATTCCGCCATGTAGTTTTTTGTTTCATTGTTTATATTATTTACATCATTTTGACGGTTTTCTTTGGCCGTAGAGCGCCATATTTCAAAAAATCTTTTTCTTGTTAGCTTGTACATTTTAAAAATCTAAAATAAAAAAAACTATCGCAAAAATTCGCAATAAAAAATTGCCATTTTTAATTTCACAAAACCATTAGGTATTCAAAAATCTAGTTGACTGGTTGGCACTTTTTGGCCTTTTAACATTTTTCTTTTAGAAAAGTTATAACGTGGCTGAGGCTAAGCCTTATCAGGAGATGTATAATGCTGGTTTAAGAGGAGGACGTTAATAAAGAGGTGCTTCGGCTAGCTCGAAGAGGGGCGTGGATCTCGATCCAGCTTCCGCGTTCTCGCGATGTAAGTCAAAAAAAAAATCCAGGGCGCCAAGAACCTAAAATTGCCCAAAGCACTACGAGAGGCACACGCTACTGGTCCTAAATAGCGGGCACAACCTCACCAACAAATCCCACAAAAAAGCCAGCTAAACAAAGGAAATATCACACCTACCTTATCGAACCTTTCTGCAGTAGTCGTCGACAACTATAATCCCTATAGTAATAACCCACAAAAAAAGTCAAGAAATGCAATCAAGTACCGAAGCTTTAATTTCCTTTAATTTCGCTTGTCGGTCACAAAGCTCGCAGTATAACAAAAAAAAAGGATAACACATAAATACACAAATCTCCCTTCAAGATAATGAGTAATACATATAACGTTATCGCAAATATTAAAGTATCGCCATAGGTTAGATTCATATACAAGTACAATGTTTATAGTAAAGAGCTTCCGCGCTAAAGTTTGATTTAAATTTGATTAAGTTTGATTAAAAATTGGATTAAAGTTTAACTAAAATTGCTTGACTCGAAATAGCACACGGGGCTAGTGCCAGCTAACAGCGAGTATGAATCTCTTGGCGCAAACAGCAGGCAGCGAAGGGGCCCTAAATTGAGAGCGTTTTGTAACGCGTATAAAACAAAGCTATTGGTATGTTGGTTCTTATCGCGACGTATCTGTAACCGATGAGGCCTCGACGGAAGGGACACGCTACTTGGTGCGCTTAAGGACAGCACTCGTGTAAGCGAGAAAGATTAGATAACAAGGTCTTCGCTAGCAAGGCGCTCTTAAAAATGAATTGTGTCAAATAAGACCCATTTGCTATTTTCACAGGTATATCAGCGGCAATAAAAGAGGCAATTTTAACAGCAAAAGCGACTGAAGGTCACAATGCAATTGATCAATAGTAGGCAAGTTAAAACAGCTGAGGGCTACGATGCAACTCGTTAATCAGTAGCAATACAGGAGGCAAGTTAAAACAGCTGAGGGCTGCGATGCAACTCGTTAATCAGTAGCAATACAGAAGGCAAGTTAAAACAGCTGAGGGCTGCGATGCAACTCGTTAATCAGTAGCAATACAGAAGGCGAGTTAAAACAGCTGAGGGCTGCGATGCAACTCGTTAACAGTAGCAAGTCAAAAGGCGATAAATAAGCGCACAGTCCCGATGTGGAATGTTATCAGCACTCCGCAGTTCGCACTGCGGTCAAACAGCTGGGGTTCGAGGTCACGCCGTGAATGGTCTCGAACACACCGCACCCGATAAACATCTAACCTTTGATAAATGCCGGGAACAGGACCCTACGGCAGCAATTCTCGATTTCACCTGGTGGACGGGTGGGCGACGTCTCCGAGAGCTCGCAGACAAAGGCTTCGATAATTGCCGAGCAGCAGCTGGATTTTGTCGAATGATGCCAATAATTTAGGCGATAACGTACAAGGCATGGGTACAATGAAACGTAAAAGAAAAAGGCCTGAAATGGAAGCTAAACGTCAGCCCATCGGCCATAAAAGAACTAGCAAAGCCTACCTTAAGGATTTTTAACGGCCCAAAGTTAATCCTTCCGAACGATCACTCGTTCCTGGTTCCCCAGAATGATGCGTGTAATTCAATTAACACGAGAATCCAACCACGCACCGGATTATGTGCATTTTTCGGGATAATTCCACTTAGCAAAGCGTCACCAAAAATAACTTGGAGCCTCGAAAAAGCAACTTGAAAGTCGGAAGAGGATTTTTAGAATGCACGTTTTCCCGAATCGAAGCCGGAAATGCATTTAATGTACATGCGCCGAGAAAAGCAACACTGCGATTTTGAAATTGTAAAGAATCCCAGATAGGCAACCTAGTAAGCACCAAGACGCGAGGAAAGTTGCCGCGCCTTTAATAAACAAATTGAAATGGCTTAGAAAATATTCCAACCGTCACACCCCCCCTTCCTTGGAAGGCTGGAAATTCGGAGAAATGAACAGCCAAAGGGTATATGAAATGAAATACTTTAATAAATTTAAAACTCGAGGGAGACACACACAAAAAAACTTCGGGAATACTCCCTGGACACAAGTACACACAAAAAAAATAAAATCCTCCCGTACCAAATTTAGGTGAAAGGGAAGAAAGTCAGAGAGAATGATCGCACAAGGCGCAGTCCCAAGTTCAGGCACCAAGATTAGTCTTCGCAGCTGGATGGTAAAGGCGCGCCGGCGACTAATCCGGTGTGAACCCCTCACAAGAGACAACGCCCCCACAACCACCCCTCAAACCCTCAACCACAGACACAAGACCGAAAAGTCCCACCCCATGCTCAGAATAAGAGCTCTAAAATCCCCAAAGATAGCGTGCATAGATGTTCGTCACGAAAGATGAAGCGTCCACCATCAACATCCCTACCAACCTACCCTCAATGCAATATGCGTAGATGTTCGTTGCGCAAGAAAAGAGAGACCACCTTCAGCATCCCAACCAACCGACCCAAAGATGCAATATGCGTAGATGTTCGTTGCATGAGAAAAGAGTGACCACCTTCAGCATCCCAACCAACCGACCCAAAGATGCAATATGCGTAGATGTTCGTTGCACGAGAAAAGAGTGACCACCTTCAGCATCCCAACCAACCGACCCAAAGATGCAATACTTAATCGTCAGAAAACAGTGGTTTCAGTTCCTGAACGTGCCATAATCCTGCTGATTTTCCTAAGTCGTCTTCAAGTTCGTAAGTACAGTTTCCCACTTTTCTCTTGATTCGGAACGGTCCTAAGTAGGTTAGAGCGAATTTCGCCGTAAAGTGCTTCGAAGCGTCTGACAGGGCTTTGTTCTTCCGCCATACCGACTGTCCTACATAATATTCTACAGGTCGTCGGCGCAAGTTGAAAACGCGCTGGTTGCGTTCGTGGGCGACATTCAGTTTTCGACGGATGTCTTCATACATTTTTCGAAATCCCTGTTGCCTATTTTCGACCTCATTGTTTTCGTTATTAGACTCATCTTCAGTCACCATTTCCGGAAGTGCCTTTCCACTGATATTGTGTTCTCGTCCAAAATTAACGAAATAAGGGGTGTAACCGGTGGTTTCATGTTTAGATGTTCTTATAGCACAGCCAACGGAAGATAGATATTTATCCCAAGTGCGGTGATCCTGTCGTACGTAAGTAGTAAGCATAGTTTTGATGACTCTATTCACCCGCTCAGTAGGATTCGCTCTAGGGTGGTACAAAGCAGTGTAATGAATCTTCGTGTTGTATTTCGCGCATAAGTTCTGGAAGTCTCGACTTCGCATTTGAACACCGTTGTCGCATATGATGTATTTGGTACCCCATATACCAAGAATATGTCTTGCTCAATATGTTTCGTCAGGGATTGGGCATTAGCAGTCCGTAAGGGAAATAGCATGACGTACTTGCTGAAATAATCGGTAACTACTAAGATTTGCGTGAATCCCTTGGTACTTCTAGGTAGAGGACCTATTAAATCGAGACTTATCATTTGCCAAGGTACGGTGATATTAGGTCTCGTCCCATCAATCCCGGAGGCGCTCGTTGTTCGGGCTTACACGCAGCACAAACGCGGCAATTTCTGACATACCTTCCGACGTCACTCCTCATCTTAGGCCAGTAGTATTTTTGACGGAGTTTCCAATAAGTCTTGTAAATCCCTACGCGTCCAGAGGCCGGCAAGTCATGATGAGTTTTAATTATTTCGCTTCGTTGATCCTTCGGTACGACAATCTTCCAGTAGTCTTGGTCTTGAGACAATTCAGGAAACTTACTAGAGGTATACTTGTAGAGAGTGCCGTTTTGAAATCTCCATCGAGCGTACGTTAGAGGAGAGTTCTTAACTTGACTGACCATCTTCTTGTACCATCGGTCGGTGGTGTTAGGAGAGATGATAAATAACGTTTCGGGTTCGTTTTCTTCGATCTCTTGAGGCACCGCTCTCGACAAAAAGTCTGGCACTACGTTTTCTTTCCCTTTTCGATGAACTATGTTAAAGTCGAAAGCCTGGAGGCGGAGAGCCCATCTCCCTAATCGTCCTGTAGGGTCCTTCAAACGATGTAACCATAACAGCGAAAAATGATCGGTGATTACAGTAAAGTGAACTCCTTCCAGGTAGTGTTTAAGTTTCTCCACGGCCCAAATTACTGCTAGGCATTCTCTTTCAGTGGTGGTATAGTTCCGTTCCTGTCGGTTAAGAGTTCGTGATAGGAAGCAAATCACTTGTTCTCCTCGTTCGGTTGACTGAGTGAGAACGGCTCCTATTCCATATGCCGAGGCATCTGTCTGTAGGACAAAAGGCTTTTCGAAGTCGGGACAAGTAAGTATAGGACTAGCAACTAGGGCTTGCTTAATATGGTCGAAAGCCTTGTCACAGTCGGAGTTCCAATTCCACGAAGACTTTTTCCGCGTAAGATCAGTCAGGGGTGCCGCTACAGTGGAGTAACTTGGTACAAACCGTCGGTACCAGGCTGACATGCCTAAAAATCGCCTTAACTCAACGATGTTTTGAGGTGGCTTGATGTTTAGGATGGCTTCTACCTTTTCTGGGTCCACCCTTAGTCCATGCTCGTCGACTATGTAACCTAAATATTTTAGCTGTGGACGACAAAACGCACACTTCTCTCTGCTGACGGTCAATCCCGCCGCGGTTAACCTGTCGAAAACTAAACCTATAATCCGTAAATGGCTAGGAAAGTCGGGTGAAATGATGATGATGTCATCTAAGTATACTAACACATAGGGTTCGAGGTCGGCTCCTAGGACTTTATCGATTAATCTCTGCCAGGTCGCCGCCGCATTCGTTAATCCAAACGGCATCCTTTTAAAGTGATATAATCCTCTTCCAGGGACAGTGAAGGCCGTAAGTTCTCTAGCCGATTGTTTCACAGGAACCTGCCAATACGCGGAGCGGATATCTAGACTACTTAAGTACTTGGCGTTTTTGAGGCGATCTAGAATAGCCGAAACGTAGGGAATGGGGTAGGCGTCCTTTTTCGTAACGGCATTGAGTTGACGATAGTCAACGCAGAAGCGGTAGTTTCCATCTTTTTTAGGAATGAGCAAGACGGGAGATGACCAACCGCTATTTGAGGGCTCTATTATATCCTGTTCCAACATGTTCTTAAGCTCTGCTTCGATAAGTTGTTGTTTCTTTGGCGAAGTCGGATAGTACCTTTGCTTTATTGGAGGGGAGTTCGCGACTATGTCGTGCTCGATTATCGTTGTAAAACCCAGAGTGTTTCCCATCTTCTGAAATTTGTCTTCCAGAAGGACATCCAAATGATGTTTCTGAGATTTCGTAAGGTTAGATTGGTCTTCTATGGCGGAGACCGAATAGGAAGGAGAGTCTTCCACAAAATGCCATACATCGCGTTTTAAGTCGGGTACAATCTCCATGGCTAACCAGAAGTCCATTCCTAAAATTAGTTTGTGCGGTAGGGCAGGCACTACCAAGACAGTGAGTAGCTTTGTTTTATCGATAAGTGTCATGGGAACTTGAGCTACTCCCGAAGCTTGACACGGTTCTCCGTTGGCAACTACGCAGAGGGGTCTGACAGTTGTATCTAATCGGATGCCAGATTGTTTAAGAAATTTCCATCCGCTGTCTCCCACGATAGTTCGGGAGGCTCCCGAGTCAAGTAGTCCTAAAATAGTACGTCCCATGATGACGACTTCCAAATAAGGTCTTTGATCCCCATGAGCGTGAGTCACAATGTAGTCCAGTAATGCCCTCTTACTGTTCACATCGGAATCGGGCTGTTGATGTTGTATCAGGTGTATTTTGGCCGAGTTACCACGTGTTCTCGAGAAATCTGCTCGACCTTTCAGTTCCTCGCATTGGCGTTTCCCGAACACTTGGTACAGGTTCGAATAGTTACATCTGAGGCTCCGCATTTGAAACAATGTCTTTTAAGGGGTTTCGTACATTTACTGGCGTGATGGCCGGGTTCTTGACAGTTCCAGCAAGTCATCGAGTAGGCGGCGTAGCAGGGGTTTCCCAGTTGGCTCTGCAAAGGCTCAGGATTTTGATCTTCCATAGTAGCTACGCGAACGGCCGGACGAGATCTCTTATAGGCCAAATTAGGTTCCAGTAAGTAAGCCGAGTGGCTAGGTGGAGGCCGGAAAGTTTGGACGTGCTCATTGACATCTTCCACGGCTCGGCAGACGCGAATGAGGTGTTGTAAAGAAGTTACAAACTCCAAAGCAAGGGCTCGTTGATAAGTAGGCTGGAGATTGCGTTTGATAAGTTCCAGACGGGTAGCTTCGGAGGGTTTACTAAGTAGTCGGTTGAAGAGATTTTCCATGATGGATACGTAAATGACGATTTTCTCATCCGCTCCTTGGGTTCGTTGACGAATCTCTTCCCATAATCGGTATTCGTAATCGCTCGGCAAAAATGTGAGCTTCAATCTCGTCACTAAGTCATTCCAATCTATCAGTGTGTCTCGAATAGATCGGTACCATAGCAGGGCTGGTCCACTGAAGATCTCTACTGCTGATTTGAACATTTGATCTTTTGTAATTCCACGAGAAATTCTTAGCTCTTCTACTCTTTCTAAGAAATCATTGACACTGGCGTTTCCGTCAAAAGACAAATTCCATTTATACAACGGGGCGATTGGTTGCCGATGAGATGAAGTAGGGTAACTTGACGTTCTGAATCCCTGGGCCAGGGATCCCTCATCATAGAATTGTCGAGAAGGTTCATTGAACCGAAGTTGGCGTACTCGATTCGAAAGATTGCCGGTTTGTTCGACATTTGTGGTCGGAGAAGACGTGGTCGGTTGCCCATGTCGTCCAGAAGGTGGAACGTCGACTAATGTATAATCCACCTGCACGTGTTCATCGGGTAAGACTGGAAGTTCTGTATTTGTACGATTATTCGATCGATTCAAGGCGGTAGGTTGCACTACTTCAGGTAGCAGCAGGTTAGGAGCATCTAAAAGTGAGGCAGATCGACCTGATAATTCTACACCTAAACCAGGAAGTTCCTCTTCACCTGTGTAATGTAGCTTACATCCAACTTGATAGAATAGTCGCTGATAGTATGTAAGAAGGTCGTTCTTCAGAGCTTCATGTTCAGGGTTCGCAGTCGGGATCCTATTCAAGCGCCCTCGAACATGCAACAATCTAGAATATATTCGTTCATATTCGTTTCTTCGATTTTTGAGGTCAAATTGCTGGATATCCGCGCTCAAGTCATCTAACTTCAGGTTACAGGTATGCAATTCGTGATCTGCATCAACATCTAAATTATTAATGGGACTTTGATGGATAATCCTGCGCAATGTGCAACGGTTTTCCGCTACTGTTTCTGCAATGGGTGCGTCCCTAATCTGAAGTTCATAGACAAGCTCGTCGCGAAGCAAACGATTCACCTCCATCTTGGACTCGATGCCCAAAAGAGAAAACAAAAGAAAAAATGTAGAAATGTAAGTAGCTTTAGACGACTTCTAGGTCTTCAAGCAAAACTAAAAGAACAACAAAAAAAACGAACTGCACGCTTCAGCTACGCT
Source organism: Agriotes lineatus (assembly GCA_940337035.1). Classification (NCBI taxonomy): domain Eukaryota; kingdom Metazoa; phylum Arthropoda; class Insecta; order Coleoptera; family Elateridae; genus Agriotes; species Agriotes lineatus. The sequence goes on from CALNHX010000941.1 coordinate 107,174, forward strand.
GTAAAAAAAAGAAAAAAAAAGAACAACTGCAGTAGGCTAAATAAGCAAAATCGCGGCCCCACGTTGGGCGCCAATTCTTTATAACGTGGCTGAGGCTAAGCCTTATCAGGAGATGTAGATTGCTGGTTTAAGAGGAGGACGTTAATAAAGAGGTGCTTCGGCTAGCTCGAAGAGGGGCGTAGATCTCGATCCAGCTTCAGCGGTCTCGTGATGTAAGTAAAAAAAAAATATCCAGGGCGCCAAGAACCTAAAAATTGCCCAAAGCACTACGGGAGGCACACGCTACTGGTCCTAAAGACAGCACCCGTGTAAGCGGGAAAGATTAGATAACAAGGTCTTCGCTAGCAAGGCGCTCTTAAAATGAATTGTGTCAAATAAGACCCATTTGCTATTTTCACAGGTATTATCAGCGGCAATATCAAGAAATATACAGCGGCGTAAAGCAACTGAAGGTCGCTTCGCAATCAAACAGCCGCGGCAATAAAAGAGGCAATTTTAACAGCAAAAGCGACTGAAGGTCACAATGCAATTGATCAACAGTAGGCAAGATAAAGCAGCTGAAGGCTACGATGCAACTCATTAATCTGCAGCAATACAGAAGGCAAGTTAAAACAGCTGAGGGCTGCGATGCAACTCGTTAATCAGTAGCAATACAAAAGGCGATGAATAAGCGCACAGTCCCGATGTGGAATGTTATCAGCACTCCGCAGTTCGCACTGCGGTCAAACAGCTGGGGTTCGAGGTCACGCCGTGAACGGTCTCGAACACACCGCACACAATGAACATCTAACCTTTGATAAATGCCGGTAACAGGACCCTACGGCAGCAATCTCAATTTCACCTGGTGGACGGGTGGGCGACGTCTCCGAGAGCTCGCAGACAAAGGCTTCGATAATTGCAGAGCAGCAGCTGGATTTTGTCGAATGATGCCAATAATTTAGGCGATAACGTACAAGGCATGGGTACAATGAAAAGTAAAAGAAAAGGCCTGAAATGGAAGCTAAACGTCAGCCCATCGGCAATAAAACAACTAGCAAAGCCTACCTTAAGGATTTTTAACGGACCAAAGTTAATCCTTCCGAACGATCACTCGTTCCTGGTTCCCCAGAATGATGCGTGTAATTCAATTAACACGAGAATCCAACCACGCACCGGATTATGTGCATTTTTCGGGATAATTCCACTTAACAAAGCGTCACCAAAAATAACTTGGAGCCTCGAAAAAGCAACTGGAAAGTCGGAAGAGGATTTTCAGAACGCACGTTTTCCCGATTCGAAGCCGGAAATGCATTTAATGTACATGCGCCGAGAAAAGCAACACTGCGATTTTGAAATTGTAAAGAATCCCAGATAGGCAACCTAGTAAGCACCAAGACGCGAGGAAAGTTGCCGCGCCTTTAATAAACAAATTGAAATGGCTTAGAAAATATTCCAACCGTCACACGTTATCTAGTAAGATTTTATTTAAGTTATGATTTAATAGTTTTTGATTCTCGGAGAGATCGTGTATTGTAGATAGGGTGTTATTAAGGATCTGAGTTTGTTCTAACAAAACATTCTTTTGGGTTTCGGAATTGTGAGTCAATTTAGAAATTATTTCTTCGTATCGTTTTCCATCTTCTTGGTCTAAGTTACCGGTGATGAATTTTATTACTGTGCCAAGTCCATCTATTAATCCACGTTTTTGTCTGGTGTTTTGCATTTCGGGAAATAATTGAAATAGCAGCTGATCTGCTTTATTAATATATTGTTTGAGAATTAAAAGCTGATTGTTATGATTAATTAAAATGTCTTTTAAGTCTACAAAGTGTCTATAGCCTATTGGAAAGTTTTTGTTTTCTAAAAGTGAAATTGACGCTAGAAGGTTATTTTTAAGAGTTTGATAGTCAGTCAATAAAGGGGTGTAGTCAAGGATTTTTGTTTAAAGTCTCGATTGTTATGTCACATTTGAGGTGGTGCCAGGTGATGGCGAAGAGGATGATCGATAATGTCCTGTAAAAGGCATCAGATCATTGGCATGTCTTTTTAATATTGTGTTTTTGTGTATGTGTTTAACATCGTACGTGTCATGTTCATTAATTTTGTCTACTATATAGGGACCTGCAAATTTAGGATCTTTTTTATTACGTGAATTTGTCCTAATGTAAACTTGGTCTCCAATTTTGAATGATTTGGAATTTCGGGATTTATTGACTTTGTCGTTTCGTGCTTCTTTTGTAGAGCTTTGTTTATTTTGAAGAGCGTCGTAAAGATGTTTCATTTTTTCTCTGTGATTTACTACATAATTTTCGAAAAATGATTTTTCATAGTCTAGGTCAAAAGGGTTCTTGTTGTCGGTATGTCCAAATACTATTTCGAAAGGTGATAATTTTAAATTTGAATGGATAGTATGGTTGTAAGCCATTACACAATATTGTATTTTCTTGTGTTCGGGCATCTGTGGAATTTGGGGGTGTTTTCATTTGTGATTGAATTGATATATTGAGAAAATTCTTGGTATAATTTATCGTTAGAGAAATAGCAATAATAATGAGTTTTGGGTTGACAGTGTTCTATTAGTAACTCGTTAAATTTTGAATTTTTATTATTAGAGTTCACGAAAACTGAATAATGAATGTTTCCGTCGAATTTGGTGATTTGAATTTGTCTAGGCAAATTGGCTTCAATAAATTCTATTTGTTTACTAAAATGTTGCAAAGGTTTGTCGCAAATATCTATTACGGGTGCTGAACTTAATTGCGTGTGTACTGTGTCTACTAAAGATTCGTTTCCTTTATTTGATGGTGTTCTAATAATCGGTGTATCGAATAAATCTGATAAGTTTGGTGTCTCTGCACGATTGGGAATTATGCTAAAATTATCTGGTAAGGTTTCGGGTGTGTCTAATCGGTCAGAGTCGTTTAAAATTTTGTGGATGTCTTCAAATATATTATCGTCGATGCTTAAGGGATGAATTTGAATTCGGGAAAGAGCGTCTGCTACTTTATTTGTTTTTCCAGGTAAATACTTAATGTCAAAGTTAAATTCTTCTAGTTTTAAAGCCCATCTGGTAAGTTTTGAATTTGGTTCTTTAAGATTACGGAGCCAAACTAGAGGTCTATGATCCGTGAAAAGTGTGAATTTAGTTCCAAATAAATAAGGTCGGAAGTGTTTTGTAGCCCATATAATGGCTAATAATTCGCGTTCTATGGTACTGTATTTTTGTTCAGTATCGTTTAATGTGCGTGACGCGTAACTAATGGGTTTACCATCTTGTGAAAGAACTGCACCAAGAGCATATTTTGAGGCGTCAGTAGTGAGTTCAAACGGCTTGTTAAAATTTGGGTATTGTAAAATTGGTTCGTTGATTAAAAGGTTTTTACAATAGTCGAAAGAATCTTTAAAATTTTGGGTATGAATAATTTTGTTGTCTTTCTTTAAGCAATAAGTGAGGAATTTAGTGATTTTTGCAAAGTCTTTTATAAATTTTCTATAGTATCCAAAAAGTCCTAAAAATGATTTGATTTCTGTTCTAGTGTTAGGTAATGGGAAATTTTTAATGACTTCTATTTTAGAGGGATCTGGTTTTATTCCGTTAGGTGTTATTATATGGCCTAAATATTTTACATTTTTCTGAAGAAATTCAGATTTGTCGAGTTGAATTTTTAGATTGGTGTCCTTACATTTTTGAAATACGTTTTTAAGTCGCTCGATATGTTGTAATGAGGTCGAATAAACAATAATGTCGTCGAGATATACTAAACATTGATTTGGTGTTAAACCTGTTAAAGCGGTATTTATGGCTCTTTGTAAAGTAACTTGAGAGTTTTTTAAATTGGAAGACATTCTTTTGAATTGAAATTTTCCATCCTCTGTTGAAAAGGCTGTTTTTCTCTATCTCGGGGATCCATTTCAATTTGGTGGAAACCGGAGGCTAAGTCGAGAGTTGTAAAATAGTTTGCTCTGCCTAAATTGTCTAAAATTGTCTCTATTCGGGGTAAGGGAAATTTATCGTCGATGGTCTATTCGTTAAGTTTTCTGTAATCGATAACGATTCTCCATTTTTGCTTGCCTGAGGCATCACGTTTCTTTGGGACTACCCAAATTGGAAAATTGTATGGTGATTCGCTAGGTTCGATTATATCTTCTTTTAGCATTTTATCAATTTGTTGCTTGACTTCTTGTCGGTGTATATGTGGATATCGGTATGTTTTAGTGAAAATCGGGGTGTCTGTTTTCGTTCGTATGCGGTGCTTGGTTAAATTTGTAGTCGATAGAGGAATCTCGGGGGTATAAAATATTTCTTTATAATCTAAACAAAGATTTGTTAATAAAGCTCTTTCTTCTGGATTTAAATGATCTAATCTTAAATTATTTTCTAAATTTTGGAGAAGTATTTGTTTCTGACGAGGGTTTGAATTAAAATGACTGTTTATTTGAATTTTTTCCTTTACAGGAGTGTAGTCTTCTAAAATGAGAGGTTGTGATATAATTAATGTTTGGGATGTATCCGATGTGTTTATTAAACTTGTTTGGAACCAGGTAACAAATTGTTCTGTTCGTGGTGGTAACGTAATGTGTCTTAAAATGTCCTTAGAGGGTTTAATTTTGGAAAAATTGCACTGATTGCGTTTTTGTTCTTCTTGTTTTAATTTGGAATGGTTGTAGTAGAATGGTACGGTTGTCTTTTCAGTTTGAATATGCATCCATCGATAGTCATTGTTTGCAGGGAGGTTAGCTAGGAGGTCTGTGCCTATTAGTCCTACATATTCTTCGTGAAAATCGAACAAATAGCAAAGATGTGTTCCATCTTCTGAAAATAAATTTTGAATAGGTACTTCTGCTACCAAATTGTGATAAGTAGTTCCATGAGAAGTAGAAATTTCGAAAGAATGTTCGTAAATTGAGTCGGGGTAATATGTGTGTACAAATTTTGGTGAAAGAATAGTACGTGAAATGCCAGTATCGATTAGTAATTTATCGCCAGTTTGAGGTATAATGATATAGGGTAAATTTGATTTTGGGTTTAATGAAAAAGTTTCTACCGAGGCATTTGACGAAAATTTACGGCTTCGTCGGGGTCTTCTTCGATGTCTGAATCTGATTCGGGTAAAGAGAAAAAGTCTGTGGTTGGGTCTAATTCGTTGAAGTATGTGTGACAATTATTGTCTTCTGTTATTTCAAAGTTTTCGGGAGTTTCCTCATTATAGTAAGGTTGTTGGTCATATTCGGGTTCATATTGTGATTGATTAGCGACATGTTTGTTAAATAATTCTTCGGAATAGAAGTTTCTCGGTTGATTGGATTGTCGAATGTAGTTATTTGGTCTAAAATTGGGTTTATAATTTTTATTTTGGGTGCCTAACTGTTGTGAAGCTGGGCGTTTTTGAATGGTACTAGTTTCCATAGGTACGGGTTTAAAGGTAGGCTTAAAATTTGGTTTTGGTGCAAATGCATTTTGTGTATGTATCACGTTAGATTTTTGAGAAGCTGGAAATCTAGAATTTGGAAATGGATTTTGATTGGTTTGAAATCTAGGGTTTGGTTGAAATTGTGGTGGCTTTTGATAGTTTTGTGAATGATTCGGATAATATTGAGTCTTGAATGGTGTTTTAGATTGATTTTGCGGAGTAAATTTGTTTTGTGGTTGACTAGTATTATTACTAAAAGAGAAATTCTTTCCTTGAAAATAACGAATGTCTAGTTCATCTTTTACAAATGTTAGTGCTTGTTCTAAAGAATTTGGTGCACGACTTCTTATGAAGCTGCCAAGAGGTTCTAATAAACCACTTATAAAAACTTTTAAGGCTAAACTCTTTGAAGTTTGCAGTTTATGATCTTTGATTTCTTGAATTTCATTTCCTAAAGATATTTTTGAATTTAGGATGGCTAAAAGGGATCTAATTTTATTGAAAAAGTCGATAGGGGTTTCCTTTTGATTTTGTCTAAGTCTGGAAAGATCCATTTGAATATTTAGTTCGGAACGTTGGTTACCGAAATTATTTATTAAAACTTGTTTCAGTTCTAACCATGAAATATACGTGTGTCCTGTCACAATTTCTAAGGCTGCACCTTTTAAACGGTTGCGAGCAGCAGCTAAAAGTAATTTATTGATATAGGCATTGACATCTGGTTGCCAAAATTGATTGAATATGTCCTCTACAGCGCGGATGTATTCGCAAAGTTCGGCGGGGTTGCCGTGAAATGTTGGAATTTCATTTAGCATACTCATATGGAAACCTAAAGGGTATCCATTAAAGACTGGTGCTGGTGGAACAGCTTGATTTAAATTTTGATTCTCATTTGCCATTGTTAAATTTGGTATTAGACGGGGTGGTCTTAAAGTTATTCTATTTTGAGTTAGATTATTATTTCGAGATGTATTTTCGAATTCACTTTCAGATTCGCTTTCAGACGATGTGTCTGTATTAATCATTAACACTATGATTTTAAAAATTCGTTTATGTTAGTAAACAGTGCTTAAGATTAGGGGTTCCTAATTGAATTCAGGGTTCCTACGCATGATTGCAAAGTCGGTTGGCGATTATTAAGTACACCTATCGTGTACGCCAGTACCTCATCTCGTTTGCAACCACCTGAGCTTATAATTAAAAATTGTAAAGCTATGTTAGTAACTGTTTAAAATATTAGTTTAAATTCACTTGTAACAAAACGATATATGTAACTTTCTTACTTATTCATTGTTGTTGATCTCGGTGGATCTAGTTGTCGATCTCGGTGGATCTAGTTGTCTTCGATAGACGGCGTTGTTCCCAATGAACTGGATGTCTGCAATAGACAGGGTTGTTCCCAATGAACTGGATTGATCGCGATGATCGGCTTGAAAACTGCAACCAGCGGGCTCGACCCTTCGGCGATGCTTGTCCTATGGTCGGCTCGAGGGTACAGGTGCGGTTGTAGATCTTCGGAGGCAGGGATCTTGCAATTAAGGGTTGAAACCCACGGTACAAAATTGGTTTTAATGGTCGAAAACTCTTGAGACCGTTGCAAATATCCGAAAGACTGCGCCAGTTAAGTTTATTTAACGACGATTAGTGTTTTTAAAAAGCATTTATTTATACTTAGTACACTAATCACTTTACAGACGTCGGAGCTCTGCTCCACACACTTGATTCAGGACAGGCTAACCTGAGTGTCGAAACAGAACTGAATGCAAGAAGCATCTTAACACAAAGGAAAACTCTTATCCTAAAGAAATGCAAGCTAGTTTCCGTTCCCACAGGCGTTATCATAAAGTTCTAGGAACAGAGTACAGATCTAGCGGGTTCTAATCTTATCTCTAAACTAGTAAGCGTTTCTAGTCACGTAACTCCAGTAATTAAATCGTAACCTGCAGATTTTTTTGTGTTGATCTTACTTATTTCTTCTTCTACCTATTTGATAGTTAAAGGCTTGAGGGGTAGACTCATTTGAAATGGTGAATCCAGGAATTCGAGTATTTCTGTTTCTTCGTCTGGGAGTTGACAAGGAAAAGGTGTAAAGACTTTGGTGAGATGTTCGGCAAAGGCATTTGCCTTTTCTCTGTTACTACAGATCCAGTTGCCATCTTCCTTTTTGATAGAAGGTATGTGCAATGTTGGTCTTTTCAGTTTCCGTACTGCTTTCCATAGTGAGTAGTCTGTTCGTTCATTTTCTGTAAGGTTTTCAAGGTAGTTCTGAATTCCTTGATTTGTATGTTGGCTAAGAAGTTTTTTTAGTTGTTTTTTAGCTCTGTTTGGGGCTCGCTTATCTAATTCCGACCTAGTAAGTTGCCAGCGTTTTCTGAGGCGTTTTTCAGCTATTTGATCTTTTATGACGATAGGAATCTCTTTAGTTGGCGTGGTGGTTATCAGTTCGGGAGTAGCTTCCCATGCTGCCTGCTGAATGAGTTTTGTGAGTGAGACTACTGCTTGTTCAATGTCATGCTCATTTTTTAGTGAAACATGTATATCTACTAAGTGCTCGAGTCTGTTTTGAAAGTATTTCCAGTCTGTACGTTTGTTATGGAGTGAGGGCTGTGGTTGAATTTGTGTTATATATGAATATATAGTTATTGTAATGGCTGAATGATCTGCTGCTAGTTCGAAGCAGGATGCTATGGTACATTGACGCACGTTTAAGCCTTTGGTGATAACGAAGTCTAGAAGATCTGGGATTCTTCGACGGTCAGTGGGCCAGTAGGGAGGTTCACCCGTAGACAAACAAGTGAGATTGTTACCTTGAATAGCGGCCAATAATCTTCGCCCGTTAGTTCTTGTTAAACGGGAGCCCCAGTGAACATGCTTTGCATTATAGTCTCCTGCTGCTATAAATCTGTTGCCCAGAGTCTTGAAGAAATGAGTAAAACCTGCTGGAGTGATTATATGTTTAGGTGGGCAGAAACTGCTGATATTGTAAATGAAACGTTTGAATTTTCTATTGAAACATTGGTGGCTTGTATATGATCTGTTTGATATTTTTCGAGTTCGTGATGTTTGATATTATCTCGAATAATTACAGCTGTTCCACGTTAGCCGTGCCATCAGGGTGATTTTTTGTATAAATTGTGTAATTTGAAAATTTTATATAGCTCTTGGTTGTGAAATGAGTCTCAGAAATGAGAAGGACATCTACTGTATGCTGAACTAGGTTTAAATTATTTAAAAAAAATTATAATTTTTTTCTTATTTAGTCTCTAGGGAGTAAATGTTTTACTGCTGTCACAGTTTTGATGCTATAGAAACAGAATCCTACTCCCGGTCGTGGAAAAAATACCTTAATGCGGCTAATAATACAGAAACACTTAGTAAAGCGAATTATATGAATTTGGAAATTTAAAAAAAAAACATTGCAGCCAGTGGGATTTGAACCCGTGTTCACTGATAAATGCATATGCTTATTGTTGTGCTATAAACGACGCAGTGGCGTTCCGATTTTGGGTACACCGTATGTTTATATATAGGAATTTGTAAAATGTTCTGCTGACTACATAATAATATGTACTTTTTTTATTAGAATCGTGTTTTCTAATCTTGATTTCTGTTCTCATTTTATTTGTGTTGTATTTTCTTATTTTAACATTTAGTTGTTTATTTTTATAATGTTTGAATTAAAAATGTTGGATTTATTGTTGAATACCTACCTATTTGTTTGAATACATTACATCATATATACGGAGATAAATGTAGAAGTATCATTAATATTTTTTGTCACATATTGCAATGGTAGGCTCTCTAATAATGATGTTATAAATGTTGTAAATTTAATTTAAATAATTAGAGTTACCAAGCCAATATTATATGGGTTCGTACTAATTAATCTCAGGGTTGACTAAAAGCGAGTTGTAAATTGACTCAAATAAATAAATGGTTGTATGCCCCTACTGTTATTTTATCTACCTGCAATTCGAATTATTAAGGCTAGCTCAAATAGGCAAGACATCTCATTAATCTTCAGGGTGGATTCATATCGTGTTGTTAATAGTGAAATTTATATGTTACGCCACTAGGCGGCAATCAATGCCAAAATAAAATGCCCAAACTCGAACTAATCTGTCAAACTACGTATCACTGAAAGTTACTAAATGCAGGTCGTGCAGTGTTTTAAAATTTGAATTACAGCAATTTATGAGCAAATTAACCAGGTAATTTGAATTCTCGCGCTTTGTTATAGCGTCACTAGTTGTGTTTTGTTCTAGATCTTACGCGGGAACACAGTGCCTTCATTTGTCTTGAACCGCGTCGGTTTTAAGAAAAACATAACCTCAACTTTATTTTGGGAATTTCAAGAACTAAGGCTTTTACTGGACAATAAATCTGCTTAGGATCGGCTTCCTCGCATCGAACTCTCGGTATTTGGTAAGTTTCACGCCTCTAGCACTAATATTTGCTTCACAACTACCCTTTGCAAATCTTGCAGGCTGCGGCCACCTTCTCGGAGACGTGCTAAATGGCCAGATCTTCTCTCGGGGTGCTGGGAATGAAGTGCCGGTCTCCAGGTGCTGGACGGGCGTGCAGCAGATGTCACCTCGTGCTCAGGACCCTCTTCTTGCCTAATCTCAGGATCGCAGGCTGGACTCGGGCTACCAAAGTTCTCTCGGGGACGTTGGCGACGGAAAATAATTTTAGATGGGGGAATTCGAAACCCACATTTCCCCTAATGCTCTGGTAATTTGTGAACACTTTGATGCACTTTTTATTGAAAAATTCTAATTATGAATATGTAAAAACTTAATTTTTCTGGACATACAAAAACGCCTGTCATTCAATAATTTATTCAATTGTTAATCTCTTGTAGGTCGTTATAAACAATAGAACATCTGGATTAATAAAACCTTACTCCTAAAATTTGTCCTTTTAATCTTGTATTTTATGTCTCTTAGTGTCACTCACTTTACACTGTTTAATTGCCTGTTCACTTATTAATTACACTGACTAGCAGTTCGCTCATTCACTTCCTTTTACAAACTTGGTGTTCAATTAGGTGTCTGTTTTTCTTGCATTTTGCAAATCACTGTTTGAATTTCACCGAATTTTCGAATCTTGTCGTTCTATGTTATAATAGCCTTATTAGATCTGGTCTCGTGCTCTTTGCACATTATTCCAAGCATTCTGCTTTTCTTTACCTTTGTATAATAAGCTCATAAAGCATATTTTAATATTTATTATGACTTCTAACTTTAATTGACACGCATGTAATATAAATCCTTCTGTGATAGATTTATTTAACTGGATTGGCTTTTACTTTCCACCAACATTTATTATTATTTTAAGCTAATTAAAATTAGGTGACTCCAACCTAGAAATTTTGAGCTCTGCCTTTTGCCTTCTGTTCTCAAACATTTTATTTACTAGAAGCATTGCTTTGCAAATGTAATTACTGATTAAAGTTTTTATGATACTTGCAGTTATATAAAATATCTCACCCTGAGCTTTTGTGAAAAATTCATTAATTTGCCAATGCTAACAGAGTTGAGTTCGTAGAGCTTAAAGCAATAGCAATATAGAGATTATTTACTAGTCATACAGCTAGACTTTTAATGGCTTCGTGGCATGCTTTATTCCACCATTGTACGGAGGGAGAGGTTTTTTGGTGTTTTGGTCTAGAATATATATGTCTGCTGCTGCTTTCAAGAAATTTTAAAAATTTTCTACTAGTACTATATTAATATAGTAGAGTTTGTCGAGTTTATTAATGGATGTTGTAAAATAATTTGAATACGCATCCGAGTCTACTTTCTTGAAAGACCATTTTTGAAATTAGATTTTGATGAGTGGTTGGTGGTTTTCTATTGTTACTTTAATGGGAAAGTGATCACTACCATGCATGTAAGGTTGTACCCCCCACTGTAGTATCGAAGGAAGTTTAGTGGTACCAATGGTAAGATCAATATGAGAAAATTTACCAGTAGAAGGACTGAGGTATCTGAGTATTCTTTTATTTAGTAGGATATACTCAGCATCAAAAATGTATGTTTCTATTATTTTCCCTTTATGCTCCATATTATGCTGGGAACACCATTGTAGACCGTGGGTATTGATATCTCCTAGCAATATGTAAGGCTTGGGTAGTTCTGTTATCAAGTCAAAAATATCGTCGTCATGAAGTTTGTAGCTGTTGTTTGTAAATGTTACATATAGTAACGTTTGTAGGAATAAGTACTGTAAGCGCTACTACTTCAACTTGTGTGTTTAGTTTAAATTTGTTGCAAACGTATTTATTTTTGATGTAAGTTGCTACCCCTCCGCTGGAGATTTGTTGATTGGTTATGTTCTCATGAAAGGTTAAGTATTGGCGGCTGAGACTTCTTTAGGGGATAACTCAAGAGATAACTTGGCAATAATGTGTTCTAAGTGCTTGTAGTAACCATTAACATTCCATTGTAGGATAGATGGATCCATTTTAATATGTTGAATGGAAAGGATGAGACTATACTCAGTATACTGGAGACCGATGCAGCTTCATCTATTTTTGAATAAAAGCTCTTTTAATTTTCTTTGGATACGACTGCATATGTTTTCTATACTTCTTTCAGTGAGGTAAGAGTAGATGTCCTTTATCAATGAGATAAATTTGCTACTCTTTGTCATAAAGTCATTTGAACCAAGCAACCAGCTTACTTATTAAGAGCATTGATAGCTCAATTAATAAAAGCATCAGGCTAGCAACACGAAGATATCAAGTTCGAATCGAGGAGACAGAGATTGTTTCAAATATGCGTCTAACATCATCACCGATTTTCGAATTTAGCCTTGTTATCGGTAACATTTTATTTAAATTTTAGGTTATCTGAAAGGAATTAAAAAGCGTAAAAATAAGGTACTCTCAATACTCTTAAAAGTAACCGTTTAACTTCAAATTCGAGTCAAAGTTTTGGGTTGTCATCAATACGTGTTATTATCAAGTAGCGATGATCACATAAACAATGGGTGATGATTGTGATTCGGGTAACAACACTGATATAGGTATCAATTAATAACGTTGGTGACATAGAATGTTTTCTTCTATGTTGAACATAGAGTGTTTCATCATTGGAGAATTCATTATGTCGCAGCATTTTTGTAGGCATAAAAGAGAACATTTCTACCACCAACGTTATTAATTGATTTATCATTGTTGTTGACTAGATCATGATCACAGCCATAGTTTTTGTATCTTGGTTTTGATAATTGTATGTTTTAATGACAATCCACAACTAGATATTTTAAGATAAACGGTTGCTTTTACGCGTATGAACTGAGAGTACTTTATTTTTAAGTTTTTTAATTCAGTTGCTGATAATAAATTAAAATTATAAAAAAACGTTAGACATAACGAAGCTAGAGTTAAAACCAGATTTGAAAGATGGGTAAAATGCCTTTTACAATCAAATATAGTTTACGAAAATGTTTCCATTTGTGCATTGCGTAATAGTAAGTATGGTTACCGAAGTTGAAATAACATATAGCATTTTTTCTTCAAACGTTTATAACAAAATTCGAAGAAAATTACTCTATCTCGTCAGCGGCAGATAAAGTTATTATCTGCCATGGCAATGAAGTGACAGTTTAGCATCATCAATCCAGCAGTATAATGTCAAATTTTACTGACGTTTGAAGAAAAATATCTTTACATTTGTGAAAATTAACACAAAAATAAAAATCTGGTGTGATACACGCACACAACTTTCTTTTACAGTGATCTTATAATTAGTCAAAAATTTGTTTTAAAATTTCTAAGCATTTGTCAAAAATGTTCAAACATTACGCAAGCAAGCATGCACGCACGCACGCAGAGACACACCCACCCACAAACCTATGGAGAGAGCAATGAACAAAAAAACATGTTTTTTGGGTTCAAGGGCCTCTCAGAAACTTTATGAACGTTGTCAAAAGTGAGTTGTGTTGCCAGGCGATTATTGTGAAGGCCAATAAAGGCAATTTCTTTATATATTTTGTTTTCTTTGTTCTTTGGTACCATTCACCGAACTTTTTAGACACCTCGTATATTTCAGTGCATTGGGTTTTTCTGTCTTTATCCTTTTATGATCCTAAATAACAATTTTTCATTGCCTTCTTTGCTTTTTTCTGAATTTCTCCCATGCCTTCATTTTGGCATTTTTTATTAGTTCTTTGATCTTTACCCTTGTGCTTTATATTGTACGTAGTTTTCACTGTCTTTTTCTTTAATGTATTTATGCCATAATGTTCTCCTTTTCTCTACTTCTTTAATCTTGCTACACCACACACTTCTGCCATTAGCATAAGTTTCTTAAATTCGAACCACAACTCGTTGGCTTTTTCTATTTCCCGTTGTACTTGTTGAGTGTATTCCTCTCTTATTGTAAGGTCTAGTAATTTGAGCTATTAATACTAGTATATTTGATTACTTCTGGTTTAGTGTTTTCTTTCAAAGGTTCCTGCTTTATTCCTATTGTTGCTTCAGCTATAAAGTAGCCAGTTTCTAATTCAGGACCTCTCTTGACTATCACATCTATAATATCGTTGTATTGTCCCTTTCTACTAACACTAAAGTGTTGATTGACCTTTCTTTCCTGCTTTCAACAACCTGCTTATATTTGTGAATGTCTTTGTGTTAAAACCATGTAATGCTACTGTGTAATCATTAACAGTACTGACAAAATTCTATTCTTCTTTTCCCGTTGCTGTTCATCATGGTTTCTTCCTATTACACTTTCTGCCTTTTAATGTTCTGCCGACTCGCCTGTTTAAATCACCCATAATAATGCCAATGATGATGACATTCACAACCTTACCTATTTCCTCTTGAAGTTCTGCCCAAAATGTATCCTTATCTTCTTTTTTATCATTCTCAGTCAAGCCATATCCTATTACTATGGTGTATTTTTTACTTTCCATCCTAAGCTTGATTAAGATTAGTATTTCTCATTAAAAAATCTATCTCCTTATATTTTTAATGTATAGTAGGTATGCTTTAATTTGTAACGTTTCGACCAGCGGGAACGCGTTTTTCTGAATTAATATCAATTCGCGCGTTCTCCCCGCGCGGTCAAGTGCGTCATCGAGAGATCCCCGCTCCACGTAAGTAGTAGAGATAGGCCGGTTCTGGATCACTTCAAGGTCACCGATTAGACTCTGACAGACTTTCACTTCTGGATATTGCGCAACATGTTCTAGGTATTGCGCAACATCAACCTCGGGAGGCAAAGCCCCAGCCGCCATATTGTGGGGCCCGCATGCGCAACACCATCCCCAGGGGCAGAGCCCTAGCCGCCCTGGCCCCCATGTTTTTTTTAAATAAAAATGCAAATTTTTAAGGCTAATTTGTCGTTTGTCCTCTTCGGGGAGGGGGAGGAAACCAAATGTCAAAGGTCATCGGTGCCTGTCAGTCATCAAACATCTATCTTTCTCTCTTTAACACATTGAGTTCTACAAAAAACCATCTTTCTCTCTCTAACTCAAGCGAGCCCGGGGGGCAAAGCCCCAGTCACCATATTGTGGGGCCCTAGCCGTCAGCGGGGCGGGGTGGTGGGGGAAGGAAAAAAGGTGGTTTGCTACGGGTTCTGGATATAAATGTCAAAGTTCACATCGCTCGGGGTAGAGCCCTAGATTCGTAATATTGCGTCAGCCGCCGGGGTCCCCATGTTCAAGTATATATTTTCGGGTAAATTATTGCGCAACACCAGCCTCGAGGGGCGTGGCATCTTCGTTATCTTGAGTGTCATCTTGCCATCGTGGAAACCGGGTAAAAAGTTACTAGATGCGAATAACATCAACCCCGGGGGCCCCGTGTTTCGGGTAAAAAATGCAGGAGTGGACAACGTCGCATCAGATTTGTGCATTACCCAGTTGGGACCCCCATGCTCACGTTAGAAGGAAAGGTTCAAGGGCATCAGATTTTTGTATAACTGGGCATTTAAGGTCCTTATCTCGCTGCGCGGAGTGAAAGGGGTGGAAGGGGGAAAGGTGGTTCTCTACAGCCGGTAGAAAGTGAAAGTTTTTTCCTGTTGTAACTTGCTATTTAGTTTAGTCTGTGCGCAGCCGTTGATTATTACGGATGAGAGATAGAAATGTGTATTGAAGACATAAGACTAAATCTTTTACCATTTGAAACACGTTTACTTACATATTCCAACTGGGTCAACAGTGTGGTGTTACCTGCTTCTCTAGCCCGCGCCGGATTTTTTTATTTTAATATCGAGGATTATGTCGAGTGCTTTGTATGTCACGTGGTAGTTCATGATTGGAAAGAAGGTGACGATCCGCTGTCTGAACATATTCGTTGGTCTAACAACTGCTTATTTGCAAGACTACTTTGGGAAGAAAGGAAGAAGCAATTTGGGTACGACACAGTTGACACATCACAACGATGACGTCGTCTTCAAGCACCAGCATGAATGTTAGTGGGGAGATTGAGGAGTTTCTAGAAAGAACTAAAAATAGAAAATCTCCTCTCCTTGTGGATGAAGAAACCCAATCGAGACGACTGGAAAGCTGTAAAAGTCATCTGATTTACAATACTGTGTACATGTTAAGCGAGGAACAGGACCACAACAAGTATGTTGAAGTGGGATTTGATATTTTTTCAAATCTTCAGCCTTCTATAAAAATCGGCTGTTTGGGGTGTTCCGATATTTTAGAATGTGCTATGTTATGTAAAGATCGTCGCAGCTGTGTGAAAACGACAACTATTTCTGCCGACGAATGGCAAAATAAACTTGCTAATCGTGAAGCATTTTTTCTACGAAGCGCGTTAAATGACTTTGAGAACGAAGATAATAAAATAAAAGAAATAGTGTTTGGAACGATGTATCGTTGCCGGTTGTATCGAAGCGATTTTGTAGAACTGTTTAAATTAAAAGACATTATTAATTACCGTTTGGAACTGTTGCATTCTTTCGCTTTGCCAGCTTTCTATAAAAATTTTCTTAAATTAGTGTCCGAGCTCACGGAAGAGGAAACGGGGGAAAGGATCATTAGTGACGCGTATTTAATTCTAAACAGCGAATTAAACATTAATTACCAGAATATTTTGTGCGTGTTGGAAATTCTTTCCTTATATCCGGAAAATATATTTGAAGCGGTTAATACGTTACGAGGCTCCTGGTAGGAAAACATGATGCAATCTTCCGCAAAAACACGTAAGCAAAATGAAAAGCTGTTAACCTCGTATATTGCAAAACTGGAAATGTTAAAGAAAGACTTGAATAATTACTGCTTAAAAATACGTGTTTTTAAGCAGTTTCGGAATTTATCTATAAATAATCGAAAACAAATAATACGCAACAGTGGCATCAAAGCGGCCGGTTATCCAAGATGAATATAACTTCGTTTTTGTTGCTGTCCCTGCTGACACCCGAAAAGGACATAATTATCTCTCAACCTGTTTTGGCAACGCGAGCTTACATTTATCCCGAGCTTGCTAACGACACTGCTCCATTGCCAGCCTACAATGAATCGTTTTGGCCTAAAAGATGGATGCCCATGACCTTGGATCACTTATCAAATGGACACGAAGGTTTTGTTTTTCGAGCGAATTTAAAACATCGATTTAGTAATGAGACGGCCTCCTTTCTCTTATATAAAATTCGTTACAAAATTAATAATGCGCTCGAGGAAGTACATTGGAAAATGGAAATATGGAACCGTTCACTTAGCGGTATGAAAAACTGTAGCGACTTCGTTCCGCATATTACATTTAATCACTGTTATGTTGTAGAGCTTATATTATCTATAATAGTATTAGTATTAATTGTGTTGTGTTCGTTAGTAAGTTATACTTTTTATAAAGAAGTAATTCAATAAAAGAGTTTTTAAAAAGTATTTTTTATTTATTTTTAATAACTATACAAGATCATTCTTAGATATCCACGAATTATGGCTATTATCAAAACCTAACCATTTAACGAGCAGCTGACTTCCTTTTTTTCTAACTACTTTTTCTACTAGAAAAATGCTTGGATGTTTTGTTTTCTGCAGCTCGTATTCGTAAAATGCGCCTTTAATTTCCTCGCCGTTTTCGTCTTCTAAAATGTATGTCCTTGGATTGGTAAGGCGGACTTTTTCCACTTTAAAAATTTCATTGCTCCATGTAGGCGTGTATCCTTTAGCGAACGCCGCCCGATGCTTGCTAACCCTTACGCGATCGCCAACGTAAAATTTTTGCTTCTTTGGATCCACCATTTTTATATGACTGTACGCTCTTTTAAAAATTTCGGGAGCGTTACTTTTATTAACGGCTTCCGGTTTGTATCCAATTGTTCTGTGTTTTGTGGAATTATATTTCTTTGCAATTTTTGGCAATAGATGTAGCCACTTGTACGATCCTTGCAAACTAAACTGTTTCCACATCATATTCTTGAGTGTGCGATTCAATCTTTCTACTATGCTGCTTTTTAGATTGGAATAACTGCTGTAATGGTTGACGCCGAATTTCCGCATTAAATTTTGAAACTCCTTGTTATAAAACTCTTTGCCCATATCTGTTTGCAAGTTTTTAGGCGCAGTTTTAATAGATGAAAGCACTTTTTTCATTGCTTCAGCAACAGCTTGGCCGGTTTTTTGTTTAACGGGAAGTGCCCAAGCGTATTTTGAAAACGCGTTGATCACCACTAAAATGTATCGATAGCCTTTATTTGTTTTTGCGTAGGGTATCATTTCCACCAAATCGGCTTGGAATAAATCGTTTAGTCCCTTTACAATCACCCGTCTTCGTTTAAAATTTTTTCGAGCTGGTTTATGTAATTCTTCGACAACTTCGTCTTTAGTAGCTCCCATGATGGTTAAATTGCATAACGAACTCGCAACAGAATAGGTGTTTTGAGTTTGGTTTGTGCTTTCCGCTTATTTTATCGCCTTCGTTTAGTTTAGTTCCAATGAGGTCTTCCTTATTAGACTTCTCTTCGCCGTTTATGGATATTTTCGCATCTAGCGGTGTCCAACTAATATTCGAAATAGTTGCAGACGGTAGTTTATATATGTATTCCAAAGTTTCATTAGCAATTAAAAGTCGATACTGCCCATTTCTATCGACGTTGAGTGCCATAATGTAAAAAATAGCGCTGCGACTAACTGACTTAAGCTCGCCTTTGTAAGTTTCTATCTTCTTTGCCACATCTTCAATATCCTTCTTAGAAGTTTCCATAATTTTTGTGGCATCTTCAATAACTGCCCCAATTTCTTTCTTAAAAGTTTCTACCATCTTTGTCGCACCTTCGGCCACATATATTTTCGTTTGTTCTACACCCGCAGAATGGTGATGCTGGTGTAGATGTCTACCAAATTTATCTATAGGCATATTTCGCCCCGAAAGTCCGCTACTATATGACGAGTATGGACGCTTAACTCGCTATTTATTTTATAACCTTAGCGGTTCTTAAAGCGTCAATGATACTAACAATTTCGTTATCGTGACCTGTGTGTCCAGCTGCCTGGGAGGCAAGTAATACACGAAACCGATTCACTAATGAGTTGGGATCCTTCCAAGGAACATATTCCACTTTTTTGTCCGTCACTGTTAGTAATCCCTTGCCGCGCCGTGGTACCTTCGTCGCTGGTCTGCCAGGAGCTTTTATGGTTGAGGAGGCAGTTAGAGGTCGTACTATTTTCATGTATTTACTCCCTGCGTTACCGCTGATTCTTTGTGCGGGGTCGTAGTTTACACGATTTGCGGCGGAACGATCCACTAAATCTAGATATTGCTCTAAATCTGCGTTTTGTATATATTTGGTTTCTTTTTAAACATCAATTCGTAAAATCCTGGAGTGCCTTTGTAGATTATTTTGTTGCCGTGGTCCGTAATAACGATATCTTCGCCCTCAAACTTGATTTCTTTATTTCCTATTGCAAACTTATCTCTCTCTACGTCGAATCGGACTCCGTAGTGCAAATCGTACTTGTCCTCAGTATCTCGTATCATTCCTTCCACGTATGTGCGAGCTAACCCTTGAAATTGTTCTAAATATTGGCCAAGAACTTCCGGTTGCAGCATTTGTTGGATGGTTTCTCTGGCCGCTTGTACAGCACCTTCTTCTGCTGCCGCCTCCGCAACCTCCGTTTGCAACTGCTCATCGTATTCCTTTACTGGTTGACTCTCGGATAATACATGCGTAGGCAAAAATCGAGGTGTGGAGGTGTGTGATGGCCCCGGTGTGGAAGTGTGTGATGATCCGGGAAGGAAAGAAACTTTGCCTGGGGTGTCTATCGCTCGCGGACGGGGCAAGATAGAGGGTGTGGATACTCTACGTTTAATGGTTATTGGCAAATAATCCGCTTTTGGTTTGCCCACTGACGCGCCTTCTTGCTTTATAGTTGTTAGCAATTCGGCGAGCGGTTTGGAAAGGGGTTTGAATTGCTCCGCTAAAATCGTTTGGGATTGGGCAATGTCTGCTTTTAAAGCCGCGTATTTTCTTTTTACGGCTTTTCTAGTTTTAAGCAACTCCCTAGCCAAACGCTTATCCATCTTTCGTTTGTGGATGTCCGACAGCCACTGAGTCCTTTTAAAAACTGGTTTTAATTATATATTTTAAAGTAACAATCGAATCCTTTCCTATATCTTCCCAAATTCATTTCGCTATCTTTATCTATAACTAAAAATCCATAACTGTCGTTCCAACAATACGCGCATAAATCTTTAAACTTCTCAAAAGTCATGTCGACGTTTACGTGATCGTCGTGTATGTGTTTTAGATTGGTTTTGTCTTGTTGAAAAACTACAATAAGATTTACGTTATCTCTAATAAGTTGTTTAGGAATAGATGAATACGTTTGGCACAGATAAAAACAATCGATATTTCTATGTCGTCCGAAACAAAAATAATCCCTAATTATGCTTTGACTATCGCAAACCACGTCGTCGAATATGATGACAGAATTAGGTTTTGCATCTTTAGGTTGTTCAATTACAGACCCATCGAGATATTCATACAACCCAATTTCTTTTATGGGTTTTAGAAGTTTCCTCAGGTACTGGTATTTTGGTTGATCCAGAGATTTACAATATAAATAAATGTTTTCGAATCGTAAACCGTTTGGATGTTCTAACAAGCTGATCATTATATTAGTTTTGCCGCAGTTAGATCTGCCAACAATAAGACATCTTTTACATCCTTCTCCCAATAACACGCTGTGTTTTCGATATTGTTGGGTTAACGCGCTAGCGTCGTGATTTACGATCGGTAGCGATTGACTCTGTTTCTCAATCTTAACTTTTCTCATTTTTTACCACCACCACCCGTGATGTGTACATTAAAAACTGAGCCCAACCTACCTAGTATCGAAATTATATAAGTAAAATTTCTTTAAAGTGTATGCAGTTGCGGTGCAACTATCGCACGTGTAATATGAAATAAGAAAGTATTGGTCGTCGCCGTCGTCGTCGTCGTCGCCTTCGTCGAGGAAGAAAAGGTCGCGGTGTATTAAATACGCTCATAGATAAGTTGCCGTTTGAATTGCACGTGCCGGGATATAGATTTTGCGGTCCGGGCACTCGTCTAAAGAAAAGACTTGCACGCGGAGATCGAGGAATCAATCAGCTGGACGAGGCGTGTAAAGAACACGACATCGCGTATTCGCAACATCAAGATCTTCAAAGACGACACGAAGCCGATAGAATACTTGCCGACAAGGCGTGGACACGTTTTCGTTCGAGAGACGCAAATTTAGGGGAAAAGGCGGCGGCACTAGCTATAACCGGTGTTATGAAAGGAAAAACTAAGCTGGGGATGGGAGGCCGTCGGCCTAAAAGAAATGGTGGCGCTATAAGCTTTAAGAGTGCAGTTACTCGCGCTAGAAACCGGCTCAAAGAAAATAAAGGGCGCCGCAACAACTTATTGGCGGCCTCTAAACTGGCTCTAGGTTCAATCGCGAACAACAAAATTACGCAACCAAGAAGTAGAATAATAAAAATTCCTAAAACGGGAGGTATTTTACCGCTCATCCCCATATTTGCCGCATTAAGCGCTCTTGGATCATTGGGAGGGGGAGCTGCGGCGGTCGCCAAAGCTGTTGGAGATGCCAAAAGTGCCGCCAAAGATCTAAAAGAAAAGGAGCGGCATAATAAGACGATGGAAGCAATAGCCCTTGGAAAAGGTTTACATTTGGCGCCATATAAAAAAGGTTTCGGATTATACTTGAAACCGTATCAACTAACAAAAAACTAACTGTGAAGCTGCCTCGACGCGCACTAACAAACGTCGATTTAATTAAGTACGCAAAAATATTAAAAATTCCAAATTTTAGGGGTGTATACATGCGTAACGATTTACCTTTAAGGATTCGTAAGAATGAAGCCGGTATTGTAAATTTAGACGATAAAGTAGGCCCGGGTACTCATTGGACTGCTTACGTAAAACGTAGTAAAAATATTAGATACTTTGATAGTATAGGGCATTTAAAACCACCCCTAGAATTAATAAAATATTTTCGTAGCGACGGCGGCGGCAGCAAGAATAAGATTACATATAATTTCGGGAGATATCAGGACGTAAATTCTTATAATTGCGGACATCTTTGTTTACAGTTTTTATATAGCTACTCAAATTGACTTTTACCGGCAGTTTACGTTCGATTCTTGAATGTAGCATTTCACAATGTCTTTCATTTTTACGCTTACTGGAAGATCGTCCGTTTTAAGTTCCGATTTCAATCCCCCGATTTTCCTGGACGAAGAAAACGAGTACGTTATGGGTTTACTTAGTTTTGAATCCTACAACACCATACCTAACGTAAACAAATTTAACAATAGTTTTCAGCTTACCGGTCGGCCAGAAATCGTGCTACCAGATGGAGCATACGAAATTAACGATATCAATGAATATATTCAAACGCAGCTCAGCCGCAAAAACCATGAATCGGTTACAATAAGAGGTATTAACAGCACTATGAAAACCCGAATTAAATCCTCTCACGAAATAGATTTCACATCGGAGCGCTCAATAGGACCATTGTTGGGATTCGAAAGATCAAAGTATAAAGCCGAAAAAACCCACACGTCTGAAAATGTAACAAACATCATGAATATAAATTCCATATTAATCCACTGTAACGTGGCTTTAGGTTCCTATAAGAATGGCACCCCGGGTCATATAATTCATCAATTCTTTCCTACCGTGCCATCTGGTTTTAAAATAGTGGAGTCTCCAAATCCGGTTGTCTATCTCCCAATAAGCACAAAAACAATTACAAACATAACGATTAAAATACTCGATCAAGACGACAAACCCATCAGTTTCAGTTCGGAAACTGTAACGGTAGGTTTGCATTTGAAGAAGGTGTAATGGGTTTTCAATTTAATTCCTACTATCCCGAGCATCCGATCGCCAATAATAGTCCATTGTTAAAAACATATAACAAGCGACACACCAAGTGTTTGAAGATCAGTAGGAAGTCAGCGCCCGATCGGTTGACAAAGAAGAACCAAGCGTTTCTCAAATCGCTCGGCTTCCAGTTGTTGACACAATGAGTATTTTAAATATTGGCGAAAAAGTTCTTGTTGACAATTCAATTGCTAGCAAGGAAATACATACCCACCAACCTTATACTAATCGCTTTGAAAACAACGATGAAATTCGCATACCGATTCAAGAGGATATGTCAACTCTTCCCGGTTTAAGCTACCTATACATAGAAGGAAAACTACAGAAATCTACGGGAGTGCCTACATTAACCGCAAAATTCGTAAATAATGGAATTGCCCACCTATTTAGCGAAATTAGATATGAAATGAATGGAATCGTAGTAGATTCGGTAATTAAACCCGGTATCGCGTCTACAATGAAAGGTTATGTCTCGTACACAACCGACGATGTTAAAAAACTGCAAAACGCCGGATGGCTTCCGCAAGCGGGCGACTCAGTAACAGATGCATCCGGCAATTTTAATGTTTGCGTACCGCTGAAAATGTTGCTGGGATTCGCCGAGGATTACGGCAAGGTAATACTAAATATCAGGCAGGAATTGGTCTTAATTCGAAGCAATACCGACAATGATGCCGTAATTAGTACAGACGATACCGAAGTTATTAAAGTCACAATTGAAAACATTTATTGGAAAGTTCATCATATTACTGCGGGTCTTGCTCAAGAATTAGCTTTCACTAAATACATAGATCAGAATATCGATACCCCGGTGACGTTTAGATGTTGGCAGCTTCATGTAGTTTCGGCCGTAAATCAAGCTACTCAACATTCGCACGCTATTGCCACCAGCACAAAATTGGAAACTCCGCGACACATTATAGTGGGTTTTCACACAAATCGCGAGGGTCAAATAGATAAAAACATGAGCGAATTCGATCATTGCAATATTAAAAATCTCAAAGTTTATTTAAACACAGAAAGGCGCCCTTACGATAATTTAAATATAGATTTCCAAAAGAATCATTATGCAACCCTATATCAAATGTATTCTCAATTTCAATCTACTTATTATAATAAACGCGATGAACCGCTATTTTCTCCAAACGAGTTCAAAACGAAAGCGCCTCTCATCGTTGTAGATTGTTCTAATCAAAAAGACTACCTGCAGGCAAATGCCGTAGTGCTTAGATTAGAATTTGACACCGCGAACAACGTTGCCCCCAATACAACTGCGTACTGTTTAGTTTTGCACGACAGAGTATTTACCTACAACGCTCTCACTAAAGCAGTTTAACAATTGTAATCAGCAGGAGCAGCAGCAGCATGTTTGTCATATTAGATTTGCAAGGTTTTAAGATATCCGAAAAGAAGTTTTCGCTAAAGGAATTAGCTGCTTACGATGGAGATGCCGTTTCGCACTATATCTTCAGAGCTCCGTCGCATTTACAAAAAGAAGCAAAATGGCTCATAAATAATCACCACTGCATTAATTGGAACGAAGGGTTTACTCCGGCCTTTATGTTTTCGAAGATCCTTCAACGAATTGTTCGAGATGCCGATGTAATATACGTAAAAGGACGTGAAAAGGCCACATTTTTAAGAAATTACATTAACAAACACATCGTCGAGATAGAAGAACAACCGGCACTGTCTGCTTCAAAACCGGCCTGCATGCATCATTCGCAATCTTTTTGTTACTGCGCCTTATCCAATGTTTATCATTTACACAAACACTATGTGATGCAATATGTATCTGCTCCCGAAATGTATAATTAAAGGTAAATAAAAAACAACAACAACTTTTATAAACGTGTTTTATTTTACATTTCTATGGAATAATGGCCCCATGGGATGGTATCTATTCTATTTTCTAATATATGTCGTTTATCATCTAAAGCACTAAGAGCTACCTTAGTCTGCCTTACACTATGTACATTATGCTTAGTAAATGTTATTAAATTTTGATTTCTGTAAATTTCGACTTCGTCCTGCAAACATTTCAAGTAATCGTCAAAGCAGATTGTATTTTTTACCACACAACTCTTTACACCTTTTGCTTTTTTTACTACTTTGGTTTTGTTGGTGTTACTGTCCACCTTGAGGCTGTAAAGTTTACTCTTCAAGCCCACAAATTCTGTCATTATTTCCCCATTATTTTCGTCCTTCATCAAACCTAACACTTTTTTGTTTACTCTAGGGATTCCAAATACATTATTTTCCGGATAATCTGAAGTGTCAAATTTATGTAAATCTTGCTTTATAATCTCGTAAACATTTTCGGAAGTAATTTCGTAGATTAGCGAGTCCGTGTCCGTGTATAAAAGCTTGCAATTTTGGGGGGAAAATCGCGACATTATATAATTATAATGAAAATCGTAAACGCAAATTTTGGATAAATCTAAAATACACATTCCTATGTAGACAGGTTTCATAAACCAAATTTCCGTTTTCCTTAGTTCAATTGCCACAATATGTTTATCGAATATGGACCTACTATGAAAATTTGGTTTCGAAATATAATACCTAGCTCCGAAACGGCCGTCCCACCTGGAAACTAATTTGATGTTTTTATGTTTTCTCACATTTTGCATAGTCTTGCCAAAAACAGCGTTATTCATTAATTTATAAAGATTTTTTTCAAACTCGTTCCTCGCTGCGGTTCTCAATTTTGTATTTAGATCGATGTATTGTTTTAACCAGGGTGATTGGTCGAATGTTAAAATGCGATAAATAATAACAAGTTTTAAACCAGCCGCCAAACACTGCTTCAAATTACGATAATGTATGACATATTTTGCCTTGTTATATAAAGTAGTTAGCAATTTTTTTTTGTTTTGATCCAGAAGGATAGCCGTGTTCGGAACAAAAAGGTAAACTTTTGTGTGGGTTATGTAACGTTTGCGAATACTCTAAATCAACTTCTAGTATGTACCCTTTTGAAGCATCGTCAGCTATAGCGTTAACATTAAAATTTTCAACTTCAAAATCAGAGAGCCAACTAAAGCCCTTATATGGAAGGGCCTGACTTATCCCCCATCCGTACAAGTTGTTGACGTCATAATACATCAGGTACTTAAGGGCTTTAGACGGGTCGAACTAACCATCTTTCATAAAGTGATTATTTGCTTTACTATACCTACTAATACATTGACAAATCCCTCCTCGAATTCCTTTTTCTATAAAAAGAAGCATATTTATATCGGAAAGGAGTTCTAATTGAATTTTGGTAGACTTTAACATTGCATCCCAAGTGAAACCGGGTGTTGTGTAATACCAGGCCGGATCTAAACCGTATGTATCAAAACAACTTCTTCTAAAGTTTTCAAACACATCCGCCAATAATAATATGTCTGTTTTCAGGTACAGGTCCGAATAGTCGCCTAAATTCTTAATTTGAAATGTTTGCCAAACAGTTTGAGCATGTTGATAATCGTTTTCGCTTATATCGGAATCTGTTAATCTACTAAAAAAATGTTCTTTAGCCGGAAGTGACTCTTCCTCAAATTTCTCATAATTTGTCATATATTCGTAAGGATAAACTCCCTTTTTGGAAAGCAAGAAAATTTTTAAATTATCCAAATGCGAATTTTGTTCCCTCAAAATTTTAAAATCACCCGGTTGCAAATAGGATGCCAATTTTTCCAAAGAAGAATTCATAAATCGAAACGAATCTATAAATTTAAATTTAATACCATCTCCGTCGATAGTTTTCGTAAAAGAAATATAGCGCTCCTTGTTTAGCGGCAACAGGCTTATATTACCGGGTATAGCTTTAACTAGAGTTTTAACAAAGAAGTGACTATCGTAACCGCTAAAATTATGAAACACCACGGGAATAATTCTAGGTGTTTTATAATTTAGATTGCAATTACTATGAGCGGGTCCCCTAAATTTTCCATTTGGCAATGATCAACCACGCGTTTTCTGACTTCTGACACATCCCCTAAAACGAATTCCTGCTCGCAAATATGACAGACCGGGGCTAGAAGAGCTTCATTTTTCTGTTGTTCACTAATTTGCATTGGTTTGTAGCGGTTAAAATATTGTTTTAAATTGCCCGAAATATTTTGTAATTCTTTTACATACCATTCAATACAATCTGCTCCGCGATAGCTTCGAAAATAGCTCAGCGAATTATCAAAAGTACAGTGCAGATAGTAACCAATGCTACACGCCTCATGGTCTTGATACCAGGCTGTACTTTTGTTCACCGGGCTGTCGTTTACCTCTTTAAGAATGGCCTCCAGGTCGCTGTAAACAATAAAAGGACAAAGCTCCTTATAATTAAAATCCTTAAATTCTAAAAACGTGCCGGGCTCGGGAAGATTCACTTTGCACTTGTTCATTGCTATACAGTCCACCGTATGTGCGCCAAGTTTATTTTCACTTCCAAAATACTGAAGACATCTATCGCAAATGAATTTCTTATGGTTTTTTTCGACAGTTGCGAACTCACCAGTCTGGACAAATTTTTAACTAAACAGAAATGCAGCTTGACAGACGACACGTCTTCGTCGCCTTCTTCTTCCATGTCTAGTTCCATCCCATATTGTTGGTTAATTTCGTATTTTTCATCTTCATAATATCCTTGTATCATTAAGAGGTTAATGTGAACGGCTTGCTTGTTTGAAGTCAAATAAGCTGGCGATGTAGAGTAAAGTTGTTCCCTCACGCTAAGAACATACACATTGACTGATACATTGTTTTGTTTCTCAAATTTCGGAATCTGTCTTAGCGTCATTGGAAACTCGATGCCCTCCAAATTTAAATGGTCTCTATAATCTGGATAACTCCAAACACGATTTGAATTATCGTTGACAGGAAACAAGTGCGCCATCACGCTCCAGGCAAAACAGGCCTCGTCGTTTCAATTTTTAATATTAATAACTGCCTTCTTTCTGCTAATTTCGGGAGGTAAACGAATAAAGGAGTTGCCGTGGAACAGTTGTTCGCATCTATTGATATTGACAAAAAGCGAAAGAATCTCGTGTAGCGCCCATCCGGATTCCCCCTCTTCAAAAACAGACACCTTGTTTAGAATTTTTGATGAAACATGTTCTTGAAACCATTGTTTTAAATTTGGCAGGTCCTCTTGGAGAATTAGCTGATTTTTAGTGTTAAAGTATTTTGTGGAGAAAAATTCCGAATTTGCAGTTTCTTTTATAAATTCCGCACAAAATACCGTATTAACTTTAATTACACTATTATTTTTAAGGACATTTTCAATTTTTCTTTTAAACAATACGCGGCAATCTTCTAGAAATTCTTCAATTTTTTATGGACCAAATTTATTACAACACCTGTTTCAAGTCGACACTCGAATGCGCTCTCCACGTTTTGCCAGTTTACACGTTCATTTAATTTGGAATTTTTGTCGCCAGATATCCCGGTTCCAATTTTTGTAATTGAGTTGAGCAGCACCTGGTACCTTTTCAAATGTCCTATTGATGTTTGACATGCTTGCGGACTCCAATTGACTTGCAGCTTTTCAGTAATCTTGATAATAACCGAATATTGTTTTTATTATTGTCAAACTTTTTAAAATTTTATCACGTGCCGAAGGTAGGTTTTTAAAGAATTTATAGCACTTTTCGATGACTTCTACGGCCGCACCGCTAACTCGCGCAATTTTATTTTCGTTGGACATGTTTTCAAAAACTGTAACATACTGACGAAGTACTAGCTGGCGTTTGTCTTTATACTAATCTTCAATGGCGTTCTCTAGAATTATTTTTAAAAAACCACACGTCCACATTGAAAATATCCTTCGTGCCTTTCAATTAATTTACATAGTAAAAGCTGCATTTATCAAAGCTGTTCTTGAAATAATAAAAATATACGCTGCGACTTTTACCGAGCTGTCATTTTTGGGGCATAATTTCAATTATTGCTAAAATTAGATATTACACACTGGCGAAAAACCTTTACATGCTACAATACAAAAGCTAGCTCATGAAAAACCCTAATCGGGAACAAATAAAGCTAATTTATTGTCACATATATGCAAATATAAAGGCACCTATTTGCGCTGCAAGTAATTATGTTAGCAAAGAACTGAAATGGCAGTGGTTTTGAATTTATGATATGTGCAAGGATAATTAAACCAAAGCTGAAGGCAATTCGCACCTGGCATACAGCTAATTACATAAACCGGAATGAAA
The DNA here is from genome assembly GCA_940337035.1 of Agriotes lineatus. Taxonomy (NCBI): domain Eukaryota; kingdom Metazoa; phylum Arthropoda; class Insecta; order Coleoptera; family Elateridae; genus Agriotes; species Agriotes lineatus. The sequence goes on from CALNHX010000941.1 coordinate 136,109, forward strand.
TTTAACACTTAAACCTACCTTGCCGAAACAACTGAAAACGTTTACTTGATCGCTAAGCATATTTGTGAACAAATAATGACACATATAGGTAACAACCTTGTTCATATTCCATTTAAAAATAAAAACAGCAAATAAATCTAACATATGGCTGCACACTGGTAAAAAGCCTTCTACTTGTTTCATTTGCGCTACAAGTTTAAGAATGTTGTTAGTATAGACTGGAATGGTAGTGGTCTTGAATTAATACTTTCGCTTGAGTCATTAGCGCAAATATAAACTTCCGCTAATTGCATCAGCCGCTGAGCCGGTTCGTGCTTGACATTGGTCTGCATAGAATATAAATGGAATTAGATTTGGTTTTAATGTTAATACCTTAAAATATGCGAATGTAGCTTACACGCATAAGGAAGAGTCACCATTTTTAGACTTAATTACAAATTTTACTAAGCGTATGTAGGCAAAACAACAATAACAAACTAAACTAAAAAATAGCCGATTGGACTGGAATGGCGGTGAACTTGAAATTCATACTTTCGCCTGTGCAAGTATGAACGCAAAATTACAACAGCCGCTGACCTTAAATTTAATACCGTTCACATGCTAATTACATTAGCCGGCATGGAATATAAATGAAATTTAACAGAAATTTCTGAGGTGCGAGATGCGAATGACAAACGAAAAATTGGCCTTTAATTTGTAGTCTATTTAAATATATAAAAGATGATGTAATATTGAGCCTTCTCTCCGCGCAGCGAGATAAGGACCTTAAATGCCTAGTTCTATAAAAATATGATGATCTTGAACCTTCCTTCTAACGTGAGCATGGGGGTCCCAACTGGAATGCCTAGTAATGCACAAATCTGATGCTACGTTGTCCACTCCTGCATTTTTTACCCAAAACACGGGGCCCCCGGGGTTGATGTTATTCGCATCTAGTAACTTTTTACCCGGTTTCCACGATGTCAAGATGGCACTCAAGATAACGAAGATGCCACGCCCCTCGAGGCTGGTGTTGCGCAATAATTTACCCGAAAATATATACTTGAACATGGGGACCCCGGCGGCTGACGCAATATTACGAATCTAGGGCTCTGCCCCGAGCGATGTGAACTTTGACATTTATATCCAGAACCCGTAGCAAACCACCTTTTCCCCTTCCCCCACCACCCCGCCCCGCTGACGGCTAGGGCCCCACAATATGGTGACTGGGGCTTTGCCCCCCGGGCTCGCTTGAGTTAGAGAGAGAAAGATGGTTTTTTGTAGAACTCAATGTGTTAAAGAGAGAAAGATAGATGTTTGATGACTGACAGGCACCGATGACCTTTGACATTTGGTTTCCTCCCCCTCCCCGAAGAGGACAAACGACAAATTAGCCTTAAAAATTTGCATTTTTATTTAAAAAAACATGGGGGCCAGGGCGGCTAGGGCTCTGCCCCTGGGGATGCTGTTGCGCATGCGGGTCCCACAATATGGCGGCTGAAGCTTTGCCCCCCGAGGTTGATGTTGCGCAATACCCAGAACATGTTGCGCAATATCCAGAAGTGAAAGTCTGTCAGAGTCTAATCGGTGACCTTGAAGTGATCCAGAACCGGCCTATATCTACTACTCACGTATGCTCTGATCCCCCACTTAGAATGCCCGAAGTGGTTGCTAGATGTACGAAGCACGAAGAAGGGCCTATAAAAGCGGCTTCACGACCGTTCCACAGGAGATTCCTTCGCATTCATTCCCGAGATTTCCACCAGATAACTCCCCGAGAGTTCCCCGTTCCCGTTTCCCTGAACCCTGATCCCGTCCAGACCGATTAAAAGAGAATTCTCCCTTTACACTTGGAATCCGGTATCCTTAGTATTTCCTGTAGCTAAAGTTGAACCGACGACTCCAATACTGGAGGCCGTGTTCCTAGCTAACACCTAAATAAATCCCTTCCTGAAGGATCAGGTCTCTGAGGCGATGCTCTCCAATGGGGAACCGTTTCGCTGATTAAACCAATGCATGTTATAACCTGGACTCAACGTAAACTTTTAGCCCAGATTCCGTTGGCAGATAATTGTAACAAATTTCCTGGAGGACGTATTCGAAACGAGGGTTTATTAACCAGGCCGTTTCATATGTCTATTTCGTAATAATTACATCAGCCAAACAACGTAAATTTGCCCGACCCGACCGTATCAAATTTCATGTTATCACGGCCCGGCACGTAGCCAACTTCAAAGGCCCCTTTAAGTTTGCTTTTAATATTTGTTGACTACAGAGTTCTACTCACCGTTTCAAACAACTTCCCATCGCATCTCCGGAAAGCGACCGCCGCAACGATCTCAACCTGTCGTGTGCTGAAGTGTGCTCTCCCAGGTGGAAAATTGTCGTTGGCTTCCCATTCCGTCGTATCCCGCACAATCACACCGCCGAATCACCGGGACTTGCCGCACTATCCCGGTGTCGTAAGTCATAAATCATGACATAATCGAATTAACCTATATTTGCAGTTACACGTGTTTTCGACATTGAACCTGATATTCGAGCCCGAAGGTTGGCACCGATGCGAAACAATTTTGGCAAATCGACTTCCCGACCAGTGGCGTCTCGTCGATTTTTCCAAGGCTCGAACTGCCGGACCATCAACACACGGATGCAAGACGGGTTGCCGGGACGCCGGGTGTTCGCAACTGGACGTCCCGTATAATTGCTCGATTTATTGTATAGTACATTTTATTTTGTTCTAATGAATAATGCTGAAGTTTGTAAATACATTATACTATAATTAAACTGTCTAAAATTATCCTGGTGTTTGTTTGTTGATCTCAAAGTGTATATCTGTCTGAACCAAATTAACTCCGACTGGGAAAGCTACCCGAAGGTAATTTATTAATTCATAAGCCCTTATTAGCAGAAGGGCAGAACGTTATAAATTAAGCAAGCTATTTCTGCTTGTGCCCATATGTTTTTGTCTCCCCCACTGTAGAACAACATCACATTATTACTAACACATCTCTTTATGTTTTCCCTAAAAATTGCTTGTTTTCTAGTTGTTTGCTTATTTTTCCTCATGGTATTTTTAAGTTTCTGGTTCTTTATAACTTTATTTACTAGTTTATTGATTGGGCTTTAATTAAACCTTGTTTAGCAATTCCCCAGTCAAACTGTTTTCCTTCAATGATTATTTGTTGATAACCAAGTTTCCTTTTCTTTCTCTCTTCTCTTGCTCTGCGTCACCGTTCTGTCTGTATTTTTCTTTCTTCATAAGTTTGGTCCTATTCACTAGAAATTCTAGTAGTTTTTAATGACCCCTTCTTTTCTATAATTTAGTTTTTGTTGTTCCAAGAACTCAGTTCTGCTATTTTAACTTGCTGGTTTCCTTTTCTCCGCTGCTGTATCTGTTCTTTACCTTCACAGCAATATTAAGTTTATTCATTATTAATTTCTCCACTCTTAATTGTATTTAGTTCTCTTCTATATCAGTTCCTGTTATTACTATGTCGTTTCTACGTTTTTCTCAGTCTTGTTTCTCCAATCTACCTTCCAGTTTACTAATTCTCGTTTCATATCGTTCCTTTAATACTCTCCATTCTTCTGCTTGTTTATCCTATTTCCCATTTGTCTTGAGGAATTCTTTCAGTTCGACTAGTTTTTTTAGAATTGCCTGCATTTATTCTTCCTGTCTTCCTAGTCTGACTATTACCTGTTCGTTGTTTTATTATAGTTCTTTTAATTTTCACACTTTTTTGGAGGACTATCTGCTCTACTTTAAAGTCCTCCAGATTTTTCAACTGCTTTTCCCTTTTTATAAATTCCTTTATACTCGTCACGCTTTGTGCTCTTGGTCTTCCCTCTTTTTATTCTTTTTTATTCATACACACAAAAAATTTGAACATTTATTGATCTATGTTAATTACAAAATGTTTGTCTGCATCTGTCTTTTTCTTCATGGATTAGTATATATATATATATATATATATGTTAGCTTTGCAGACCGAGTAGACACATTGCTTGTTGGACTAGTGTCCTCCATTCCTTCTTGTTCCCTGTTTTGTCCTGCCAGTTGATTATTCCTATTTGTTGTATGTCCTTTAGTACTTCCATTTTCCTTTTGGTCTCCTTCTCCTTTTCTTGACTCCTATACTACTCTCCAATACTCTCTTTGAAATCCTTTCGCAGGCCCACCTAGACACAGTGATTTCACGTTTGCTACTATATCCGGGTCATTGTACAATGTCTTCAGCTCTTGATTGCTCCTTCTTTGCCATTGTCCATTTACCTGTTTTCCTTCATTTATCTTCCTCAGCACTTTCCTCTCCCACACCGCTAGTCTCCTCAGCTCTACTGTTCCCAATCTCCACACGTCACTAGCAAACACTACCACTAGTCTTATTATTGTCTTATAGATTCGTACTTTTAGACCCTTTCATAGTATCTTTTACTCCTTATTAATCTATTCAGAGCTTGTATGCAACGGTTTCCTGCCATTACTCTGTATTTTATTTTATTCCTTGAAATCGTGTTTTTCCACTGCTCATTACTACTTTTAGCATTCTACCCTCCTAAAATTCTTCATCTGTTCAAGTCATAAATTTCGGTTTACTCTCGTTTATTGTAAGTCCTATTTTTCGAGCTGCTTTTTCTAACCTTGCTACTGCCCCTTTCAATTCTTCAGTACTTCTTGTTACTATAGCAATGTCATCAGCAAAAGCTAGACATTGGTGGCGTTTGTGATACAGCAAGCCTGATCTATTAATATTCGCTTCACTTATTACTTTTTCCAGCACAAAATTAAATAGACATAATGACAGGGGATCCCCCTGCCTCAATCATTCCTTCACTTCGAGTTTCTCGCTTTTCTTTCCCTTTATTTTAACTCTACTTTCATGTAATTTTTACCACTCTGATTAGTTTATGGCTTACTCCTAGATCTTCAAGGACTTTATACATACGTCTTTTTATTTTGTTGTATGCCTGTTTAAAGTCTATAAAGCTTACCATTGTTTTTATACTGTGTTCGTAGCTTTCTGCTTGTAGTTCTCTTAGGATAAAAATCTGGTCGACTACCAATCTTCTTTTTTTGAAGCCGCATTGATATTCGCCTACTTGTTGTTCCATTATTATTGTTAACTCGTTTTTGGTGTGTGCTGCCAGTATCTTATATACAATATTTAGAAGCGCTATCCCTCTGTAATTGCTATATTTAGTTTTATCGCCCTTCTTATGTATCGGATGCAATATTGCTTCCTTTCACTCTCAAGGTATTTACTCCTATATCCATATTTTTTCAATTGCCTGTGTTAATTCTACTCCTTCATGCTTTACCATCTCTGCAGTTATCTCGTCACGACCTGGAGATTTATTATTTTTTACTTTTTCAATTATTTTCTTAATTTCAGTCAACGTTGGGGCTTCCCCTTCTTTTCCTACTCTGCGCGGTTCTATGATTTCTTGTGATTGGTCACTTATTCCTTCTTCAGTTGTTTCATTTTCGTTCAATAGCTTCTGGAAGTACTTCTTCCACAATTTTAGGACCTCTTCTTCTTGCGTCATCAACTCTCCGCTATTTGTTTTATAGAACACTGGTTTAGGTTGGCACTCCCTCCTCTCTTTCCTAACTCCTTGATACAAGTTTCTTATCTCTTTATTTCTGTAATTTTCTTCTATGGAATTTACTAGATTTTCTTGGAACTTCCTTTCTCTTAAAAGCTTCTTGGTTTTTTTCCTTTGTTCCGCATATCTAAGCTTGGTCTCGTTTGTTTCCAACTCTATCATTTTTTGTCTGAGTTTCTTTCCTTTCTCCAGTTCCTGTGCACACTCCATATCAAACCACCCCTCTTTTTTGCCTTTCTTTTTAAACTAGCACAACTATTTACTGCTTGCTTCATTCCTTCCTTTATTTCTCTCCATAGCTCTTCTACATCATCACTTTCCCTTATTGCGCTTAGATTGGCTGATAGCCCTTCCCTGAATTTTAATCTGTCGTCTTCTTCTTTTGAAGTCTTACTATCTCCTTCCTATCCTGTTTTTCTTTTCTCTTATATCTTTGGATTGGTATAATTTGCTTCATTTTTATTTCCACCCGGAAATGATCAAAATCTGCATCCGGCCTTCTATAACTTTGTATCTTTGTGGTGATTTTCGCCTCATCCTTTTCTATTAGCACATGGTCTGTCTGGTTTATGCATCTTCCATCTGGTGACCTCCATGTCCCTTTAAAATGTCTTTTCTTTGCTTTTGGCTACCATATTCTTCCCTTTTGCAAAATCTATTAACAAGTGCCTGTTTTCCGATGTTGCGATGTGTTTGCTGAATTTTCCAATAGTGGGTCTAAAAACCTCCTCTCTTCCAATTTTTTCATTTGCATCACCCAATACTATTTTTAAGTCATACTTCGGTATCCCCTCGTATTCATGTTCAAGCCTTTCGTAAAAATCTTCTTTCATCTCAATATCTGATACATCCGTTGGTGCGTGAATATTAACAAATGTTATCTTTTGGTATTTACCTCTTAACCTGAGCCAGTACATTCTGTCTTTGCTTAAGAGAAACTCAGTGCCTACTATTCTGTTTTCTCCTCCACTATTAAAATATATGAACTAATCAACTTTTATTATTTCATTTCCTTTTTGTTTCGTTTCTTGTAATGCTATTATTCCATAGCTGAATTTTTTAACTTCCCGTATTAAGTCCTGCAGTGCTCCCTCTTTGTTGGATCCTCTTATATTTCATGTTGCTACTTTTGTTAAGCCATTTTGCAGCCTTCAGTAATTCAGTTAATCATTTAAGCTTTCAGAACAGCCTATCTGTATTTCAAATCCGATGCCAGCATTCTTAACTTCTCATCACATATTCTAACAATTTTTGAATTCTAACACCCTGTAGATTGCGCAGCTGTCTCGTTTTCGTCGTTTTAAGCCACCCTTTATAAAGCACGTGCTCGTTAAGCGCGGACAAAGCTAGATCCAGCCGGCGGAGACTTCGCCTCGCGATTGGTTACTGCATCGCTTGGGTACGCTTGGCGTGGCTTCTTCTGGCAGACAGCGAGTTCCCAGAGAGCGCTGGACTGTAACGCACGCAGCGTTGGGTGTTGAGTATCGTTGATTACGTGGGTGTTTGGTGCATTCCGATGGCCTCGTTCTGCATCGTCAAATAAGGGCTAACCCTTCTTTCCCGCTATATCGGGGATTACACTGGCAGGACGGGTGGAGATTCCTCGATCTTATCGTCGCTTCGGGCTCATGTGGGAGTCCCATCCCAACTGACACCATTTCAAGGCGGATTCCGGCCCATTATGCTCACGTACCGCCCCCGCATTCAAACCTAGGTCCCTGTCGAAGGCATCGCCAGGTAGCCTACCACGCTTCGCTCAAGAGACGTCAAAGACACAGGTACCGTCGCAAAAGAAGCAGCCCGTAATGCAATAACCGGTCCAGAACCTGGTCTAAGCATTCAGAAAAGAATGGGTCAATACCGCACACCAACTAAGGTGGAGAAACTACAATCAAGCAACACACTGCAAAAGATTGCTAAAAACTCCGAATCCACATACCACCAAAACCCTGTTGGGACTGAACAGAACTCGAATCAAGCAAGTAGTCAGTCTACTAACAGGCACTGGAGCATTCAGAGAATTTATGCACAGGATCAATATCTATAGAGATGAACCTGTTTGCAGACTATGCCAAGAGGATGATGAAACAGCCTATCATATCCTCTTTGAATGCCCAGCATTAGAGCGTAAAAGACACCAACTCGATTGGAGCCTTAACTCTATTGACAACCACAAGCTAGTAGGGGACATTGCAAGTCTAGTAAAAGATACGGATGTCGGCTTGCTAACTTGAAAACTCCCGACAGTACAAAAAGCCCTAAGGGCTGACGTGCGCATGCCAGCAAAAGGCAGTCGTGAAATCTAATCTAATCTAATCTAAATAATTGTGTAACCTATTAACTATCATTCATGTGACCTGAACTTAACTCGTGTATGTGCTAACGTTATTGTGCATGATTCACTGCCCGCAGAGCGACTGGACTGTCGTTTATTATATGTGGCCTAATGCCAAGCTAATTTACTAAATTGCTGCATTTCTGATCGCCGTTGGTGTGACTAATGCGCCGATATTTATGTGACTAAATCTTGCCGCTATTGCTGCAAATTCATGTACTTCGGCCGCTTGTATTCGTAACTAAACATTTGCTTTATGTATGACCTAAATTTGCGATACCGTTGCTACAAAATTCATGTACTTCGGACGCTCTTTTTCGTAATTAAACATTTGCTCTGTGCGTGGCCTAATTAAGCGACGCAATTGCTGTCAATTCATAGACTTTGGCCGCTCTTTTTTGTAATTAAACATTTGCTTTGTGTATAGCATAACCTTGCGATACATTCGCTGTAAATCAATGTGCTTTTATTCTTAATTAGTCAATAACCTTTTGTAGTTCGCTTAACGGGCAAACCAAGGCCGGTTGTATGTGTTGACCATTTTATGTGTATTAGAAGTAACTCGTCACTCCAGCTGGGGCCATAAATTAAGGCCTAGAGTAATTTCGGTAACGTGTTCGTTGCCCCTTTGTAACGTCAGACAATAGATGTATATTTGAATAAGGGACTTATTATTGTGTTCGATCTGTGCATGCTCTTTCCAGGTTAAGCACCTTAGTGTAACGATTGATGTACGACGAAGCTTGGACGTTAGAGCGTTGCAGGTAGGTCTGGCGACGTCGCCGCAGTGGCAGCGAGTACCGACATAGTAATTCAAGTATTTCTTTCCCAAACTTGTAATCCGAGCTCGACAGTTCTCGAGTACCTTCCTGACGTAGTACCCTGTGTACTTCTCGTCCCGTCTAACCGTTCAGGTCCGGTTATACGGTTACACTCTCACGACAGGCCTGGTGGCGCCCTTTTATTTTGACTTACCCTTTATATGTCACACCCTTTGAATATAAAACCTCAGGAAGGAGTGTCGTCAACTTGTAGCATATGATTGAACTACGACGGAAGTCGCCATTTGTAAAACCCATTGATGACTCATTATTGTGAGTTTCGGGTGGTTACGCCGGTTTCATTGTAAACAAACTTGTGGTGAAAAATTGTTAGTTGTGCTTCTTGTGTGTGTTTTCAAACACCTACAACTACAAGAAAGGGACAACGTTCCATCAGTAAGTAATAATTACATGCAATCAGAACAATGTACAGTTGCGGACACCTCAAAGTGCACGGTTTTTTGTTAATATGGTTATTTTTGCGATTTTTCGGCTTATTAAATGAGGGTTTCTCCAGTGGCGTTGCTTGTGCTTGTAAGAATAGGTACTACTTTTTTAATGTTTGTATTTTAGCAAAGTTTCGCAAGTAAACAAACTATACGTATAATAATATGTATTTAATAAATATGTATCAGTATTCGATTGGTATTACGCTTTGCAGTTTGTTTCGCATAGATTTGACCAATGTTTCCATATTGTATCCTTCTCTCAGTTTTCCAAGCGTTTCTTATTCTTTCCCATAATTCATCGACGTTGTTTGCTGCAAAATCCCTGGTATAAATTTTTGTAGTTCAATACCCGCAAACCTTTTCGATGGGGTTCAAGTCCGGACTTCTTGCAGGTCATGGTAATAAATTGATATTATTCTCATCAAACCATCAATGAACAACCCCTGCTGCATGTACAGGACAGTTATCCTGTGAAAATAATGTTATCAATTACGTTAACATAAACAAAATTAATTAATTAGGTAATATCTTGCATGTTAAAAAGTAAATTGATTAGGAAAGACCTCTCTTAGAGATGGCAGCATCACATTTTGCAAAATATTGCAATACTTTTCAACGTTCAGTCGACCATTAATTCTATAGCATGCCCCAGATCCGTGAGCATTGATCCATCCCCATACGTTTACAGAGAATCGTCCACTACTCTTTAAGGGTTGAACAAAATTTTGCTCCTAAAATTTTGCATTTTGTGGTCTATACACCCTTAATCGTCAATTGGTAAATGATTGAAATACCTTTTCATCTGAGAAAGCAGTCGTCTTCCAAAACTCGTCGATTTTTTTTTAAATAGTCAGTTGCAAACTGTATTCTTCGTTCTTTGTACCCTGGTGTTAAAAAAACTTTTCTTGCAGAAGTCTCTGCTGCCAACGATTTTTAATTTTGAAAATGCAGCTCTTGCCCACATGTAAATCTGCTGCGACTCGACTCAGCGACCAGTTCTCTTCCAGTTTTGTAATGGCTCGCATTTTCTCTGCTTCTGACAAATGTCTGGGAATTTTCAGAGTTTTCAGTTCTATGACAGTTGATGCCAAACGTAAACGTCAAAACTCGACGTCTATGATTAGAATATCGTATTACAAGCTAAAAATCTGCCGTGCACTTTGAGTTGGCCGCAACGGTACATAACCTAACAAACTTTCACCAGTGGCGTGGTAAGTATGTTTGAAAAAGAGTTTACTTCTCTATTTAAACTTAACAGTTTTCCTACCTCTTTGCCTTGTGACGCCACTGGTCAATGTAAGCGGAAACACCTATCCGCCATATTGAAGACCCAACTTGTTCCCTATTTTTATACGAAACGCTCCTTCCTAAGGTTTTATATTCAAAGGTCACACCACGCTTGCCCAGTGACGTACCATTTGAACCACGCCCAACTCCCTGAGCGCATCAGCCGAGCCCTTGGTCTGTTTTAACAAATCTCAGGGCGAGCATGCCACCTTTTCCCGGATTTAACCAGTCGTGTGATACTCACCCCGCGTGGGTGTCTCTAAGTCGTTTTGATACCGTAACACTTTTATATCTCATTTTATTCTGATACTTGTTTTTTTGTTTTCCTTAGTTATCACCTTTTTCACTACTTTCGTATCCGCTACCATATCTTTTTCCTTTGTGTTAGTCGTTGCCGTAAATCCACGTTTCAATTTCTCGGTTAGGTTTTTGGTTTTATTTCCTCTAGTATTTCTATATTTTTGCTCTACAGTGCCTTTATATAGACAGTGGCGACAATGGGGTGTCCTATTTTTGATTGGCTCCCTAGATCACGTGGTTTTAGCCGCCATGTTTAGGCTAAATCACCTGTGATTCGTGTTATACTGTTGGCAGTACTGAAGTGTATTGTTAGTCTATGTCAAATTCGAGGTTAGTAGGTTAGGTTTTGCGTCAGTTTTGACACAAACTGACGCAAATCTTAACCTGCAAATATCGAATGTTTTCAGTACTGCCAAACGTAAAACACGTATCACAGTCGACTCTGATCACGGATTTAAATGAACAACCGTTAAAAATTTGCCTAAATATGGCGGCGGGAGTGTGGTTTCGTTGTATTGTGTCGCCACTGTCTATATAAAGGCACTGTATTTTGCTCCACTTCCACACTCCATTTTGACGCTTTTACCATTCGTTTTTTCCTCCGCCGCCCTTTTTCTTATGTGCTTTTATTTTCCCTTTCCTTCCTTGTCAAGTCCTCATTTATGAATTTTTATCTGTCGTAATTTCTCTCAACTTTGACTTCTTCTCCATGACTTTCGCTTTGTGGCCTTAATTATTCAGCTTTACTAGGCAGCTTCTATTGCTAGTATTAATATGGCTGACTCATCCGTGTTCATTACCATACCGCTTATTGCTACGTTGTTTTTCTTCTTTTCTTTTTCTATCCACTCCAGGTTGCTTTTCATTTCCATTAACTCTTTTTTTAGTTCCCCATTTTCTTTTCTAATCTTTTCATTTTCTTCTCTTAAGCTTACGTTATCCATTTGGATTTTTAACATGCCCTCATTATATTTCATTTGTTCATTCCTTACATGTTTTATCTCCCTTTTAACATGCTGCACCATTTGTAGTATCAAATTGAGTTTTGTCTGGGTTTTCAATACATTTTTCCAAAAATTGCTTCTGCTTGCTCAGCTCTTCTTCTTTTTCTGTCCTCGTCCGCCGAATATTAATCGCTATCTACGTTTCCGTTCCTTGTCGTGGCAGTATTAGCAACTCACTTGTACTTATGTTTCCAGTTAGTCTAATTGCTGTATGGTGTGTTGCCTATCCTAGCGCGCGCGAAAATTCATTCTCTCAAGATCCACTCTTCGAAGATCACAGTAACTTTATATTACAAAGTAGTATTTACTGCTCTAACCTGGTTGTGTGCGTTTGTTTTTTATCACCGTTCCTCGTTATCCTCACTAATAGCTGTCCAAATCTGGTAGTAATAGATCACTCAAAAGACCCAAAAATTGGATTTGTTTCCCGAGCAAGTTTTGCACCCACCTTCGCTGTTATACTCCTTCATGGATTATTAGATTACATAAGAAATCTGCCCTCGTGCTCGACTAAAGTTTTTTTTTATTACATTGACACACTTTTCTCTTAATGTTCTTATACGTTATTTATACACTAAACAAGTTGCAAATGCTATGAACCACATTCAAATTCTACAATTCGTATAATTTTGGCTAGATTTTAAAAACTTTTTCCGCTTTGACTGTAATTCGAATCTCAACTCAATGTTTTCTGGATTTTTCAAGTTTTAACTTTGCTTTTTAAATGGATGCCAAAAGCAGCTAACGTTAATGTAACACTCCGTACCTATAGTACCTATAGAACATGGGCACCCTATATGCTTCCATCACTCTTACATCCTGTTAACATTATTGACAATTGGTGTTAAGAGGTTAAGCATTCAATTAGTGACATTACACGATAACACGTTTTGCTATTTCTTACGTTTAAATTCACACATTAACCACCAATTTATAAGGTAGTAATTAGAATGAAAAACACTTTTGTATTACATTTACCTTCGAAAATAAAAAAAATGTGTACGTTTCGGCTGTAAGGTTGTGCTAGAATGAACATATTATGTTACTTATGTAGAATTTATTTTTACGTCAATTTTATTAACAAAAAGTTGCAGAATGGCGTGCAAAAAAGTAATGATTGCAATTAGAGAACCAAAAGGAACATATATGTATACAGGTGGTTTAAAGATTGCTAAATCAAATTACCAAATTAAAGTCACTGAATCAGAAAGTGACCAAACAAAAATTGACTAATTAGAAACACAAATGAAACGTGATTAAATTACAGTCACTAAATGAAAAAGTGATGGTTAAACTCAATGTTGTCCCAGACGGAACATATTTATACTACTAGCATGTCAACAACAAGCACATGGCACTGTTAAGGCAAACACGTTCTTAGTCCAAAATAAACAATTTCTGTAGTTAATTAGTTGTAAGTCATCGTCTATATTCAGAATTACGTTATGCTTAACTGAATTAATACAAAACTATGCACTTAAAATTTACTTAATTATAATTATACAAGATACTCCGCACTGGAACGAAAACATTTCATTTTTGTATTTTTACAAAGTTTACTTTACAACATTTGATTATGTATATATAATATAGTTCACTCGGTACAAAAAGTAAGATTCATTACAATGGCTGAGCTTAAATATGGAAAAAGCCATCGCTGCAGATACACTTACGTTCTATAGTATCAAAACAAAGTATTTAAAATCGAAATAATCGTTAAAAAATTAATAGCTTTGGGCTTACAATTCATCATATTATAGTGTTATTTATTGCGAGTATTGGACGTGTGACCTGACATCCTCTCACACCGCATGCAAGCGGGTAAATCTGAACATGACGATAGTAAATAAACCTAAATTCGCCTAGTTATGCTAAAACTTATCTTGAAATAAGAATAAGTTATTAGTTGCCGCAACAGCGATGATGTTTTCCGTAGGATGCCAAGCCGTATGCAATATTTTTTTATTAAAATCTAAACAGTCCACACTGATTTCGTCCTTTTTTCGCTTGCCTCCCGTACAAACTTTACGCGGTTTTAGTACGGTTTTCGGCTTCGCGATGTCACGAGACGCTTCTAATGTTACTTCACGTTTCGTTGTCCTATCAAACATTCTGAAGAAGTTGTTGTAGGAACCAGTCATTATAGCCGAGTCGTTTCCGTTCCAGCAGCACTCGAACTTATCAAATATGCAGTCGTTTTCATATAATGAGCATAGTTTCGATCTTAGATATTCATGCACCTGTAACCAAAAAAATTGTGAGAACATTTTGCACAACATAAAAATATATAAATACCTCAACTGCACTGCTTCTTGTAAGTGTTTATAAAAGCACATATAAAAAACAGATGTGATGTGCAGTTGCTGCATCACAAATTATTTACGAGACATCAAACAGCAAGCTACTTAATATACGTTCTTTTAGAAACACCTTATCATTGTACACTTTGATTAGTCAAAAGAGATATTTTAGATTTTAAAATGGCCTTGATTAAACACTTAGAACTGGGTTATCTTATGCAATCCTACTGCATCAATTTGCATCCCACTGCACTATTTAGAAATTATTGGATATTTCCTGTTTGTTTTGCAGGACGATACATAAACACTAAGTTCTTGAAAAGACTGTTCAAATACAAATTTTAAAAATCACTATCCCATGTACTACAAGACCTTCAATCAGCAGTTTGTATTTAGTTTAACTTTTAGAAACTCATATCAGTGTACAAACGCTTATAATGTTGCTCTGCTGCTCCAAAATGTCATTTGTTTATTAAATATTTTCTCACCGACATATCATAGTTAATTTAATAATATTTAGAAAAAAGTTAAATTAATTTAATCTAAATGCAATCCATTCACATATGCACAAAAAACCACTTAATTTTGTGGAATTGAAAATACCGGGTGTCTTAAAATGAATTACATCTAGTATGCTTTGAATTTCCCATAATGCAATACCAATAACAATCTAGCGGCACATAAAAATTTATATGCAAACAAAATTCATAGAAGAAAATACATAGAAGATTCAAACCCTACAGCAAAAAACTAGAGAGGTCTAAGGAACAGAATACTATGACAGTGAGAATTGGAACAAATTTGCAGTAAAATAAAAGGCCCTTTCACGAACAAGAATTTCTGGAAAAGTTAAGTTACAAGTCCAGTAAAAGTAAATTGTAATTCCGTTTACACAAACAAGTTTTACTTGTAAAAGAAACTAAAATTCACTTGCAGCTGTCCGGCATGCAGTCATACCAATCTACTTAAAATGGAACACAAACATAACCACAAAAAATAGTTCTATCCTGTGGGCAATTAAATTTATTCTCTTGTCCACTACCGCATTTTTAACATAAAACTTGTGTCTTTGAGGCAAGAACAAAACTTACACTCACGTAACAAAGTTATGTTTGCGCACGCAACGAAAAGGTTACGTTCACAAATTGCCGTTTAAATAAACAAGTTGGTATTACGGATTGTGCTTTGCAAAGTTGGAACTTTTATCTTTCTAATACACGAGAATATTAGACAGAGAAAACTTGTAACCGTCACTTTACCAGAAATTCTTGTTCGTGTAAATGGCTCGTAAGCAGAAGGAATGCCAGTAGTGGTAGGAGATACAAAGGTAGGTTATGATGTGATATAAATAAATATGGAAATGTGATTAGGAGACAAGAGAAAATTATAAACAACAATAAGACCATGTCAGCACAAAAAAATTAAGTGTGTTTTTTTTCTATAATAACTGTCAAAGTGTTACATTGTTGGTAGAACTTTTTCAAAATTATGGTTATTTCTCAATTTTGAATGTCAAAGTTTCTTAATTTGAACTCTTGACAAATTTAATTTTTTTACATGGAATCAAACGTTCATTATGTTTATTTTCAAATATTGTAAGTTTAATAATTAATAAATTTGCAATATTTTACTATGCTGTTCGGGTAAAACCCACTATTATGACATATCTGTCAAAATGACAAATCATTTTTAGTGGAAAAAAAACTAAAAATCTATGTACCAACATTATTAAAACTAGGGACCCTGCAGGAATGCAACTTATACCCTAGAAAGTTGACCTTGAAAATTATTATAGAAAAAAATGGACTTTATATACACACAATCTGAACCATAAAGAACAGAAAAGTTTCGGATAAGAATGTGCGAACACTTGTTATTTATATTTCTTGGCGATATGATAAAAGAATGAATTAGTTACTAAGAAATCATTTCATTGGGGTTATTGTAATAAGGAACCATTTCACCTAACTCGGCTCCTGATGACTTAGTTGCGCTAGGAAAACCAGAAAATGCACACAAACTTTTGTGTGCAACTGCAAATCATGTACTCTTTCTGAAAATCATGCAAACAAAACAGAAGCAGGTTAAATGATGTGTCTCAGAAGTATTCATGGAGTGACACGCATAAATTATCAAAACATTTGGGCATGGGAAGCCAGAATAGGTACAAAGAGAAGTAGATAAAGGTCATACCTTAGAACATGCTGTGAATACAAGGGCAGGTTGGATACTTCTCGGCCTTAAAAGGAAAATGAGTTTTGTTTGATTTGAAAATGATTTTATTTTTCAATATAATCCCCTTTAAGCTCAATGCAAAGCGACGCATGCTCTCCATGTAGTGCAAAAGGTCAAGGTCTGCAAAGTATGTGTTTACGGTGTCGATTTTTTCAACTTTGGAAATAAGAAAATATCGCTAGGAGCGAGATCAAGTGAGTATGGTGCGTGTGGAATCAACTCGAAGCCCAATGTGTGGATTTTTGCCATTGCAATTGCCGACCGGTGAGGTGACGCGTTGTCATGGTGAAACAGCACTTTGTTCTTCGACATATGTGTGTACGTTTTTGGGTGAATGTTCTTTGAAACGATCCAATAATGCAGCGTAATATTCACCTGTGATGCTTCTTCCCTTTTCAAGATAATCAATAAAAATTATACCGTGTGAATACCAAAAAACAGTGGCCATTACTTTGTCGGGCGATAAAACGGTCTTGGCCTTTCTTGGTGCTGGAGAATCACCATGTTTCCACTGTTTTGATTGTTCTTTTGTTTCAGGGGTATAGTGCTGCACCCATGTTTTATCAATAGTAACAAATCGTCGCATAAAATCTTTTGGATCGCGGTGAAAACGCTCCAAATACTCGTTTGAAACATTGAATCGTTGGGAGTTTTTGCTCAATTGTCAGCAATTGCGGCACCCATCTTGCACAAATTTTTTTCATGGCCAAATTTTCGTGCAAGATTGAATGTACACTACTTTTCAAGTTCTCTCTAAAACGAACGATATTATCAAAATTGTGCTGCACCCATGTTTTATCAATAGTAACAAATCGTCGCATAAAATCTTTTGGATCGCGGTGAAAACGCTCCAAATACTCGTTTGAAACATTGAATCGTTGGGAGTTTTTGCTCAATTGTCAGCAATTGCGGCACCCATCTTGCACAAATTTTTTTCATGGCCAAATTTTCGTGCAAGATTGAATGTACACTACTTTTCAAGTTCTCTCTAAAACGAACGATATTATCAAAATTTGATAAGAGATAAAAAATAATCCAAAATGCATGATTATCTAAAAAAAAGTAGCTTGCAAGTCACTGGCGTAGGTACTAAAAAACAGCGGAGGTCAGAGGATACTGCACCCCCCGTATTTTCATTATTTGACAGTTGTTTTCGTTTTAATTTTCTCAAAAGATGTGACTATGTTGAAGCTCTGTTCCAAATTTGAAATTGATATCTTATTATACTTCACTTATTAAAAATAATCACTTTTAAATTTCAAACTGTGACGCCCTGTACAGGGTGGTCAGATAAGAATGCAAAGTGCTGTATCTCAGAAACTATTTGTCGTAGAGACTTGCGGTAAAAAAATTTATTACCCAAGTGGCCAAAAGAAGACCGTGGAAAATATTTTCAGATTTCCAAGATGGTCGCCAGGGGGCGTAATCGCCATCTTAAACTTTTCAAATGATTTTTCACTGAAATCCACCAAGTAAATATTACCAAAAAATATATGCTTTTAAAAGCCAAGTTTTACTCGAGTAATTTTTGTTTAACAATTTTTGACGTATCTATTAAAATAAAGTGGTGGTTTTTTTTTAAATTTTTGAACTAAGAATACTTTTATTATTTAAAAATTATTAAATTATGAAATGTTATCATTGAGTCTTGGAAAAAGACCAATATATAACAATAAATACCGGTGTAATAGCGTATTTTTAAAATTATATGATAACTAACTTTCTTTGATACTTCAGGCTACAAATAAGATATCGAGATACAGTTTTCAATAGTCTATTTAGGTATCATTTCACTACATTTTTATGGAAAAAAAAGTCATAATACTGAATTTTATTTTTTAGAGAATTTTGTAATTTTCTGTTATATCAAAAATGCGCTCTAGCGGCATCACTAAGAATTAGACATATCACAGGTAAGATGGGTTTCATGGAACAATAAATGCTTTTTCCAACGAGGCCAAGTTTGTTAAAAAAAGTCGTTTAGGAGTTACAGCTATTTATTTAAAAAAAACATTGAATTACCCCCTACCATTTTATTTTAATAGATACGTGAAAAGTGTTAAACAAAAATTACTCGAGTAAAACTTAGCTTTAAAAAGAATATATTTTTTGGTAACATTTACTAAGTGGATTTCAGTGAAAAATCACTTTAAAAGTTTAAGATGGCGGTTACGCCCACTGGCGACCATCTTGGAAATCTGAAAATATTTTCCACGGTCTTCTTTTGGCCACTTTAGTAATTTTTTTTACCGCAAGTCTCTACAATGAATAGTTTCCGAGATACAGCACTTTGGATTCTTATCTGGCCACCCTGTACAATGTGTCCCAAATTGGACACTTTTTATAGGAAACATTAATTTCTAGAGGAGATAGTAAAAAACTAACTTACATGTTACGGGCTCGTTTTTTGTGTAAAAATGAATGGCGAAAACCGCACATCGATATCTTGATCTCTTTAAAAGGTACAGGGTGATTTTCAATTTGGTGCATTTTCGACTCACCCCCGTAACTTGCTTATTTGTGAATATTTTGATCAAGATATCGATGTGCGGTTTTCGCCATTCATTTTTACACAAAAAACGAGCCCGTAACATGTAAGTTAGTTTTTTACTATCTCCTCTAGAAATGAATGTTTCCTACCAAAAGTGTCCAATTTGGGACACACTGTACATCGCACGTGCGGATCTAAAATGAAAAATGGCATTATAAAAGTCATATTATTTTTGCTCAAGGAATATGTGGTTAACGGATTGACCTCCTTTTTACGGACACCCTGTATATAGGGATTGACCAATACGAATTTTTTGGCCGATACCAATATAATCGAGGCCGATACGCCGATATATATTCTTATTGTTCTCTCCCAATACTTTTTGACTACATGCATGCACGTGTGCACCGTTGCTTGCTGTATTCGGGCGGGGTAATCCCCGAAATACGAACTCCTGCTTAGGTGTTTTCCTGTCATATCGTTTTAATAACGCAGTTTAATAACACAATCATTTTTACTCGTGGCGTATTAGTTAGTATTGTGGAACTCCCTATCCTGGGCCGATATTCTGAGCTTTATTAGAAAATCAGGAAGGTTTAAGCTGGGAGAAGATCCCATCGAAGAGGATGACAATAAAGGTGGTCGAGGGGATGACATAGGGTTGGCAAAAAGGGCCCATGGTGGCCTACTTCGGGCTCCGCACAACTACTACTATAGTAAATTTCAAATAAGAATGCAGCAGAGGGCACTCTGAACTCAAACTCGGTTTTACACTAAGGAAATACAAGTTTGTGTGACTGTTCACGTTTTGCAATAATTTCGTCCTATATAATTCAAATAAACATTGTATGCCAACTTTTTTTATCCACTATTTATCGGTTTTCCTTTTATATTTTTAAGATTCATACCGAATGTCAAAATGATAACTTTGAAAAAATATTTGGTTGTAATCATGACTTTGTTTCGACCAATCACGGCCATAGTTGTGATTACTGCTTAGTTCCAAGTAGAGACCCTGTATATAGTTAGCTATATACAGGGACTCTAGTTCCAAGTACTGCATGCTTATTTGAAATTTAGTATAGTATTGTTAACAATTTCTGATTATGCAAGATCTTAAAATGATTGCCTGATCGAATGTTTTTGCGGATACGGTGCATTCCAGAAGCGAGGCGAAGCTGGAAGATATTTCCCTGTATGGTGCAACACATTTGATCGAGTGCCTTAATATTTTTACATAATAATTTATAAAAATTGAATTTTCAATATTAGATAGTAGTTATAGTTTATACTCCACATTGTTTGTTTACATTATATTGTTCATTTTTCATAATAAATATTAAAATAGTCGATCCCTAGTTATATACCGGGTGATTATAAATAATTTTCCATCGAGTTCCGTGTCAAAACAGATGCAAAACCCAACCTGATAACCTCAAATTTGACATATTCATACAACAAATAGCGAGTGATCACATAAATTTATAATTAGAGTTGCCTGTGATTCGTGTTATACATTTAGCAGTACTGAAGTGTATTGTCAGTCTATGTCAAATTCTTCGAGCGGAAAAACTAAGGAGGTAGTGTAACGGGAGAAGGGGTAATTAATTGTGTAGATGGAAACGGTCATCTTGAAGAGCCACTTTTGATCTGTCAATCCGGTGTGAAGCAGAAGCCAGTTTTGTTTTAGCGATTTATTTGTGAGCGTGGAGTTTAAAATTAGGCGTTTGGATATTTTTTACCATAAATATACAGTGTAGTGACTTTAATTGTATAATTAGTGTATAAAACTTGATTTTTTTGCGTGTTTGGACACTTAACCTTACAAACATGGTTTCATGTATTTGTTGCGGCTATATCACACAAATCAAGGAAAAGAGGCATCATTTCCATCGGTAAGTAAATTTCTACTGTTATTTGTTACCGTTAAGTCCATATTTTTGTAGTTATAACATCATTTGTGACACGCAGTTTGTGTACATATTTTGAAGGTCAGTGACCTTCGAGCAGTTTTTCTGCTCGAAGTCGGTGACGTGCCTAAAAAAGAAATTTAAGTTTTTCCCAAAACTAAAATTTATTTTCAAAATAAGTAAGCAATAATAACTAGTAATAATGTTTAACCACATATAGTAGATAAATAAATACCGGATGTCGGTCATATGCAAGAGCCACTTTGGTCTACTCACTCGCTGCCCACACCGTACCTCTGTAGCAAAGCAATAAATCATAAAAGATCGTTGCAAAGAAGAGGAAACTCGCCCATAAAATTAAACAGTGAGTGCAATAAAAATTCTCGAAGTGCGAGCAGTTAGCTTAAGTGCCATTTGGAAACTTTTGAGCTAAAGGAGTAAAAACGGCTAATCTCAAAAAGAGATTTGTACGGCGGAATAAAAAAGAGAGAAACTCTCTAAACGTCCACGAGTTCCTGCAAACAAAAGCGAAAAGGAATTCTCAAATCTGACGAACACTTTTCTAAATAAGAAGCGAAAGTGGACGAACAATACGGCAGTAAAGCTGCAGATTTAAAAATCGAGAGTGAATGTCCAGTGGGTGCATCATAAATCTCCAACCCTTGTGCGCGCTAGTTGAAAGTGTGTCGACCCTTCGTCTTGTAAATACAATGCCATTGTTGTGACTAGAATAGGAAATCTTATGTAATTGTATGAACATTGTATATATACGGAAGCTAGGAGCTTAAGGAATCATTGCGTACTACGTCTTAGCCCAACGAACCACTTTGGTTGTCCAGCACACGACGGGTCAGATTCCCACGTGTTTAGCATTAATCTCATACTTACTGAAGCATTCACTTCGAGTGTTTCACGAGCCAAGTGTCAGATTCACAAACGCTCATATGTATGCTGATTAACACGACCTATTCGCTCTGCACTTGTAATAGTATAGTAGCTAATCCGCACATTTAATTTTGTCTGTAATCCGTCGCGTTAAATAAAGAATATTAAAAGTGGTATAGTTATTCGTGTGTGTAATTTCTAATGAACACCTTAACCACCCACTTTACCTCCTTAGTTTTTCTGCTCGGAGGTCAAATTCAAGATTTTCAGGTTAAGTTTTGCGTCAGTCAGTGTCAAATAACAAACAAAACCTAACCTACTAACCTCGAATTTGATATCGACTGACAATACAATACACTTCAGTACTGCCAAACGTATAACGCGAATCACAGGCGACTCTTAATTATAAATTTAAATGATCTCACGGTATTTAGAAGGGAACTTGATAAAAAAGCATTATTTTATAATCACCCGGTATAATTATGGCCCCATCGCTAGAGCCATAATTGAGCAACATGACCTACGCAACATCATTAAGAATCGATTCAGAAGCGTAAAACAATTGAAAACTGCTTTGATTAATGCATCACAACTCAACTGAACTAGATCAAATTGCAATTGCAATATTTTTTAATCAAAAGATTAGTCGCTTAGTACAATTTCAAACTTGAATAAAACAGATTTTCATGATATACAATATGTTAGTTCAAGACAGAAATTCTAAACAGTAAAATATTTTGCACCAAATGAAAATGAAAGTAAAGCATTTATTCCTAAGTGGTTCTAATTCTCAGCATGGTAACAGTTCATTCAATTGGTGTTTATAGTGTAAGTACCGTAAACCGGGGAGACTTTGTGACAGATTTTGCACATTTTCATTTTTTTTGCCTATATAAAGTCTATTATAAACATTGAGAAATTGTTTATAGATAGTGTAGACCTTCCTCTTCAATTGTATACCTTAAAAAAAATTTTAAACTCAATACTTTTAGCAAAAGAAAATATTTTCTCTGTCACAATTTTACCCCATAGGTTGGGGTTACTTTGTGACAGCGTTATTTTGCATATAAATTGCAGAAATTCCATTCCATGTCATAAAGTAACCCCACAATAAAAAAAATTAAACTGTAGAACCACTCTAATTGCCCAAAAAGCGTTTATCGAGGACGTAGGTCTTGAATTTTAGAAAAAATAATGACACCCAGATATTGCTTGAATAACAGATATTGCTTGAGAAAATAAGAAAGATAATATATTAATGCAAAGGTAAAGATACATGTAATTTTACAAAAAATCATCTAATTGGCGCAACTCAGGCACTTCAAAAATTTCTCGTCGACTTATTTGTTTTGGACGAGCGATTTTCATATGGATTTCTTCAAGCTCATATTCTACCTCGTCCTTTCTGTCTGGCCATTTCCGACGGCCTCCACTTCTTTCCATTGTATTGACTGTTATTTTTCCTGGACTGAGCATGGATACAATTAATCCTGGATACAACTTTTCTTCATATTTTACGATTACGTAATCTCCAATTTCAAGTTCCGCAGAATTAGGCTTTGATGTGGGTTTCTCTTTTTCAACGTCTGAGACATGATTATCTTCCAAACTAGATTCAGAATTTGGAATTTCATCACTTTGGTCACAACTACTGTCACTTACGGCCCTTTTTCTCCGTTTACTCTGCATAGAGACGCCTGGTTGAGGTTCACCTTCAACACAACTGTTTACTGTATTCATTTCTTCGAAGTCAGAAAGAGCAAAGCTTTTTCCAGGAGAGGTACGTTCAGATGCTTTCGACTATGCCTAACACGCCCTTGTGTAGTTTCATCTCGTTTCCTTTCCAGATGTTCAATAAAGCTGTTACTTAACAAATCCGTATGTTTATCGGCTCCTACTATTCTCCCAGCCAATCTATCCAGAACTATCTCCTTATCTATGGGAAAGATACCAGTCTTTTTAAAACCAGCAATAAGGTTATTAGCAATATTTGGCTTAAGTGTATCCATTAATTCTTTTAAAAGAGTGGAAAAAACGTCTTTTGGAATGGTAGGACACCTGCTCCCCATTGCAGTTTCTTTCCAGTTATTTAGCACTTTACGCCACGCACTCTTCATTGGCCTAAAAAAGGCCAAAATTGCTGTCACAAAGTTGCCCCTTAAAGTGCAGTTGTTTTTCTTTTTTGAGTAAAATTAAAAACAACGTAAAGTAGAAATTCAAATGCCATGCTCCTTAAACTTATGAATTATTATAAAATGATCTGTACTTACTTTTATTTCGATAATTGTTACTCGTTTGGCACACCACATGAAAGTTTGAGACATACGCATAAAACCGCCAAACGCCACGTTAAAAATAATTAATTATTGAATTTAGAAGATAGCATTGGTTGGGCAGTGCTGCCAACACAATTTCATCTAAACTACTATAGAAGAGAATTACCCACCAAAGAAACTACTAAATCGTAAGGTAAGCGGGAAATTAAAAAAATTTAATATTTTGAGCGCCGGTCACAAAGTTACACCCGCAGTCACAAAGTCTCCCCGGTTTACGGTACCTATTGTAAATATTACAAGACATACAATAAAAACAAATTAACTTTCAAAGAGCAACACTTAAAACTGAAACAGCAGCGATCGAAACCATGCTTGGTAAATTTAATGTTATAATAGTACATTGTGTATCTAGGACGAAAAGCATAACATTCCCAGATGACTATGCCGAGCCCAACAACACAGGAGTCTGGGAATGTTGCTTTTTGTCCAAGATACACATACTATTTTTCCGCCGATCAATACGAGTAATTAAAAAAAGTAGGAAATAGTACTCGAATATTCCCTGCCTAGAATTATTCATGTAGTTTTATTGCAAGTTACCTAGCAGCGGCTGATGTAATGGAATGTTTGACTTTGCTCAACAAAATTTTGTCAATAATGTGTCGGTTCTAGTACGATTGGCAGAAAATGTATATTTTTATATTAACTTCATTAACCATGGTTAATAAGTCGTGAATTCGAATTATTGATCTATTTGCCTTATGAGCTGTTTAATGTGTTATACTGTTTGTTGTCACTACAGGTTAATTTTCTAACTAGGAAAATCATTGACATTTCAGTGTACACTAAAATTAAGAAATTGACATTTAGGAAATTATACTAGCTAAAAAAGAAATAGTTATATGTATACTAAGCATAGAAAGTACCGGGTGTCTTAAAATGAATTACATCTAGTATGCTTTGAATTTCTCATAATGCAATCTAAAATTTTACTTGAAATTGGTAAGACTGTAAGTCTATATCAAATTAGAGGTTAGCTAACCTGCTAACCTCTAATTTGACATAGACTGTCATAGTGCTATGGTCATATGGTCAAAGTACTACTTAGAACTTTATCAGGACTAAGGAGTTCAAACCCTAGCAAGGGATCTTTTACATGCTACACATTGTAGTAACATGGGACCCACTGCATTCAATCACTTCTGAATGATGGCATTTTCATCAGCATTTTTAAATGTTTGAAAAACCTCACCAAGACCGAGAATCAAACTCTCGACCCTTTGATCAGTAGCCAGACTGCTTAAACACTGACCTACTGGGTCCGGCTTTAGTACATTTTTAATTACTTGAATATCATTCAGTATTTACCTGAACAATGTAATCAATTTCAAATCATAACTACAGAGTGGCTAGGAAAACCCCGGCAACTTTTCCAACTATTAACACCAGCTATCGCTGTTTTTTAAGATGTTTAGGTATTTACTAGCTATTTATATATCTAGGGAGCAAAGGTATTAATTTTCTCCCACGTGTGAATTTAATGCCCGAAGCGTTAGCTCGTACCTCAGGGTTGGATTCACTGGTACATTAATATTAAATTCGTGTAGAATATAAATTTAACTCGAGCGCGCAGACGCTATTGCTGTCAAAATCCTATTACAAATCGGTTTATTTTTGGTTAGTGTTTCGTTTTTGTGATTTAAACTAATAAAAGGTGTTTTATCAGCGATTTATCAGGTAAATTTTGAATTATCGCGCTCTTAGCGTCACTGATTCTCATTTATTTGCAGGCAAAAACCTCCACTTCGTTGTTACAACATTAATTTGTTTTTGGAGCGTCGCTCTGGGATCAACATAACCTCAAACTTGATTATGGCAATTACTGGATATTTGGTTTTTAATGGATGCTTGAGTCTCGTTCATGAAGGTTTGGTCTAGTAGTCATGCGAATATCCGCTTGGTAACGCCGTTACTTTGGTTGAAAAACTAAACCTGACTTCTTTGCAGGGCTGAGGGTAGCTCATTTACTGCAGCTCCTGGTGATCTCTGCCGGATGCGGGGTCCTGCGGTGCTGCTAGCGTTGTGGGGGCCTCCTACAGGGTGTGCCGGTATGCTGCAGTCAAAATCCCGAGTTTAAGAACCTTATCTTGCCCGTGGCTGAAGTTCGTAAGCTGCGCTGGCTTCCCCGATGTCCTCGGGATGTGGCGACGGTGAAAAATTGTTTTCATGTGAAAAAAAATGTTCCCCACACTCTCACAGGTGTACTGATAATTACTTGGCACAATGGTGCACTTTTTATTTATAAAATCAATCATTTACTAGGTAAAAACTGTAATTTTTGGAGAGCACATAAACTGCATGTCAATCAATAATTTTTATTCAATTGTCTGTGGATGCTGGTCGTTAATAACAAATTGCCTATCTAGTTTATACAAAACGGAAATTGACCAAATACAATACAAAAACTTCTTATCCTATTTTAACTTATAACTAAAATTATGTACACACATTCTTATTTCTAAAATATTGTTCTTTTAATTTTGGTTTTAAACTGTGTCATAGCGCAACTCACTTTGTGTTATTTAATTGTCCTTATCACTCACGTAATTACACTGAGTTATTTTTTTAATTGTTCAGTTCCTGCACTAATTTGTTTCACATCCTGTTGTGTCCATTTCTTGTAATTTCTTAACTGTTTGCTTTTCACCAAATTTTCGAATATTGCAGTTCCATAATTATAATTGCCCTGTTCTGTTTGGTTTATGCTCGTTGCAACGTATTATCATAGTTGTGCTTCTATTACCTTTATTTAAAATGCTCATAAAACATATCCCATTTAATTATTCTGACATCTACGCTTCATTTAACACGCACATATTTTAAACCTTTCTGTGACAGTTCTATTTATTTGGTTTGGCTTTAATTTTGCACAAACCTCTTATTTTTGGCTAATTTAGAATTATCGACTCCAATCTATGAAAAACGAGCTCTGTCCTTTGCCTTCTCTATTCAAATAAACTCATTACTACCGCCATTTCTTTGCAAATGTAATTACGGATTGCTATTTACGTTCAATCTTGCAGTTGCATGAACTACCCCAACTCTGTGCTATCTGACTTGCTTTATTTATTTGTGCTGCAAGCAGGGTTGAGTAGCGGGCTCAATATCATCTCAATATATATGATTTTTTCTTCGAACGCATGTTCTATTGCGCGAAATTTCAAAAATTTTGCTTTAGGAAATCATTATAGTGACTCTAGATATCTGTAGTGACATTTTGTCTAATTTCCAAATCAGCATAACGTTGTAAAGCTTTGGTGCGATATCCATAGTGACATAAACACAAATGCGGGAGCAAAAAAATATTGGCTCCCGCCGGGAGTCAATAAAAATTGGCTCCCACTGGTTGGAAATTGACAGTTTTATT
Organism: Agriotes lineatus; assembly: GCA_940337035.1. Taxonomy (NCBI): domain Eukaryota; kingdom Metazoa; phylum Arthropoda; class Insecta; order Coleoptera; family Elateridae; genus Agriotes; species Agriotes lineatus. The sequence continues at coordinate 163,418 of CALNHX010000941.1, forward strand.
TTTAAAACTAGGGCGCAAAAGCCAACTTTTTATAGAGTAGAAAAATTAAAATTAGCTATGCTGCTTTCCACTGTCAATTTCAAAATTAAATTCTGCTGTCAAACTGACAGTGAAGCAGATATGAATACAAATCTCCAACAACGTGTTGCTATTGTGAAATGGTTTTATCACGGGCAAATGGGTCATTCTACCAGAATGGCAGTACAAATAGTGCAACATCGTTGGCGTCAAACTTATGCGTCTGGAGTACCTTCAGGCATTTTAATCCACATGAACTAATTTCAGTAGTGCACTTAAATTCTGCGTTTTTGCAAGTATTTTAATTTAATTTTTCTTTACTAAAGCGCCATCTCTTGCAGGAAAAGTGGCCGGGGTTTTCCCAGCCGCTCTGTACTTTTCTTCATAAACCACTTGCCTATGCAGAATTTACGAGCCGCAACTTCCAAAATTCACCGCACACAAACCTTTTTATTTCAAAGGTTAAAGGCCTTAAAATAAAAGAAAGAAAAAGTTGGCTATTGAAACGGGTCAATTCGTGCCACCTGTATTTATTCAAATTATATCTTTTCATTATATACTAATTAGCAATGAAGCCTGACAGTAAGTGCTCTTGTATTTATGCACGTTGTTTAGTACTATAGAGTGATATTTAATGTATACGCTGTCAATGACTATAAAAGGCGTTGTGCTGCGAGTTCGTGAAACAATGCGCCGACCAGGCAGTTTTCGCACGGGAATAACCAGCCGAGAAGTGAATCAATGCTGGACGCCTGCAAGAGGCATCATTCGCGCCCAAGTCGGCAAGCTCGGCGGATCAAGAATTCGCTCACAAGTGTTTGAAGCAGGCGGAACAAAGGGTCCGCGCCCAATAGCCGGCGCCCATTGTAAGCTAGTTGCGGGTGCTTACAATCTAGCGTCTTACAATCTAGCGTCCGAGGATGAAGATATACTGTTGGGACGACACCCCAGGTGACATCCGTGGTTATTGTTGAAATGACCTAGAAGTAGCGCCTTTCTGGGAATACAACACTTGTAATCCCCCAAAAGCCAGGTTAGTTAATAGCTATAATCACCGTGCAAGCAAAATGTTATTGCACCAGGTAGAGTCATTACCCTTGTGGTTGATAGCACGGGGAATCACCTGCTGTTCGAGCGGCGCGGTTATGTCATCTTAACGTTCCCCCACTATTTTCGAAGGCCGGTATCCGGTTACGAGCCTGTTCAAGAAGGGACAGCGTCGTGATGAGTTTATTAGTGCACGCCATTTGACTTTGCGCCGCTTAATGAACTTCTACGTATATGTTTGGAATATTCGCATATATGTAGTGTGTCAACGCCGTATTTTGCATGTACTTATATGTATTTGTGTATTTGCTTGCAGATTATATGCCTTATTGTAAACTGTTGAACTTTTTCTGGTCATTCATATGTACCTTGGTGAGTACAAAATTTCAGGTGTCCACGAGCTGGCCTTAAACAATATTAGCTTGGCCTCAAATGATATTAGCTTTCCCTTAGCTGCACTGGGAATGAAAAAAGAGAGTCTCATAGATACAGACTAAATTAGCTAGCGAACCCACGGCAAATTAAAGTAATAATTCAGTAAGTGTAGGCAGGAAAAAAAGAGGCCGCGCTTCATTATCAAATTCGACGCACCAAAATTGACAATTTATAGTTACAATAATTTTTTATTCGTCATTTCTTACAAACGGATAAAGAAAAGTAAAGTGCTTTGATTTTAATAAAAATTCCTACAAATTGTTATAGATAAGTAATTACTTTGTCATTATTAGGGACAAATTTGTAATGCAACATACCGTATAAATGATGAATTTAATTTAATAATAATATCCAGACGTCCAATGGGTATCATGTGATGTAACAGTAGTATGTTTTAACTGCTGGTGTTGTACAGGGCAACCAGAGTTGTTTACATATGAAGTAGTAAAAATAACTTGAATGCGTTAAGGGTTAAATTCCCATTAATTGTGAAGAATAATAATTGATGATTTGACAAGTAATGGCAATATAATAGCAATATAATATAATCTTTAAGATCAAATTTGACTGTAGGTCACAAGTATTATTTAAAAATAGAATTCAAGATTGTTTGATGCCATTTAAAGTGGTATTTTACTACGAAACCAGTAAAAAAGTGCAAGTGAGTGTTGTGATATGCTGTGGAACTGTCGATCCACATAATAAGGATGTCAAAGAGCTACGAGTTTTTATTTGGCTGGGAACAACCCAGGAAGGTGAATTTAGTTATGGCAATTTAAATAAAGAAATATACGGTACCCCCCACCCAAGAAAAGCGCCCTTCCGTGCTTTCCAAGAATACTTCGATACTCAGCATCACTCCGTTTCGCTAATACAATGAAATGCTATGAACCAGTTCATTTTCGGAGGACCTATCGTATGAAAACGATCCAAGACTTCAGGAAGGCTCCTGGCGACCGGAATCGTGTACACATACGAACATACATCCCCCGCACAGCACGTTTAGGCACCCCCCAATACGGGGGATTGATCTAGTGGGCTGGGATCTTCACCAAAAGATCCGCACCGCCGAGACGGAGATTTGATATAGTGGGTTCATTAGTCGGTTGGCTCGAATTTTAGAGATATTTGACTCAGAGTGGTTTTCGATATGAGGGAATTTCAATACTTCGTACACTTCGTGTCGAAGTAATAGATCAAGAAATTATAAAAACCGAGTAGCAAAATGTCTGAATCAAACTATTTAGAGCAGGGGTGAGTTACAAATGGAATTAATAGATTTACAAAACGACACAGATTTAAGAAATAAATTTCAAAATGTTGACATATTAGATGCACAAGCAAAGCAAATAATGACACTTTTTGGAAGCACCTATGTTTGTGAACAATTATTTTCCGCAATGAAAATAATTAAAAGCGATCACCGATCAAGATTACATAATGTACGGTTATAGAGAGCTGCGTGAGAATTGCTGTGCAGTCTATATCTACAAATATAGACCAATTGATGGCAAAGCAGCAATGTCGAATTTTTCATTAAATAATGTTTTTCCAGATATATCTTTCGCGGTTTTTTAATAATATTTCTATTAATGAGTGTTTTATTTCTGTAATTTTTTATACTAAGTTTATTTTGTTAATAAAGAGATAATTTGAGTTCATCATTCAATGTTCGTATTATCACAAAACTCTTACATGCGGCCAGCACAATTTTTAAATCTGTAGCTGGCCCATTGTCAAAAAAGGTTGCTCATCCCTGATCTAGAGGAATAAGTACAGTGGTGGACAGAAAAAATAGAGCAGTGTTTTCTTTCTAGTGTAAACAGGCTCTCGACAAGCTCATGAATTAACTGAAAATTTGCCACTTTAGTCTGAATTGTTAATATTATCTTTCATCATATCAAGAATCCACAGGTCGATCGACACGAATAGCACCACTATGTGTGGATTGCATTTATGACTTGTCAGTACTTTTTTACTTTACACCCCCACATTTAAGCTAAATACAAAAATTAAAAACCAGTTGCATGTGGGAGTGTAAGCTAAATTATTATCTAAATTAGTTTACACCCCAAACTTTTTATTAAAGATTCAGTAATACAAATTATTCACATTTATAAACTTCCGCTATTTGCAAACAACCGACACCACAAAAATTGTGCCACATAAGAGACAACCACCGAATAAATCTGACATCTGCAGACAATGAAACAGTTCTTGCACATTAAAATACTTAAAAAATTTCGTCTGACGTGACATTACTCACAATTAAAAATATAATGCTTCAAAACAGAACAAAAGCATGTGGGGGTGGAAACTAAAAAAGTACCGACTTGTCTTGTTTTTTTTTGTCCACCACTGTATCTAAGACTAGACACCAAGGCAAGGATATACAGTGATGGCCAAAAAGTTGGCATCAAATAGAAAACATATTTATTTAGAGTTTTTTGGAAAATCAAACCCTGGCGATCAAAGGTGATTGAAAGATTAGAAATGGGCCAAACAAAAGCTGCCCTGTGACCTTCGTTATCTTTAAAATTTAACTTTTTTCAAATAAAGACTCGTGAAAATTGCCAGAGACAGTCGACCACCAGCAAGAAGGAGTCACGGCCTCCTGGATTAGTGCGAGACTGACGTCTAGTGATGCAACCTAAAAAAAAACCGTTCGTTTTTTTTAAAAAAAACCTGTTTTTTTTTAAAAAAAAACGAAGCGGTGTGGTTTTTTTTTTAAATACGTTTTTTTTTCAGAATGAAAGTGTAGTGAATAACAACAAGTAATATTCCTTGGAAAAACAAAAAACAGATATTTGTAGATAAAAATACATGTAATACATTTCATAGGTAAAAAATTATAGAATTTATAATAAAAAAACAAATATTTCGAAAGAAAAATTACATTTCATAGCCAAAGTGGATATGGGTATTAGAATATAGAAATTATTCGCTAACAGACATGGCTGACTCCTCAACTGACTCGGAGTCAGTATCCATGTAGTTTACGTCGCCCATGTCACTGTCTGATGACTCTGATGAATCGCTAACATAAGACTCGTCGATCAGCTCGACAGTTTCAGAGCTGGGTCCAGGAGTTGGCTCCTGTTCTCTGGTTGGCTCCTGTTCTCTGGTTGGCTCCTGTTCTCTAGTTGGCTCAGAGCTGGGCCCAGCAACAGTCTTGTCAGATTCAGAGAGTGCACGACGATTTTCCTTTGATGATGCTCCCTCTGTCATTAGTTTTAGATTATGGGAGATGTACACAATTTTTCCCGCCCGCGAGTTCGTCAGTCGATTTCTTTTTTTGGTATGAACACCCGAATACGACGAAAATGATCTTTCACAGGCAGCTGACGTTGCTGGAAGCTCGAGGAATCTGATCGCCAACCTGGATAACTCACTACTCGAGCAGAGACCGCTCCACCAGGCAATGGGACTGATGGATTCAATAGTGGTTTCATTCCACAGAAAAGATTTTTTGAATAGTCCTTCCTTCGCAATAAAGTTGGCGATATCAGCCAAGACATATGATTCGTTGATGTCTGGGAGCTTTTGAGCGGCCGTGAAAATAATTTCCGTTGCGTCAGTCTACAAGAAAGCAAGGAATAGCAATGTAATGAATATATCTGAGTATAATTATGTGCTCACCCCTCAGTTTAGCCCAAATCAAAAGCTACCATAATTTTATATACAGAAGTTCTTAATTTACAATTTCGAGATTTACAATTTCGAGATTTACCTTTTCGTCAGGAGTAATGTTGCAGCCCCGATATCTTGGGTCCAGGAGGTTGGCAACAATATGTACACTAGAGACGGCAAACTCTTTCCGCTTCTTTAAAATTTTCTTAGCGGCGGCTTCTTCTTTCGCCGTTAGTGGACTTTCGGCAAGGTTTGAGAAAGCAGTGTCCATCATTTTTTTGAAAAGAGGTAAGCACTTCGATATAGTTGGTTTATCTCCTTCTACCGCCGTGATTGTGTCAGCAATTGGTTGTAGAAGCATGAAATATCCCTTCACTCGGTCCCAGAAAACGTCGCTTAGCGCATTGTTTTTCAACGATATGTACTTCTTATTCATCATGGTTTCGGCGATTTCTTCGTCTATGGCCATTGCTTTTATAACTTGTTTGTTAGCCAGCAGCGATTGTAAGCAGTGGACCAAGGATCCCCATCGCGTAGGTACAGGAAGTTTCAAGCTACAGTTTATATTGAGTACCTTTTGCTTCTTTTTCAACCATGCGGACAGAATGTGGCTTTGTCGAATAGACTTCGTGGCCGCAACGGCCTCAGCAATCAAGGACTTCAAGCTAGCAAGATTTTTTAAATCTGTAAAAATCAGATTAAGCGAGTGAGCAAAGCATCCATAGGTGAAAATTCGTCCTTCAAAATTGTCCTGTATCAAGGCCCAAGCCGCTTTCATATTCGCCGCGTTATCCGTAACAATTCCGAATACTTTTTGCGGGCCAATTTCACGTATAACACTGCCGAGGGCTTCCGCCATATATGTAGCTGTGTGAGATTCTGTTCCTGTGTCAAGAATTTTAAAGAGGAATGGTTTTGGAGTAGTAACTACGAAATTCAACACTGATTCGTTTCTTATGTTTGTCCATCCGTCCACCATAAGCCCCACAGATTGTGCGGCAGCTGTGAATGAATAATTGCAAAATAAAACCAATAATTTATTACTATGGAGAATTAGAATTTACCAATGTTTTCAGAAACCAGAGCCGATACTCGTTGGTGCTCTTTGTCCAGGAGCGGACCAGATATTAGGTGGCGAGATGGTATCTGGTAAGCAGGCCGCAAAAATGTAAAGAACTCTTGCCAAAGTGGGTTTTCCACCAGTGCCAATGGTGCCCTACTTGAAAAAATGGCCCGGCTCAGCAGCGTATCGGCCTCTTCCTTTTGTTCAAATGTCATTTTATCAACAAATGAACTCACTCCTTGACTTGGCTTAACTTTCAGCTTTTCTATATACAAAAGAAACTTTTTGTAACTTAATATTTCATATTTGAGTAAGTTCAGTAAGTATCAATTTTTATTTGAAATAGGCAGTGAAGAACTCAAAATCGTCACTGAAGTAATCTATTATTTGGCATTAGCACTTTGGGGAAGTTTCTACTGACACTACTGATAGAAACCTGAAGGGATCTGAATAAATGCAAATAAACCACAATTCGTCATGAGAAAATCAACTTCACTGCATCGGTACACAAATAGTCAAACTGTTAGCTTACCTTTAATGTCGTCTTTCTTGTCTTTGTGGAACATTTTTTCCAAAACACCCGCCGTTTGTTGTTTAATCTTTTCGATCAGTCCGTACTTTTCTTTCACTTGAACTGGGCACTTTAGGCATTTTCTAATGTGTTCCGTCATCCTTGTCCCATTCTTTGACATTTGGAGTGCACAAAAGGTGCACTCCACTTGAGAAGTTTTATTTTTCGCTCCCGTCAGCAGCTTAAATAAAGAGCTCACTTCGGCCTTCTTCCTTCCACGCGAAAAAGACATATTTTCACGCTAATTAGACTTTTAAAACATGTAATTGAGTATCGTGTAGTGTACCGTGTAGCACAGAAGCGCAGAGTAATTAAATGAAAATCGGAAAGCAAACCAGGAGCCAGAAGCACGAAGAAAATAGCAGACAGGCATCATAAATCGGCAGTTTATGTTGCATAGTATCTTTGTTTTGGTCAGTGGTCACACCGTCGGTAATTCGGTATGTTTTTGTGTTTGAAACTTGAAATCAAATGGACACCTACAAAGCCTATAAAAGCCATAAATCACTGATAACTGATAAAAAAGCATGCAACTTCGGCCGTATCATGTGTCGCATGTTGACGACGTGCTTCTAAAACGAACACCATCATCGTTTGCTGTTGTTCCCCCTCAACTTAAGACAAAACATTGTATTGCATTCTGTATTGAAATGGGTTGAATATCGCAATGCCAAAGGAATGAATGTCCGGGAGAATTGACGCCTTCGCGACCTTTTCGCTCTTCGGAACGAATCCGGACTCGAAACTTGGATTCGTTCCTTTGTATGGAATCCAACCGGATCGACACATCACTAATACGTAAACGTAATACGAGTAGACAGTAGGTATAAGATGTTTATTAAACATTTGTTTAGTCTGTGCTGTAGTCTGCTTGCACTTTAAAGACATTATAAAATCAAAATAAGTTTAATTTTTGTCGTTTATTTACCTGCCGCGAACCATACCTACCAAAACGTGGCGCCAATTACAAAAATGAATAAAAAACAAAAAAAAACAAAAAAAACCGTTTTTTTCTGTTTTTTTTCTAGGTTTTTTATTCGATTTAAAAAAAACGCGTTTTTTTACATCACTACTGACGTCTCTAAGCGGCCCGCCGCATTTTTAGTTCAAGGCGTTTTTTCTGGTTTGTAGAGGCGCTACAATACGTTGCGCTTGTGCCCTTGATTGCATTCGTCCACGGCCTCCTGGATTAATATTTATCTAGAAAGTCCCGCCTACGTTACACATAATTTATCAAAAACCCAACAGATGGCGCCAAAGTACGTTGGCCTCAGAATCACAAAAATTATGCAAATGTGGCGGGCCGCGTAGAGACGTCAGTCTCGCACTAATCCAGGAGGCCGTGGAAGGAGTATAGGATGTTCCATCTTCCAACAAGAGATGGCGAGAGAAACCAATATGGAAATACCGTAATTTGGACGGAATAACAGGTTCGTAGCTTAATAAAAAGTAGAAACAAATTTTGTTTTCTCGATTCAGAGCCGGATTAAGACCTTTAGAGGCCCTAAGTAGACTACTAAACCGTAAAATTTTATCTTTTGAAATGAAATAAGACCCAAGATTAATAATTATTTACATAATTTGAGATTAGATTAGTTTTATTCACAAAGGAGAAAATTAAATTCTGAGCCTGTAGGGCTGCAACTAACTAAAGTACATTTTTTTCTATAATAATTTTCAAGGTCAACTTTCTAGGGGATAAGTTGCATTCCAGCAGGGTCCCTAGTTTTAATAATGTTGGTACAAGATTTTTAGTTCTTTCCACTAAAAAAATGATTTTTGTCATTTTGACAGATATGTCATGTCATGTAATAGTGGGTAAAACGAACAGCATAGTAAAATATTGCAAATTTATTAATTATCAAATTTACAATATTTGAAAATAAACATAATGAACGTTTGATTCTATGCAAAAAAATGAAATTTGTCAAGAGTTCAAATTAAGTAACTTTGAGATTCAAAATTGACACATAACCATAATTTTGAAAAGTTCTACCAACACGAGGTATAAAAATTTCCTAGTGTTTTACTCACATATCTACCAACATTGTAACACTGACAGTTATTACAGAAAAAAACTTACTTTAGGTAACATTCAGTTATAACTTTAATACCCTTTAATTTTGCTTTCATTTTAACTCCCTAGAAAATTGCTAGGGAGTAACTGAATTTCTTAGGGATTAAACAGTAGGGTGGAACAAAAAACGTCTAAAATTATTTTTTTTCGAAAATTTAAAATGGCTACCAGAGGTGTTTTAAAATTATTGAATAAGATGGAGAGGTTTTATAATCCATAATACTGCCATCATGTTTGCGCCCCACTGATTTTCCCTGTAATAAGATCAACCAGCGTGAAATTTGTGCATTATGCATATTTGGCAATTTGCACCAGCAGCTGCTTGTCACGACGAGTTCTTTCAGTTAGCCTTCAGACTTTGATAATTAATGTGCTTCTGTTTTTTGTTTAGTTAATAGTTCCATTGTTTGTTGCTTACATTTATAACTGTGAGGTGCATGGAACATAAATAACATGACAACGCGAAGTAGTTTGAAGTGCAAAATACTTGGTATAATTTGGGTATGTAATAACAGAGTTTTGTCAACTTATAGCGATATTGTAACATGTTTTCTGTTTATTCGTAATGAACTAAAATCGTGTAATAAGAATCCGCCCATCACTGACGTTTCGAAAATTGTGGCAACAGATATGGATGAAAGCTTCTATTCCAATCTTATCACGCAAACGCATTCTGAACTTGATTAAAAATGCCTATAAAAAGTACCAAATCTTATGCGGTACCCAGCAACTCAAAAATCATCAGAGACCTACAAAGCACATGTGTGCAAATTTCGAAAAGAGTACGACAAGTTATTTGACATAGCAGCATGCAAGTGCAACTTTTCCTTGTGTATATGTAACAAAATAAAAAAAGTTCCCCCCATTTACATGATTTACATGTTGAAAGAATGCTTATTTGCATATTTATAGGTAAATTACAAATTACCCAAGTATCTACCTTTTACCTAAAAATAAAAATTAATATTCATTCAGATTTTTACATAGGATACCTAAATCCGAAAAACAGTGAATTTATCTAAAATTCGAAAAAAATCCAATAAAACCTGAAAAAACCAATAAAACTCGAAAAACCCAGCAGGCAGATATCTGAAAAAACCCGGGTTTTTGCCAACCCTGCATCTGTTACAAGAGATAAATGGACGTACCACTGGACCTTCTGAATTTTTGGGCCCAATAAGAAAAATGTTACAACACTGTGAAGAAATGAACGTGATCGACTTTGCTGCTATAGAAAACAATTTATCAATATTATTGGCAACCAATCTTAGCACCAATCAAAAATATTTGTACCAAATGTGCCACGGGTAGCTGTTGAAGAATGTCCAAATGATTTACCTTTAAGACAGCCCGGAAAGATGTTCCATGCAAGGTGATTAACAGGCGCCAATCGATTGCTAAGGTTGTATGTAGCAACTGAACGTCCCAGTATTCAACTGATTACTTTAGTAAAATTCGAGCAAAAAGTGTATGCTCCAGTTTGGTTAGAACCATATTGCACAAGTGGTTCAAAACATCTATGGCAAATGATTAACTTTTCGCGATATCTACAAGAAAAGAAAAATCGTCGATACTGTTATTCAGAGGAATTGCTATTGGACACCCTGAAAATGTATTGTTGTGCATGATCAAGGACAATCGAAGACATATCCGAGAATTGGGATTACGCAGAATACTTCAAGCCAGAAAAAATTTAAAAAAGAGAGAACTATACGAACATTCAAGGTACCAACGTTCAATTTACTGCTACCGATTACACCGAATTGATTGCGTGGCATGATTGTAATGTGACAGCAACTCCTTTACTAAAATATATTCTGACCAAGAGAGAAAAAAAAACCCAACACAAAACAACAAAATAATGAAAAACCTATTTAAAAATAATTACATAAATACCAATGAGTACAAACAACTCATTTCACATAATGGCACCCCACCTCTAATTTATGGACTACCAAAACTTCATAAAACAAACTTTCCATTAAGGCCCATTGTAGCCTCGTACATGAGTCCCACTTACAAACTATCCAGATACTTAGGAAAAATATTAACTAATATCACTAATAAAAACAATTTCGGTGTTAAAGATTCCTGGTCCTTCAAAGATAAAATTAATAATCAAAAACTACCTAAAGATCATGTCCTACTCTCATGTGACGTAGTATCATTATATAGAAACATACCGATTGAACTGCCAATTCTATCTGTTGAAAACCATCCTTTATCTAATAGACTTGTCTGTCTGGGACGCTGTTTCAGCAGCCAAACCGTAAGAGATAGAGAAAAAAGTTATGAAAGTTATATGTTTGGAATGGTCATGTGAGGTCAGTAACCGAATTTCAGTCTCTAACACTAATTATTATCTTAATTATCCTAATCCTAACTTTTTAGGTTAGATTCTAGGCAAATTTTATCAAGGCGAATGCGACTGGTAGTTTGCTACCAACAATGACGTCATATACGTACGTGTGGTGAATACGCGTTCTATTTGCAAAACGGTCTTTTTTGTTTTATTAAATGAGACATTTGTCTCACTGGACTGCTAGTTGGAATGAAATATCCAACTTCACAAATATACCAAAAATTGATTTCCTCAATGCATTAAAATTCATCCTCAACAATACATATTATTTCTCTTACAAAAACAATATATACAGCCAAAAATTTGGAGTACCAATGGGCTCACCAATATCTAGTACTATCGCCGAATTAGTGTTAATGGATTTAGAAGAAAAACTTGTCAAAAATAATCAAAATATTTCTTTTTACCGAAGATATGTCGATGACATCATAATGGGAGCAAACAAAAACCAAATAAAAATTTTTCAAAAATTTAACAACTTCCACCCAAGACTAAATTTCACCATTGAAAATGAAAACAAAAATAAATCAATAAACTTCCTCGATTTAACTTTAACAAGAGAAGAAAATGGCATTATTAGCACCAATTGGTACAGAAAACCAACTAAATATAACTAAATATTATAAAATACAAAAAAGTGTAATAGCAGGACTAGTTGACCGTGCAATTCTACTATCAAATAAAAAACATCATAAATCCAATATAAAAATAATCACAAACATACTATTATAAAATGATTATCCACTTAATTTCATTAACAGAAACATTAAAACTAGAATCAACATTTTACAAAAACGTAACAACCAAAATAACTCAATAAATCTACAACCCAACTTTTTAAACGACGAATTCAACTATCAAAAAGAAAAAAATATTACACTACAATATCTTACATCCCAGGACTATCTGAAAATATTGAAAAAGAACTAAAAAAACCACAACACACTTCAAAAAATAATCTATAAAAACTTAAAAGACAAAACAAACCCAAAATTAAAATCACATGTAATATACCAAGTCAATTGTAACGATTGTGACGTAGCATACATCGGTCAAACAAAACAATAATTTGAAAAACGAATGAAACAACGCCAGCAATCAATTAAAACAAAGATGTTAACACCTCATAAACCAAACACTGCCCTATGTGAACATGCAATCAACAACTCACATAGTTTCAATTTAGAAAGCCCGAAAATTTTACAAACTGAATCACACTTAAAAAACGCCTATTACTGGAATGCATAGAAATCAAAAAATCACCAAATGCCATTAATTACAAAACTGACACTGAAACATTAAACAATACTTATGACATTTTAAATTTTTTTAAAAAACAATATGACTAACATATATATCAACTTTTTCCATCTTTTATCTCATAAATATTTAAAAAAAGAGTTTAAAATGTTAGGAAAGGAGAAAAAGCACACTGTCAATTTAGCGTGAACTTTTGTCACTAACCTACAAATATAAACAAAATGGAAATTGAAAATAATACACTACAAACCATAAAAATAATTTCAGAAAGACATAGTAATTGAATTTTCGAACAAATGGGATTTTAACTTTTGGGATGGGACCTAGTACGTCACGCACTTGCACGAAAACATAATGGCAGGTTGATGGTCGCTACTTTTAAAACAACAACTTATATTAAATCTCCAATTCCACTTACGTAAGTTAATATAAACTTAACAAACATACAATCTATCACAACACTATATAAAAAAGAAATTTAATTCATAAAAGTATGCAACTAACAACGTCCACCGAAAACCAAAACGGCCAAACCTTTTCACATTTTCTAAACAAATCGTAATTTTTAGAATTATAAAACAACTACTCCACTTCCATACGAAAATCTAATTACAAAGGTCAGTTTTTACTAATTAACCCTATTGAAACGGCGATTATTAGAATGTTTCTTTCCAGAAGGGCAAAAACCTTCCAGAATTAATAAGTATTCAACAAGTAACTTAAATATTGTTTATCTCACAAACACTGTGTTGCAACGAATACGACTATTGACCAGAAAAGAAGAAAAATAATATAAAAATTAAAAGAAAGAAACGCAAAACACAGACGAAACTAAATAATTTTTAAAAAAAGACCTTTAATCGAGGTAAATTAATTCTGCCAAACATAACTATTGAAACAGCTGGATCATTATCCTACGTAAGTTACACAAAACTGTTTAATGTGGTTTCAATAAAATCTAATTTTCTTTATAATTTTAGTTCAAAGGTGAAGTTCAATGGAAACTTATTTTTAATATAAATCACCATTGTATTAACTTTTTAACAACTTGTAACAAACAAACAAAAAATTATTCTTTCACAAACCTAATTAAATCTTTGTTATACTTATAGATCAATACCAACAAGTGCCATACTCTTTTAAATGCCTTTTGACTCAACTAATCAATATACCGGGTGGCCATAAATATCTGATATCACATTACCTTTGGAATCAACACCGCCTTATTAACGTGATGAATCCAACTAAACTAAATGTCATTAATGTCATCACAACTAAAATTCCTATCTGTCAAAAATTATTACAGATTGCAATAAGTAATGGAGTTTGAACAGGATATTTTTATAATCGAGTCGTAGGCTAAACTGCAGAATCCGGGGCACATTCACCTCCTATTATTGCATTTTACTACATTACATAGGTACCAATACTTATTGTAATTGAAATATAATGCTAACCAACATTTATAAGTAGCTAATTCCATGGCTACCGGGATCTCAGATATTTATGGCCACCCGGTATAAACGATTAGCCTCGCATTTGAAATTTAAAATTTTAGCTGAATTTATCTTCTAAAAATGGAAAAAAGGAATACAAGACATCTATGAATTGTATTTTTTTTTCCTTTTCCAATTTGCATCTCAATACAGCTGTAACCAAAAATCAACACAATATATTCTATGTTAACGTATATACTAATTTATTTATTAAACATATTTTTAGAAATCCACTTATTTTTACTATAAATTTTAAGTTCAATTATCTTCTACTAATGCCTTTTGGCAAGTTTTTAATGTTTAGTAGTAAAAATATGTTACGTGCTAAAAGCATTTTGGCACTACAATACTAGTGGCTATAATTCGAATTTCAAGATAAAATCAGGCAGACGCCAAAATAACTATATGTACCCTGTTAACAGGCAATAACTATGCAAACGTTAATCCGTGGTTTCCTAAATCGCTTCTAAGCTCGAATATATTCGTCGGAAAAGTGATACTCGCTTCTAAAATCTCCTACCAGGACGGTTGGCCAGTAATATTCCCTACTATAACTAAACCATTTGAAATGGCGAGATTATCACCAAATAACCCACGAAACTTCTTGAACGTTCAAATGCTGTCACACGTTTTTTTCAAAACAAAAACCGTTGTTTATTTTCCCCCTCTAGTAACGACCATTGCCAATCTGATATTAATTTTTATGAGCTTTTATCGCATTAACCTCACTTGAACTTTTATTCTCTAATTATATAACTTAAAACTACTAGTATAGTGCCACAATGCTTTTAGCACGTAACAAACTCCCCCCTTACCAGAAAGGAAAAATTTCTCCCAGGGGGAAAATAAACAACGGTTTTTGTTTTGAAAAAACGTGTGACAGCATTTGAACGTGCAAGAAGTTTCGTGGGTTATTTGGTGATAATCTCGCCATTTCAAATGGTTTAGTTATAGTAGGGAATATTACTGGCCAACCGTCCTGGTAGCAGATTTTAGAAGCGAGTATCACTTTTCCGATGAATATAAATTCGAGCTTAGAAGCGATTTAGGAAACCACGGATTAACGTTTGCATAGTTATTGCCTGTCAACAGGGTACGTATATATTTTGGCGTCTGTCTGATTTTATCTTGAAATTCGAATTATAGCAACTAGTATAGTGCCAAAATGCTTTTAGCACGTAACAAACTATCAAAAAATGGCAAAAAAATTTTAAAAATTAACATCTAAAAAATGTATATTTAAACAAAATATGGAGCCTCAAGACAATTCAATTACAAAAAGACGTTGGTGCAGCTTCATTTTAGATCTAAAGACAACTTCCATGCACTAGCCTCACAAAAAATTACAATTTTCAAATTTTCATTCAACCCTATTAAACAGTTACTTTAGCAATGAGAAACTAGGGATTAAAATTGCCAATACTATAATAATATCAATACTGTACGATTATTCATAATAGTTATTTACGTAGTAAGTATTATGTAATATAATATAAAAGCTTGAAAGACCTCAAGTTTAACAACAATAGGAGATGTTATAGAAAGGGCGGCCAGATTGAAAGAACTATGCCGGCCATGCAGTATAAAAGACTACACAATGGTATAATAAAATAACATGGAAACCTTGGGGAAATACCACAAGTAGCGAAAGATCAACCTGACGATGGTCAGAAGATATGAACAGGACAGCTGGAATGTGTTCTGTTGGTACAGAGCGGCTCAAAATCGGTAACACTAAGAATCATGGGGAGGCCTATATCCAGTACTGGACAGAGAACGGCTGATGAAGATAAAGATGTGTTAAGCTATAATCGTGGCTACAACATTTTATTTTAGTTCTGAAGAAGCTAAGAGCATGATCAGTGAAAATCAGGCCAATTTTACTGAAAACTGTAGTTTTTCTATGAAATTCTTGTTGTGATCAAGATGTGATGGCTCCAATAACAACTATTTTATTCGGTTAAAACTCTAATAATCTGTTTTTACAAAATTAGAAAAATAAATGCAAAAAAGATAACTTTTTTTTCATATCTACATTAATAAATATCAGCTGTACAGGTCAGTAGTTATAAAAGTGTACGTCCTACAGCACATTTTTTTATTTCGTTATTTTAAACAAATTGCCCCATTTTCATTCCAACTTTCGAAAAACTTTTTTAACAGTTCCACCATAAAAACAGCTAATTTGTCTGAACCAGATTTTTTTGAAAACGTCAAATTTTAGAAAAAATTCATCAGTTTTAACGTTTTGATCGGTGGAATTTTTAAGGTACCTCAAAAACAACAAATTTTTCTGGACCAGATTTTTAAAACGTATTTGAAGTAGTTATGAATTGAAAAAATCTGGTCCAGACAGACTTAACAGGCTTTTCTTTCCTTTCGAAAGTTGCTATGAAAATGGATCAATTTGTTTAAAATAATAAAACAAAAAAATCTGATCTAGGACGTACCCTTTTATAACTCTTCCGCTTAACATCCACAATACCCAAATCACGTTGCATTACTAGAAGGAATGTGAATAGTTTTATACTTTTAGTATGACGAGTAGGTATATCTCCATGCATAAGAAAATGTTTGCTATCCAAACTTTCTCTATCCTTCTGCTTGGATCCAGTTTGTTTTCATTCATTTTTCTTATTCAATTCTTGTTTAATGTCTAGTTCTGCCTAGTGGTAACATTCTGCAGTTTTAGTTTATGTGAATATTACTCATATCCCACTATTTGATAAAATATAAAATTGTTCACATGATATTAATGATCGTCGACACTGAAGGGTAAGAGCAGCGTATATAAATCAAACAAGTAGAGACACTCACTGTTGGTTTCTTTGATGTCGAAATATCAATTTGGATGGGGGGTACTTTCCGATAGTACTAACAGTTGACGCCACTATTTAATCACATCATGATTGGTAGCAGAGCTAGTAACTGGTTCTGATTGGTAGCACAGCCAGTAGATATAGAGTACCGCCACGTCCGCCATGTTTATTCCGCTGACATATGCGTCACTTTGAGGTTTGTAACACAATTCCGTCAACGTGACGTTTGATGGCAATCCAAAACTTTACTTAAAATTGGCAAGACTGTAAGTCTATGTCAAATTCGAGGTTAGCAGGTTAGTTTTTGCGTCAGTTTTGACACAAACTGGCGCAAAACATAACCTGCTAACCTCGAATTTGACATAGACTTACAGTCTTGCCAATTTCAAGTAAAATTTTAGACATACCTCATTCAGTCATTGCTGGTGGGAACAAAAATGGCAGTGATGGCGGCATTTTCACGGATCAAAGAATGGCGGTACTCTCTATATCTACTGGCTCTGATTGGTAGAACTTTGTGCTGCCATCTGGCAGTCAAGCTTAGAAATACCCCTCGAGTTACTGTCCCACGCACTCTAGACAGGTTTCAACATTTGGCTTGAGTGTCTCTACTTGTTTGATGTATGTACGCTGGTAAGAGGTTAAATGATTATATTGTATACAATAAAATTAGCAATATACAGTATAGGGTTATGGTGTACCAGATACTGACTGTTATTGCCATACGTCACTAGAATTTTGCAGAAAAAAATAAATTTTACAAAACATTTGTCTGTCATTTGAGTTTTGTTATTATTTACCTTAAAAACTACAAAATTATTCGTGTAGTTTTGACAATTATGATTAATGGCGACGTCAGTAACTCTCAGTGCTCTTGTTTGAGCAAATGCATTGATTTTTCAGAAGCGCACATGCTCATGAGGGAAATCGTAGATGGTTTGTTGGAGATCAAAGATGAACTGGAACTACAGGCATTAGCAGCTCCTAATCAAACAGCACCTGCATGTAAAGTAAATGCAGCGATGATCAGGTCAGAAGGGGTTGACAGTAGGTTATGCAGCATCTACAACTCAGTACAGGTAGAACCTGAAGACGAAAACGACGACCTTGTGAGCAACTTCAGTGTTAGTGTAAAGTTGGATATCTATTGCGCAAGATTAATTACGAAGTCTTCAAGAAAAACACTGTAACCTCCATAAGGAATGGCATAGCCAAAATGAACACATGAATACGTTGTTGAAAAAAATTAACGACAAAGAAGTCGAACTTAGAAATCAAAGTGTCTTTTGCACAGCCCAGGGTCTCATACTGAGCAAAATCTTTTCTCCTAAAATGCAATACTTTGTAAAATGGCCCTTTTTTCTTTTTTGAAATTCTTCTGCCGTTACTGCATCTGTCAGAACACCTTTTCTTCAAAGTCTTGCGAGCTGGTTTACTTTGCAACATTTCGCAATCAGCTTCAATTACTAAAGAACCGCCAATCGGAACTACATGTGGATAATATCGTTCGCACTCATACAATCCAGTTGAAGTAGATGGCAAGTCGAGCAAGTTCTCATGATCTGTGGGTAGCGGTATGCATGTTCGGTTCAACCAAGCCGATTTCAGGTTTTTATACCAAGCTCTCTCGTAAGCAGCATCAAATTGTGAATATATAGAAGCCCCATCTTCACCAACAGCTGCACATTTTAAAACAATTTGTGTGTTAGTCCAATTAACATTATTTGTTTCCACACCTTTAGAAAACCTTGCGGTTGCAGTCGATCTATCATTGCACGTTTGAGTACCGTGGATACCGGCATGAACAAATCAGCAAATAAAATTAATCGAGAATTGGTAATTTGATAGACAGTCACAATGGAGGTGCTGTTAGTACTCTTGAGGTCCAGCCTTGGGGCCTTAGGTTCCGTACAGCTTTAGGCACTCTGTGCAAGAATCTAGGCGGTGTTTCGCCACACATTTTTAAAATGTACGTAGAATTTAATAAAGATGCACTATAATTTTCAGGTCAGACGGTCAGACTAAAAATTGCTTCAATAAACGTTGTGTGATTTACACCCTCAACAGTGGAAAAAGTCCGAAAAACATATCATAAATCAATGTAGTTCCCATTTACGGTTCATCAGTAATTGAAGCTGATTGCGAAACGTCGCAAAGTAAACCAGCTCGCAGGACTTTGAAGAAAAGGTGTTCTGCCAGATGCAGTAACGGCAGAAGAATTTCAAAAAAGAAAAAAGGGCTATTTTACAAAGTTTAGCATTCTAGGAGAAAGTGATGTATTTAATTGATAGGAAAGCATTCCAACATTTTAAAGATGGCAGCACATTGATACCAACTGACAATTGAAGGTCAAACAATTTTACATTTATCTTAGCTCATTTAAATTTACTAGGTCTACAATGTTTCTTAAATCAAGGCCACATTCAATTTCTACACTCTAGTAATAATAACTATTCCAAATAATACATACCGGGTATGTCTCGATAGGCTTCGTTTCCATATGCAAATCCCAAACTTTAACTGATAAATAGTCTCTAGAAATCATATATCTTCCCGAATTGGATAACTTCACATCAGATATACTCGAAATGATCTCTGAAAAGAAACTTCTATTGGTGGGATCTTCTGGCTCCTCGAACAATTTAGCGTGCCGGTCACACAAAGCGGCTGCCCGCATGTCACATAACCGAATTGTGCCTTTGCTGCTACTGTATACGAACAAATTACACTCTACAGGATGAAACTCTGCCGCCGTGATTACCTCGGTCAGTTCCTCCATATTTGTGGGCTTAATATCGACAATATTGAAGCTCTGGTCGGTGATTTCTAAGTGCCAGAGGTTAATTCGCAGATCGTCAGCGGAAAGGTACGTTTCCTGATCGGAATTAACCGAAATTGAGTTAATGTGGTACGTGTGTGCGTTAGCAAATATCCGTCGCGGTGACGCCTCCACCATGAGTTCCATCGGCTTGATAGTTGGCACTCGCAGCATGCTAACATTGTTCGGATCTACAATCGATCCATTTTCTAACCTAGTATTATAACCTTCTACTTTTTTGTCCCTTTCAGACACTTTCCATAATTTGATAGTCTTATCGTTCGTCGATAGTAGGAAGTGTGATTGGTTTTTTCGCCTAAGCCATCTAATTTTATTGATTTTTTCCTCTATTTCTAAACTCTTGAGGTAGTCGAACTCCGGTTCGTGAGACTGGAAGGTAGAATACACGTTATATTCGCCTCGCCGCGGCAAGCAGGCTTTTGAAGCTGGGTCACGTTGGAAAATGACCACCCGGCCCCCCTTGTCCCCTGTAGCCAAGAGTTCCCCATCGTGGTTGAACTCGACACATGATATAATATCGGCTTCCGTCACGTCATCGTCTAATGTTCCTTTGACTTGTGAAAAACTCCACTGGATATCTCCATTGCCTGCAAAATACAAACATAACCTTACATAACCGTCAAAAGAAACGACACGAATTTAAATCTAAAGCTGCTTAAGGCGAAACAAACAGTTTTCGTGCAAAACCAAACGGTCGTTGTTGTCATTAGGGTTATAACTGACCAAACGTACTTTCCCTCCAAGCGGTACGAGACGTAACGCCACTGGCACGTTTTGCCGCAATCTTTTTTTTGAGTTGGGTCACTTTGGGGCACATAGAGGCAACAACACATACAAACTTCAACGCGAGGCAAGTTTACCTTCCATTCTTTATCTCTACAGCAGTGTGGAGGAATCAGAACAGCATAATCCTGATTGAACTGATTGGGGTCAGGGCTGACGACAAACGGAGTTGCAAAACCACCAACCGGCCATTACAGACCAAAAGCGGGCTTTTCGAAAGAGGCCGGCGTCCGACTGCGTTATTTTTGCGACACTGTTCACGTTAAAAAAAATTGCGTGCGGCTAATGTGCAAATAAATCACGAAAACGCATATAATGGCCGCCTCACGAGGGTTTCGCTCGCATAACTATTGCTGAGTGACGTCACTGTAAAGAACGCCTTTGTCGGTATCGATAGAGTTGCCCAAGGTTGCCTAAAGTGCGGTGAGGTGTCACCATGGTCGGCCGAATCCCTCCGAAACCCGAAATTCATATTACCCACCAAACTAAACTTAAGCCGAATTTGAATTTCCGTAACAGGTAACCAATACTTAAACTTCTTATAAATAACTGATTTAGAATTGTTATTTTTTATTTATCACTAAAATATTTTCTACATTTATATTAAGCGATTATAACGGGTGTTCATAAACAGTCGTCATCCCAGTAGGTTTTGACTTCAGAAACGTATGTCTATTAAAATTGAGAAAAGATGCGCTATGACAGTACTCAATGACGTTTCATTGTGTTGCACGAATTAATCAAAGACATAACATTTTGTTTTTCAAAGCAACTGGGATGACGACTGTTTATGAACACCCGTTAGTATATTATTGTATGTCTTAGTACCAGTAAATTACTTCTTAATATATAGGGTGTTTTTCTATATCGTTAGACAGCGTGTAACTTCATTAATAAAAGAGATATTGAAAAAACTTTTTTTGTTTTAAATGCCAGTACTCAACCTAAAACTGTCATAAATCAATTTAAGCCATGGCCTCCTATTTTTGAGTAGTGAGAAACGACTTTGGTTTTTTAAATGGAACACATCGTATATTTTTATATATTTGAAATCAGCGTAAAAAATACTTGATGATAACATGCTTATACTAAAATTTTGGAACTTATTACTTTTTATTATTAAAAAAAAATATTCAAGTAGGCCATAACTTACCCAAAATTATTGAAAATCGAACAATAAATGCAAAAAAACTACACTTGGCTCAAAATATTCCTCATGGGCGAATTATCACATCAAACGTACTAAAACAATTGAAAACTATGTTTGTTTAAATGGAACAATATGAGTTTTATTAAACAGTTTAAAACTACAATATAAAGCTTTCTTTCCAACGGTGTCCCATATCCGCCATTTCATTGGAAAGTAGCTTTTAACAAATCTACATTTTTTAAAAGATAATGCAAAAACAATTAATCCATTTAAAAAACCATAGTTTCCAATTGTTTTAGCACGCATGGTGCGATAATTCGTCCCTCAGAATATTGGTAATTTTACTAAACGGTTCAAGAAAGTGTGTTTGGCGTAGGACTACATCTAATAGCGGACCACCTGTAATAAAAATATGCTCGAACTGAAATCGCTATATCATTAAAAACACGTGCAGAATAGTAATCGCGTTAGTATATTCGTAAACAGCATGGAGTCCAATTCGCGTATTGTACAATACATCGTAGGCGCGACACTGCCCTAGCTGTGTATCGATCTACCTCGGCAACCGTGAGTGTAAATAAATATATCGCTGTGCTCTTAACTAAACATTTTAAAAATTGTGCTCTTCTGAACCGATGAGCACTTTTGACAATACCGCGGTTTATCGGGACAACCGTAAGTGTAAAACCACTGTGCGTGGTATCGTTTTAAAGTTATCGACTAGATTTATTCAAATATATAAAGATTATATCGTAGTGGTCTAAAAAAAATGTTTAAGTTGTCTGTTATTTGAAAAAATATGTAAGCTACTTTTCATATCATAGACCTGTTATAAATTACATAAAAGCTTTGAAAACCATACTCGACTGGCTCGTTTCAACTCTGCGATCTGCAAGTCGTAGTCCTACGCTCCAAAGTGACGGATCAATCAGAATTGAACCTACTGTTTTACTTGATGGTTACTAATAAAACTTGTTATGAGTTATATGCTACCAAAATGACACTTTATTTACTAGCAACGTGATATTGTATATTTTCGTCATAGAAACAAAATATGAAAAGCTACTCATAACTCCCAAGGGACCTGTCAAATTTTTTTCTCCCTCAAACTCTTGGTAACCATGCAACTATAGGCCATGTCTTAGCAACCATACATTGAGGCAACCCTTGATGTTACGTAAATATTCTGATTTTAAATGTCATTATGACATTTTGAAATTTTATACTATTGTTACTAATATGCTAGTAAATAAAATATTGTATGCACCACGGGAGATATTTATGTTTTTTACCCTCGGTTCACTTACAGACCTCGGGCCAGAGCCCTCGGTCTGTAACACATGTCAACCTCAGGGAAAAAACATATTCATATCTCCCTTAATGCATAAATATCTATTTTAACGTATCTGTCAAATGTTTCAGATTTTCGGTTTCACCGGACGGAACAACAACAGTTAATTTTGTAAATGGGATACGGTGTACATTTTTTCATTTTTGGAATCTAGAGATGATGCATGCGAATCGGTCATTAAAGAAATCCTACAAGTTCACAAACTTGATGTTGGAAAAACCAAAAACCTGTTTTTTAATTGGAAGTGAAGAATGTCGAAATCGTCATTAAAATAAGAGAAATAGGTACCTAGTGAAGTAATCCTTTGTTTTACGACTTTTTAAAGTTGGAGTGGTGACAGATAGGTGACAGAAAACGTCAACACAACCTGCAAGTGTGGTTTGTTTTATACTGTTTGAGGCTTTCGCGGTTACTCGAATTATACTTCTTGACATAGAATTTCTGCTTAAACCGCGTAGTATTTGTATATGAACACCCAGCATTCTCTAGCTTAATGTGCCTTGCACCCTGTGAACTCGAGCAAAAAAACGGGCGATGGCCATGCTCTTTGGTGGCTCTTGTTGTTTGAGTATCTTGAGAACGAGGATACTTAGGCAAATTTGGCCTGTTTGCTGTTTGTCCATCCATATTTGTCAGGCCATTTTATTTTTCTTTAATTTCTACAATTACGTAGCCTATTGGAACTGTTTTGATACAAAGTTGGCGAGTCTGCCTGTATATAGGTTCCGTTTCAGTCATATTCTATCGTATAACACTTCAGCTATTTTGCATCAAGAAATTCTAAAAGGTTTAGCGGAACCGCCCTAATCTCTATGCCGATGCCGTCGTCTTTGCAGCTGTTCTCGTCCCGTCGCATTTAAAAGCGTTGGTTTACAGCGTTTTCAAAAACCCCGTCAATTGGAGCAAGTGAGATACCTTTAAATAATAAAAACTTCAGTCGATCTCTCTCGCGCGCGGCTTGCTTCGCGATCGTCATGCGAGGCTTACTGCGTTTTCATTGGCTACATCTACAAGTCGCAGAGAGCGCGTTCGAGCGCGAAACTAAGCGTGGCGTCTCTTTTCACATTAGTCAGTCTGCGGTCGCCAGCTAGGACAGTCGTGTAGCGTGAGATTTGCCGCCGACGCGCTTGGGCTCGTAGGCGGCCGATGTTTTCTTGCTGGTACAGCCTGTGTTTGTGCCGCGTTGTTCCGCTGTTTGTTAATTGTTGGACTTCTGTTCGGGCTGTCAAAGCAAGAGGTGGTTTTTCTAGTGGAGTGCGCTGTGGTGCCCTGTGGTTCCGTATGGTCGCCAGTTTTGCATAATTTCGAAAGGCATTGAACAGGCCACTTTCCCAAACCGGGGATTAATATCGCAGAGCTGTCCAAATCTTCGGTCTCGCCGTTTCTTTGTCCCAGGAGGAACGTAATTCAGTCTTGGCCACATTGGTGGATTATATGCAGGTGCCACTCGACTCCCACGCGTTCGTCTGTGCGTCTGTTGCAGTAGACAACCCGCTAGCTGCCGTCACGCCACCGCTCGGCGGGCCCCAATAAGGTAGTGTGTGTGTAATTAGCATTAATAATTAAACTCTTGTAGCTGTATTTGCTGTGAACGCAGCGTAACTTGACCGATGTCATTCATAACTAATTTCATATATCTTTGTGGCCTAATTTGAGCGCGTTTGCCGCAAACGCAGTGTAACTGGGCCGCTGTTATTCATAAATAATTTCATTTATCTGTGCTGGCCTAATTTGAGCGCATTTGCTGTATAATTAAATTCATTCATCCGCTTACCAAGGCCTGTTGTATAATTAAATTCATTCATCCGCTTACCAAGGCCTGTTGTATGACAAAATTCATAACTGCCTACCAGGGCTTGTTGTACAACTGAGTTCATGTAACCACTTAATTATAATTAGAGATAAAGCGTCTCCCAGCTGGGCTATATATCTAGTTTAGTCCATATCTGTGTGTTAACCTTTTGTTTTTCTGTGTATCGCCAATTTTACATGTGCGAGACCAATAGACCGGTATCTTAAACAAGACCTTATAATTTACGACGAGTCTGTGCATGCCCACTTTCACGTTATTGTGTAAAGATATGACCGAAGGTCGGTGTGGAGCTATTTTTAATCCTCTGTGCCAGGCGCGCGGAGTGGCGTAACGCTGATTGGTCGTTCGAGTGCAACATAATCCGTGGGGCGTGGCCGTATGACACACAGTGGTTGTAATGCTTTAGATCGTATATCACTAGCTTAAAACTATCTTCCCTGTTTATATTATTTGGATGTTTTTCTATTTCTATGGCTTCACGTATCACTCGCGGGAAGTAGTGAGGTATTCTGGCGTGCTAAAATTCTAAAATGTGGCCTTTTGTGAACGTATGCGTTTGTGTTTGCAATCGTCTTTATGTTCTTGAAGTCTTAGATCAACGGAACGACCACTCTGTCCAATGTAACTCGAGCCGCAAGAACAAGGAATGCGATATACGCCAGCGGTTTTTAAACTTGGAATTTTGTCTTTTACCAATCTGAAGCCGTTACTAAAAGTTTCCTTGCTCGTGAACACAGTTTTGATATTGCATCGTTTCAGGACACGTCCTATCTTATCAGTCGAGCCTTTAATGTAAAGTAGAACTGCCAAGCCTTCCAGAGGTGAGGTTTCTTCTTTAGCCTTTTGTGTCATCGTCTTGTCTAGTGCTTCTGGTATGGTGGTAGTTCTGTATCCATTTTTTTTGTAAAGAGTCAAACAGATGTAGCTTTTCTCTCTCTAGATTTTCTGCGTTTGAGATACGAACGGCTCTTGCCGCCAAAGTCTGGAGGATTGTTGCTTTTTGCATTGGATGATGGTGTGCGTTGGCATTTAGATATCTGTCCGTGTGTGTTTTCTTTCTATAGACTGCGTGTCCTAAACCACCATCTGCTTTACATTTCACCAGGACGTCTAGAAACGGAATACTGCTATTTTCCTCTACTTCCATTGTCAAATTCGAGGTTAGCAGGTTAGGTTTTGCGTCAGTGTTGACCTAACCTGTTAACCTCGAATTTTACATAGACTTACAGTGTCACCAACAATACACTTCAGTACTGCCAAATGCATAACATCAACTAGAACTGCTTATTGTGCTTTAGTAAATAGAAACGGGTTCTGCTCAACTTGGTTATGTTCTGATATTTAATGTCACTTTTATGTAAACAATTAATATTTTACGTTTCTTATGAAATGCGATAAAATAGTATACGCAACACGTTAGAAAAGTAGTTTTACTGAACTAACGCTCGTACTCAAACCGGCCAAACTTGTTCATCACTTTTCTAAACTTGTTGCGCAATATATTATTCTAGTTCCACGTGATATTTCTGTTAAAATTAATTTCAAATTAACAAAGTGACGTTTCCAAGGCTTTCAAAAACATCTTATGAAAATTTCTGAAGGTGGGTGGGTGGGTGAGTGCACATAAGCCACATATAGCCTCAAACGTTTGACATAAATGTGCTTGCAATAATTTAAAGATTTTCCTCATTCATACTAAAGTCAAATTCCCTTAAAACTAATATGTGGTCAAAATGTTTACCTTTCACTCAAGTTGAAGAACCTACAGTAAACATTAAGCGGCAGATACATATACTAAGCCAGTCAAGGTTGGAATAAATAAGGTAAAATTAAATCAACCGTTTGTAGAAATATCCAAACCTCTGTTTTTAAAAAGATATCTTTTGCTGCATTTTATTAGATACTTCTATTTTTAACGGCCGATTTCTGAAAAATATGAAACTCTTGCGTTCTGATGTATAAAAAAAGTATGACACCGAGTCGCTCTTAATGTTAACAAACGGAAACTGAATGTCAAGTAGCAGGGGGACTTTGACATGTTTAATTTACTTTTACATCACAAACAAGCCTTTCAAGTTTCAAGATATTTACATTAATAAGCATCAAGGTGATTATGCAGTCATTATGTAGAGCTATTTTTCCCATTTACAGTGATATAGGTCTGATAGATTTATTTTTAAGAATAACAGAGCTACTATTTTTACATAGTAAGCTATAGAAAAACAATGAATTAAACGGGAGGAAAACAAAAAAAAAATACAGCTAGTGGACTTGGACAGTTTTATATTATAGTTATGTATGTATTACGGGCATAATCAATAAATAATAGCAGGAGAGAATGTTTAAAGCGCTACCCGAAACGAAGAGCTTTCAATTTCCCGAGGGCTATAATTGTGATTATGCACGTGGTACATACAACGTTTTATTTTATTTTGGTTCCCAAAAGGTACAAAATTCAAGTATTCAGTATTTTGGCTACATTACTACTGTGTGATCTTTGTGCTGGTGCTGTGAATTTCTGGTGTGCCATGGGTTCTATGCAGATTGTTGGTGTTGCTATACTACATTGTTGGTGTTTGTTATACTGCTTAGCAACTTTATAGGCTCTCGGGCTATAAAGGCCATATTACGCTCACTCTTGAAGGCCAAGAAACTAGATTATGGTTAAAAAATAACATACATCGTTTTTGAATTTTTAGTTTCAGCTGGTCATGTGAACTTAAATATTGCATTATTTTAGAGGTAAGTCTATTTCAAAAAACCGCATTTTTTAAATTTAAATGTATCAGTTTTAAGGTAAGCTATAAAGATGCAATTAATAATCAATTTAGAAATATTAAAAGTCGAAAAAATTTAAATATCGTACCTAAAGTACTAAAAATCTAGAGGTAAAAAATATCATCCTTAATGTCAACTGGAAGTATGTTAGCTGGCGCCCATCCAATTTCAGTTATTATGAGGAGCCTTTGAAATGTTCGCAGCGTGGCATAGAAACATTTGTATAACATGTAAAAAATGAGTTTTATTTTTCTACATAATCTCCTCGAAGTACAATGCATTTATTCCAGCGATCTTCCAACTTCATTGTCCCCTCTTTGTAGACCAATTCGCCGAGGTCTGCAAAATAGGCTTCTACACTTGCTATGACTTCCTCATTTGATGGACATTTTTGATCTGCCAAGTGTTTTTTCAGGTTTGGAAAGAGATGGTAGTCTAACGGGGCCAAATCTGGACAGTTTTTCAATGTTGGTGGTTGCAATTCGGGACGTGTGAGGAGATGCATTTTCGTGCGCCTTTTTTGCCAAACCCAGTTTTTTTTCAATAATTTTTAGTTATAATCGGTCTAATATGTTAGCGTAGTACGCTCCAGCTATAGTCTGGCCTTTTGGAAGGTAGTGAATCATGACGATGTCTTTTGAATCCCAGAAAACTGACGCTATGACTTTTCCAGCCGAAGCGACTTTCTTTTCCTTTCTTGGATGCGGAGAATCTTTGTGCTTCCATTGTTTAGACTGTTTTTCATCTCTGGCGTGTAGCGGTGAACCCATGTTTCATCAATTTTCGCACAAATCACTTGGGTTCGTCAAAAACTGATCCAAACACTGCTGGGAAATTTGGTGTCGAACGCGTTTTTGTTCTGGAGTGAGCAATCGCGGCACCCATCTTACGCAGACCTTGCTTAACCCTAATTATTCAGTTAAAATGTGATGAATCCTACAACTTCAGCCATCTCACGCACCTCACTCGGCGGTCCAAGAAAACCATATCATGGACTTTATCAATATTTTCAGCCCTCAGTGCCGTTGATGGTCTTCCACTGCGGGTCGTCCTCCAGACTGTCTTGTTTGAAAAGTGCTGTCCATTTTTTAACCATAAAGTACGAATGTGCAGATTCACCTAAAGTGTTAACCATGTCTTCTTCGATCGCTTGAGGCTTTAGTGCCCGTTTGCACCACTCTCCCTTAACTTTTAAGTGAAACCAATGGAAATGAAAATTTTAGTGGAAAATGATATATTTGAAGGCGATGTCGAAATTTTTTAAATAATTGACTTCGGATATCCATGACAAATAAATGATACGGTTCAGGACTGATAAGATACAGTTCCAGTTTTATTAGTGGAACAAATCGAACACCGATTGGGATTCCCATATGATATATGAAAAATGAAACCAAAACTTTTAATATAAATAACCATAAACGCTTAATCTCCACTCACCAAATCAACAATGAAATTTCCGTTTTGACATTAGCGACACAACCACCATCTTTCAGCCGCTTTAGCATGAAAAATCCTTAACATTTAGCCATATATCTAATACTTACTATATTGCTAGCGGCTATGAGTGGGAAACTGGCCGATGAAGTGAGACACACAACCAACTCCTTCATGTATACGGTGAGCTGTGCGCAAGCGCGGCGGCGTCGTCCGCCCAATGGGGAAGTGGTCCCGCCCAATGGGGAAGTGGTCAAGTTTAAAATTCGCTTCTAAAGGCGGAGTTCGAATTCTCACGCATGCGCACGAGACGCGTTATACTATAAGTGAGACTATGTCGGCGCCGTAATGTTTTCTGAAGTTTCCAGGCCCTACCAGCAATATATGTGTATTATATATATGCATTTAGCAGTGCTGTCAGATTTCAACATTCCTTAGATGACGCGATGCAATACCCCTTAAAACTAAGCTACCCTTAATTTTAAGTGACACTTTACTAAGGCCGAGGTTTGATGTGAAATGGTGCAAACGGGCATAAACCTCTTTTAAACAGGTATTTACTAACAGCTAGGTGTTCAATGTTTTCTATTTTTACGGAAATCACCCGAAACACTAGCTTTGACCAGCTCGAATACGACCACTATTTGACAGAGCGAAAGTAGACGTAGAATCCCTGTATATGCAACAGTTGGGACAGGTAGGTAATTTGTTTTGGATCCACAAACCATGGAGTACCTGATTTTTGCCAATTTTAAAATTTTTGCATACTTCTTTCAGGTAAAACAAATGAAAAATAATTTTGCTAAATCACATGGTCCTTCATTTGTGGATCAAATTGCTCATCTCTATATACATATATTATAGAATCTCTAGTAGACGCCGATTCGAGCCGTATCTCCGTGTCAGACCGCGAAGTTTTCAAACGCGCCTCGTATCTGAGGCTTAGTGAAAATTAATGAAACCATATCATGTCAAGTATGAAGTTGATGTGATAAGTAGTTTTCGAGCTGTAAAGAAAGGCTAAAATTACAATTGAACTTAACTGAGCTTAAAATTTTTGTGTTGAAATAATCATTTCAAATAAGTCTAAAAATTTAACGTCAACTATTTTGGAGATATTAATGATTTTATGTAAAAAATACTAAATGTCAAGCGGCAACTGCAAGTAGCAGAAAACAATTGCATAAAAGAAAATATGTTTTTTGCGAATTATATTTCGAGTGTAATATGGTGAATCTGGGTATTAATGCTATACAGAGTGCTCAACATCTGCAAATTTAATAATATTGGATTTGTTTTTAAATAAAACGCCCTGCATATTTTTATATTTTTGAAAGTCTAGTTTAATGAGCCTTCGTTTAATATCTTGCTTCATACTCCTAAATTCAACTGTTTTTAATATATGCGAGTTTGAACATAAAAAAGCAATTTGAGATGCTTAATTTCAAGGGATAACAACAAACACTGTTAAAATGTGAATTCAAACACTTGGAATTCTCCGAGCACAACAAACCAGGTTTAGAAAATACAAATCCAACTACTGCTGAAACAAGAAATAAACACGAAAAAGAGAGAGCAGCAGGAAAAATTAAATCTGAAAAACGATTGAATTTAGGGGTACGAAATGAAATATCAGAAGAAATCTCATTAAAAGACCTTTTCAAAAATAAAGATATAAAGTTTTCCATTACAATATAGAAATGATTAAATTTCCAAATTTTTGGGTCTCTGTATAGTGTTAATGCCCAGAGAACAGAAGAAAACTATTTGAATATTTAACGCAATTACGTCTACGATTTTGAAGTATTCGCTTTTGTATTTTTTAAAATATGATTTCATTTCATACTGAAATTAATTTATTCCTGCATTTTCCGCATTATTTGTTACATTGAAGAACTAAAGTGTTTACATTATTACTTTAACGGCGTTGATTTGTTATCCCTTCAACTGAAGCATCTTAATGAGCTTAAATTGTTTTTTAGGTTCAAAGTAGCATATATGAAAACAGTTAAATTTAGCGGTATCAAGTAGTATATCAAAATAAAGTTCATTAAAAGGGATTTTCAACAATATATAAATTCCATTTAAGAAAAAATTGAAAATTATTAAATTAACAAATGTTGAGCACCTGATACAGCATTAATACCTAGAGCCACCAGTTTACGCTCAAAAGGTAATTTACGAAAAACATAACGTTTGCTTATATGTATTCAATTCGTTTCTGTAACCTACAGCAGTCGCCTGAAATTGAATATTCTTTGCATACAATTGTTAATATCTCCAAAACAGTCAATAAGTACACAAAACTTTTAAGCCTCCTAAATATGAAACATTACATATAAAAAAAATCTGTAAAAGGTTTTACCCAGAACTTCCCTCGTCGACATTGTGACACTAAATAATTTTTAAAATGAAATTAAGTCTTTCTGCCACATTTCATACTCTGGATGTATACACTTATCTGTAATGGTTTCCAAAATACGTCGATACTTAAGTTTATCCTGCAAATTCCCCGTACGCTTTATTTAAACAATTTCTATAGCACTAATTTTGAGAGTAACTTGATATCATCTGAATGTAGAAAGAATAAGCTTTCCACTAGTTCATCGAGAAATATTCCAAACTAAACTTGTAACTGCGATGTATGCCTAAAATTCCTCTATTTTCAGCGTCAGCTTCGCGAAAAGATTGGCGCATTATGCGGCTCCTGGCCGCAATGCCTCCCAGCCTAAAAATCAAATTAAGTTAAGAGTAAAAATATCCTCACGTTTCTAATAAATTAAATAAATTTTCAAATAAAAAAAACGTTACCGGTGGTCGAATTTAAACGGCAGGCGGACCGCGTGTGCTGCCCCAACGTTTAGTGCGATATCATAAAGGAACGCCCAATTTCTACCTGAGCTACGGTGGACCGGCATCTCCAATTACTCCGTCGCAACTATATTTAGTAACGTGCTAATTTGTGCCTCGTTTTTGTATTGTAAAAAAATTATTCTGTATCTTTCACTCCCATTTTTGGTAAGAATAAAGCCTGCACTATGTACAAATTATTACTTGTATCTATTACTAAGTTGAATGAAAAATAAACATTTTATTTTTTTAAGGTGCTCACCCTATACATATTTGTATCAAATTGTACCGGTGTTATTCCAGGTATATGCAGTGCTTTCGTAAAGTAGTTAAAAAGTCAAGGAATAACTTTTGGAACTCGATTTTTATTTTTATTTGAGCAGTTTTTAAAATAAAATGCATACATACATGGTGTCCCGCGCATGAGGTATGACGTTATCAATGTTTTTTTTTTAAATGGAAACCCCCTTTTTTATTCCGGAATCTGAAAGAACGCATCTTTTAACTTACGCTAAGGTAATTTCTGCGTATAGGTCACATTACCAAAAATTAAGAAAAAAAATTATATTTGTAAAATACAAAATTTTATCAATGACAGCAATCAATAAAAAACATGTCGGTCGTCTTAGCTACTGTCAGGCAGACAACGGTGCACAATTTGTACATTTAATTTAGTTGTTTTTAAAATTATTATTCCAACTAAATTTAGTATTTTGCAATTTTTAAATTGTTTTCTTAATTTTTGATCATCTGATCTATACTCAAAAATTAGCATAACATAAGCATAAAGCACCAGCCTCTACACCGCAAGGTAAATGAGGTTACAGATTATACATACATACATACAAGTAAAAAGATGCGTTCTTTCAAATTCCGTAATAAAAATGGGGGTTGCCATTTAAAAAAAGCATGATAACGCCATACCTCATACGCGGGACACCCTGTATGTATGCATCTTATTTCAAATACTGCTCAAATAAAAATAAAAATCGACGAGTCCGAGCGTTTTTTCCAAAAGTTATTCCTTGAATTTTTAACGAATTTATCCACTACTTTACGAAAGCACTGTATATATATTATATAATGTGTATGCAAAATATCGTCTCCCTCCGACAAATATTTTTTGAGTTATACCGCCAACAGACAGACGGAATTGAGAAAACCTCTTTTTCGACATCTAGGGACCCTGAAACGTGAAGATCTGGAGAAATCTCGGAAGGTGATTTTTTCGCGATTACAATACTTCCTTCGTCTTTCAGACGAGGAAAGTAAAAAATGGAAATTTGATTCGCCACATAAAAATATTTTAGTAATATACACCACCTTCGTACATAAAAATTATATATATAACTGATTTTTGTTATTGCCCTCAGAGCTTTAGAAATATTTCACCTCCGCCTCATTGCCGGACCCTGTCTAATGTTCTGCAACTTTAATTTGATTTAACATAATACTTCAATTGTATTTGATTAAATTACTCGGCACACCCGCTAAACATGTAGGCGTATGCAACAGCAACTCTTCTCAATATAATCTTCATATATTATTCCACCGGGAAGCTTGTCGAGTATGAAACTTTCGTGCTCAGACGTTTGAAATAATGAGGGCCACGAACGAAGAACACGTTTTTGAGTGCATCTAGTATATTTTTAAAAATAACGGTCTAAATAATTGTATTAAGTTGATTATAAGAAGATACGAGTTGTAATATTTGGGCGCCGAAATTAACCTCTAACTAGTAGGAGAGCCACAAAATTGGAAAAGCAAGAGCACCCCAGCCCGCGAATAGAAGATAGTTACTTTGTTATTCAATACTACCTGGCATTTTAATAATTTCTAAAGTAATCAGAGCTGTTTCATCTCGTGTATCATCATCGTGTTATTTATATGTTCTTTGAATTTCCATGCGTCTTAAATGCTGAATTTATTAAGAGAACTTATATTAGTAAGATTTTTGAAAGATATTTAGAAAGATTGTAGGTTGGGCATGTAAGAAGCAACAATAAGTCTTAAAGGTATATTTTCTTTATGCAATTTCGGTAAACCGTATATTTTAGGCGGAAGTCCGTTATGTGAGATTAAAGTTTTATATGTAAATTTGTCAATGAAGTTTTTATCAAAAAAATTTTTTCGTGTGATGCATTTCTCAAATTTATAAACAACCTTTTGAAGTTATATTCATATTTCCTTTCATTTATGATTTCAAAACTCTAAAAATTTTAACCTTAATACAACCCTGTCTAAATTATTAACAAACTATATATTCTCATACCGACTGCGCAGCACGATAACAATTTTAGGAAACAACCTTGCATGCTTTTATCCAAGTTTCATTTATTTGTCGCATTCCTTAATACTCAAACCGAGCGAAAGGCCATTTTTAAAACTTCCTATGACAGTTTTAACCCTTACAGAGGGGCTGTTTTCGTCCTTTCGTCCTTTGTTTTAAAGTGAAAACTTGTCATTATGTTACCTATGTAACAATAATTTTTTCCCGATGCTGATCATGTAAGTCAGTGATACAGCCTTAGTAACAAAACGTGTAAGTCGGTGATTATATTTGTTTGCTGCTTTTTCTTGACAACGGAACTTATAGTTATTAAGGTACTAAGGGCATTATGAGTCAAATAAGAGCCCAAGATTGTTAGTGTACTAACCGAGGGCTTTGGCCCGAGGTGTGTACAACAATCGCGGGCTCTTAGCTCATAATGCCCGTGGTGCCTTCAAGGTTTTATGTCCTACCAATTTTCTTACCTAATTCATATTCATATTCAATTCATATAATTACTATGATATAGTATTTAAGATTGATCTAGTTAGCTGATCTAAGTTAGATTTGTGACATTAGCTAGGCTGTCATTAATTTTCATTGTGATAGTGGTGCATATCCATGGAAACAAATACTGTTAATTTTTCATAATAACCCTAGTGTTCTTATGAAGAAAATAATTGCCCTGGAGCGTTATTTTGTATCTAAGATACCTTAAAATAGAGTCATTAATTTCAATTAATGTACTGGTAGGACATAAATACTATTATTAAGTTCCTAGGATAATAAAATTAGCAAAGCAAAATACAGATTGAGACGTTTTGTTTATAAATCGCAAGTGTTGATGTGACATGTGACACTCATAGGTAACACGACGCACGAAAATTAATCCTGGTGACAGGTGACAAACCAAAGGATTTTTTCAAAAATATAGGAAAATTTCGATAACCAGCGGGAAAAATAAAATAAGATAACTCGGAATGTAACGCCTATTAACATTTTCGGCAGGCAACAAGCCGCGACTTCGTCTTGGCTTGTACTTGCCTACCTCAAATGTTAATAGGTCCTTACATTCCTTGTGACTTAAATAGCTATTAAACATAACCTTTTATTGTGTTTATAATATAATAAGTATACAGGTTTTTTGCTTGAAGTGAATGTATTTGCTAATCTGGTGTTTTACTCTATTTCAGAAATGCAAACCAATATTTTTTAATAATTTTCAAATTTACAACTGATGAAGCAATCAAAAATTGCGAAACGTATTGTTAAACTTTTAATTGATAATAAACATGTTACGACTTATGATTTTTATTATTCTAATAATAATTAAAACATGCATTTTTTATATTCACTTATTTTCAATAATTTTCTGACATTAATTATCTCCACAATAATAACTTTAAAGTTCTAAATGTCATTTCTCAAATCGAATATCTTTGTTCTTCTTTAATGCTTTAGCTGCCTCTCTCTCTGCTTTATTGATGTTGGAACGGGGAGGTTTCCCTCTTCTTAAAATACAAGACACATCCTGTCGGTTGATTTCTGCATCTTTTCTGGGAAGTTTTTGGATTGCTGATTCCACTCCACGTATTATCTCCTCCACAGGTATTTGTTTAGAGGCTACGGCGAAGTTAAAACCTTTCTTTAGTAAAAATGTGGTCTGATTATCCAGTCGTATGTTGCTAAGGTTTATGATTACTCTGTCCGTAGCCAATTGTTTCGAAGACTGCTTAGGCGCTAGCTTATCATATTTGGCAGATTGGTTAGCTGTTGCTTGTTCCAGTGTATTGCGTGCTTGTCTCGTAGTGATAGCGTCGATTTTCTCCCACAATGTTGGCTCCAGCGTGTTCGCCATTTTTATGTGTAGGGTGTACAGCCTTGATCCTGTGCTATCTAATTCCTGTCTAACTCTTTGTATTTTGGATCTTAATAAGCCCAGACTGGCATTGTTGAGAATTCTGTTGTTACGATGATTTCTTATATGTCTTATATATACAGTCGGACGACCAACCAGCGTTACGCCACTCCGCGCGCCTGGCACAGAGGACTATAAATAGCTCCATACCGACCCTCGGTTCTTAGTGCGACTTTCACTCTGATGATGCAAGCTGCAAGGTCTTGCGAAACGTTAGTGAATATGGATGCAAAAACAGCAAAACGGCCAAATCTGCCTAAGTCCTCGTTCTCAAGATACTCAAACAACATGAGCCACCAAAAAGCATGACCATCGCGCGGGTTTTTGCTCGACTTCACAAGGTGCAAGGCACATTAAGCCAGAAAATGCTGGATGTTCCTATACAAATACTACGCGGTCTAAGACGAAATTTTATGTTAAGAAGAATAATTCGAGTAACCGCGAAAGCCTCAAACAGTATATATTAATTTTATTATCAAAAACTAGAATCAGTGTCAAAATTTATATTTTTGGTTGCTTTTGGCACATTTGAATATAATGAAAATATGATGAATAAGCTTTTTGGGAATTTATAGTAATTGTTAATCGAATTAAATGAATCGAGAGGCCAGAACACATTGCTACCAACTTCGGGTATATAATTACTACGAACGTCAAACATTCTAGACCAATGCCCCAAACCACAAATTCTCAATATTACTCTAACCAGCTTCAAATTGTACCAAACAAACGTTCAGGTTACATGGAGATATCGGCGGGCCGACCAGCTACAGTGTCGACGAAGTGCCGATCTTTTCTATAATTAGATTAGGAGAACTATTAAACTCACTAAAATACTACAAATAGCCAATTCGCTAAGCGAACAATTTTCGTCATTAGAACAAAAGAACAAGGAACAAGGACCAAGGAACCACAGAAGGTCAGAGGAAGAGAAAGGCACGACCTTCGAAATACGAGAAAAAGAACAAAAGGAAGAAAACTGATTAATAATAGCCGAACCGATAGGGTTAAGCACTTGAGAAAAG
The DNA here is from genome assembly GCA_940337035.1 of Agriotes lineatus. NCBI lineage: Eukaryota > Metazoa > Arthropoda > Insecta > Coleoptera > Elateridae > Agriotes > Agriotes lineatus. The sequence continues at coordinate 200,409 of CALNHX010000941.1, forward strand.
AATCGAGTTCAACAAATCGGGCAGTGGCCGACACTATAAGCGAGCAAATGAAACCACCCTGAATCCCCAATCTCGTCCGAATGAGAAGTGGAAAACAAGAAACGAGACTCACTTGTGGAACAAAAATCCATGTGAGCGAAATGGGTACCAAAACAAAATTTCCCAACAGGCGCCCAGCTGAAAACAAACGGCAAAGAAATCCTTTAAACCAACTAAGACGGAGGACACCACATCAACCACACTACTGAAATCTAAACGAAAGCTACCTGTTGAAGAATACGACAAACGGCACCAAACGGCCAAATCCGCCTAAAGCAAAGATCATTATGATATAATCTCAACAGGTCCCAAAATGTCGGAAGGGCACTACCCCAAAACATACTTAGGACGAAACAGCTATGTATCATCGACGAAACCCCGCAAGCACATTAACACCAAATCAATAATATATCCAATCCAATAATCCAAAAGAAGAAAACCTTCAAAACACTTAGACTAAATAAATCCAAATCATTAAAATGTTCAACTCATCTAAAAATACTCCAAAACTCTTAGAGCAAAATCATAACATACTAAGCGAACTGACAACGTGTTCGATTAAACAACTAGACAGAAGAGAAAAAGGAAAACATATCAGATAAGGGTTCCATGAGAACTTACAAATTTGAAAAACCCGAGGAAAAGTCAACCTCAAACACGTCATTAGACGTGAACGCAGTCAAATTACAACAAACTATAACGGCAGTTGATCTGGAAGAGGATCCTAGCAAATAATATTCATCAGTGAGAGGCCCACAATAGCGTTGAGCAACGCCCAAACGAAGTAACACGAATTGTAAGTTCATAAACTAACACATCTGCTACAAGTCGAACGATATCCATGATTGCCAACACGAGAATTATATAACGAGGACGTACAAAAAACAACAAACTGGAAAATCCGATAGGGATAACCACAGCACCAAAATATATCTAAGGGCAGCAAGGGAGCAACGACAAAATTACTAAGGCAAAACAATATAAACATGTTCAACGTCGCCAAAATGTTGACTACCACAACAAGTTACGCACCACAATTTGGCTAAATGCAATCAGGCTCGAATCGCAACTCAGCAAAATAACCCTGAAAATCCATCGGTACGCGTGTCTAGTGTGCTAAACAACGCACCCACACACACAAATGGTCAAGAAAACGAGGCCTCGAGAATGGGCGCCACAGTTGCTACCAACTTCGAGGTATATAATTATACCTCTAACCAGATTCAAATCGTACCAAACATACATTTAGGCTAGATGGAGATATCGGAGGGCCGACTAGCTACAGTGCAAACAGGGTGCGGTTCTTTTTCTCTAAATATCAGGGCATTCAACATTACCAGGAGGCGCCAAAGAGTCTTTTGTACAGCCAATAAGTCCATTCGTTTACGAAAACTCTTAAACTCACTAAAGTACTTTGCGTAGCCAATTCGCTACGATCTGAAACAACTTCAAAAGGAATCGAAATCCCAATAGCTTGCATTAGCCATAAACAAAATAGCAAACGTGAACAAGTTTTATGTTAATTAATGACGGAGATACATATAATACAGAAGGTTACACCAATTTAATGTCAGCACTCATATAAAACACATAAGAGTGACCTTATAGCAGGTCGGTGCAGTGCAGTGCGCGGTGCACCATATTGTGTGGACTGATTATAGGAGTTCCAGTTTTAAATAACAGCAAATTACCATCATGTTGTAGGCAAAACAAAGTATGCTAATTACAAAGTTACAGTGATGCTTAACACAAGCAAATTATAGTTTGCTAATTACAAGGTTACGTTGATGCTTCAAGTCGAACATAGTAAGAGGGAAACAATAATAGTATGCCACCACGTAAGTAGAAATCTAGAATGTTCTATACATGCGCCAGTAATTACTCACAAACTCGAAAGTGATGTAACACTAGACGTTGATTCCAATCTTTCGGAGCGTTTAATGTACAGATTCGTTTTACCTTCACAACACAAAATCGTGTTTTACTACTTCCAGTAATGATGCAAAACGGCATCGCATAGCAAACAGCAACAATCAGCCACCAGAAAAGCGTTTTTGCTCATGCATTTTATCTAAATTCGGTCTTATCGCAACCACCTGTGCGAACGTAAGTTCATAGAAATTCATTCCAGTGACCATCAATTAGTTTAAGCCATAAATGATTTAAATTGTTGTGGGATTATTATTAATTTTCAAGTCTATTATTCAAGGTTGTTCTATTTGATGCCCTCAAACTACCCCTAAATTTAATGACAACACTTATGAATCATCTGGTATAAATCACCGGTACCAAATATATCTGACCATTTTATTGCTGGCTTTTCACTATAGTTGGGCCGCCGAACAGATGTAGTAATAAAAACAGCTTGCATTTTGCTATTGGTGGTATGTAAATACTTCGCTCGAACTGAAAAACAAGTTTGATTGCACTAAAAATATGTTTTGTGTGAAACTATACCGGCCCGACTATAGTCATTATACCTAGTAAATTAACTCAATGAAATTAATTTTACTCACAGAACGTGTACATCAGCAATATACAACCATAAGACTATTCACTAGCACTACGCTTGGCACTTAAACCCTTTGGCTCCCACTAGATCTCCATTTACTACTTTTGAGGATAAAACGAACATAAAAGAATCTCTTGTGGCACATAGACATATTTACGCAGAATTGACGCGTAGAACCTTTTACAACTAAAAACTAATTTTGTTATTTTTCGATACTCAATCCCTTTTAAAGCTGCGGCATTCAATTATTGATGACATCACCTTCCAAAGGATGCTAATTTAAAATATATGCAACGTACTCAGTAAAAATAACAAAGAACTAAAGTTAGGGGCAGTAACGAAAAAATTAACAAACAAGATTCGAAACAATTCACTGTATGTTCCCGAACTATTGCCTTTCCAGCTGTGTGGGTTAACGGTAATACATTCGGCCGCGGGTATAATATCCGAGGCCGATTGTATGTTTTTCAGATTACCTTCTATAAAGTATGCTCCACACTTCTTCAACCTCAATCCTCGGTAAAAGTTTTTTTTACCACATCTCGAAAATGTTCGTTTTCAGCTTAAGCAGGTAGATGTAATAGTATTGTAACGACCTTGAGCCGGGTCGCGTGCAGACGGATGAGTCAGCTTCCAGATCATTCGAGAACGACCTCGGTGACTAATGCGCGTGACACGTCAGCGTTGCTGGCAAATCGAGTGAGATCTCGACGCTTCCGGAATGAATCACCCGGCGAATATATAAGCAAGCACACCGGGAAAACCAAACAGTCCGAATCTAGCTTGAAGTGCGCGAAGCTTGCCATATGAATCATTCGTGTTTAAGTCGTGTGTAAATAAATAAAGTGTATTTGTTGTTAGAAATAGTTCCTGTTAGTGTATAAATAATAAATGTTCCGTATTAATAGTTCTTGTGTCTTTGTTAAATCGTTAAGTTAAATTGCTGTAAATAAATGCTTAAAACAAGAAGCGGCATATAATTTTTAATAGCCCAAAAGATAAATCGTAACAGTATATTACATACCGAGGTGAAAAGTGTTTCATTGCTGTCGAGAGATTAAGTAGTTAAACGCGACGCGAAACTAGATACAGATCAACGATCAGTGATTTTAAGTGTCTGACTATCAAAATACCACCTAAAGAACAGACCTCAACTCTCTGGCGTCGCGTCAGGGCACGTTACGGGCTCGTGACGTCAGCTATAGAAGGCCGGTTATCGCCGCCGACGTGATCTATGAGTATCTATATGTTGATTGAAATTATCAATTTATTATAATTTAGCGTTTTTTTAGACAAGTCACTTAGTACCTTCGCTAGTATTTAGTTGTATGCGTAACTTATCATCAGTATTGTACAAACACGTAAATAACCGTTACAGGTAGATGTGAAATAAAAGCATTGTCGCCGCATGGCGATTTGCTACGGTTGTCCGTGAATAAAGTTAATAGTAGTGCGTCGAGGAACGTGGTGGTGCAAGTGTTTAGTTTTCCGAAAGATGAATCTTTATGTCAAAATGGATTACTGCTATACCAAGAGGGACTTTACTCCAACTAACTACACATTTAAAGGAAATATTATATGAACTATGACGGAGCTGGTTTTAAAATTTCTTACAGAGGCGTTGTTGCGTTTCGGTAATTTGATTTAAAATAAAACTAAATTATTTTTAGACCGAATTACCGGGAAGCAATAGAAAGGTTATTTAGTTCACTTTCTTGGGTGCCATTATTATAACGAATAGCGAATATTAACTCCACAACCAATACTTTGATTAAAAATTATTGTGGTAAAATGCATAATAATTGTTCAAGTAAAGGGGATAAGGATAGAAAATTAAGTACGTTAACAAATAAATAAACCAAATTTGGAGTTTTGTGTTTTATATCTAAATTAGAAAGTGACCTAGACCTATTACAACATGGGATTGATATTGCGCTACCTATACTAGAATTTTGAATAAAACAACGATTTTTGCTTTGAAACTTCCTTTACCATTACAAAAAAGCGAATGGGGTGCGACTACAAGCTCAGTTCACGACTGGTAACCCTGTTTCCACAGAATACCCTTATGTTTTCAGTTATACACCAATGTAAATACTCTGCGCCTATGCTATTTAACGCTAAATTCTACCCACGGTCGGCCTTCCTGTGCTGACGTCACGCCGGAGAGCTGCGGCCTTTATTCTTTAGGTGGTATTGACTATTACCTTCAAGGTTTTTACGTATTCAAACAATATTTACCTGGCGATTTTTTGGTGGCTTGTACTGCAGTGTTGATAAGACCACCGAGCTTGCCAAATCCTGTGTGGCGCATGCCCGGAGACCCGGGCTTCGCCAACCCTCGTCGGCCTGCGACTGGCGAGGCCCATAGGCCGATCACACCTGCGTGTCGTATCGTGGTCCCTACGTTGCCTGCACCCTGTAAAAATGTTGAATACATTATATTAGTAACAGTTATCAAAAGTATCAAAAACTAAACTAGTCAATAGGTTAATATTATAATTCTCACAAGGTTAAAGATTGAGATATTTAAAATCCCTCTATTAGAAGAAGGCTCTTTTCAGCCAACAACAGGAATTTCGGAAAGGAGAGATGGAGAATGACAAAACAGACAGGAAAGGTGGGGAAGTACTACTCCGGTATATAACACAAAGAAGGTAATCGGCTGCTTCAGGAAGATCACACAGAAACCTAAAGCCTACAGCTATGCGAAAGTTCTGCAAATGTTAACCCATCGGGAATGGTATATAACAGATCAAATCCTTCACAAAGACTTGAAAACCCCTTCACAAAGACTTGAAAATCCCTTTCGTGAAAGAAGAAATCCATCAACTTCGACTCGAAACACGTCTCAATTCAACCGCTGACGTTCTACTAGAAGCAGAAGTATAAAGAAGATTAAAGAAAAAAATGACCGGGTGATTTAATTGGAGTGTGACAAGTGAAATGACAATCGTGTGAAATGTCTTGGGTAACGCCATTGGGTCTAATCCCTACATGATAAAGAACATCAAATCAGTTCATAGAACTTAAATGTATTATCTTCTGTTCTGATTGTTGATATAAATTGGGTAAATAATAATATACCTAAATTAGAGACCGACCACGAAAATTAAGCCAAGAACTTCCCCAATTCTAAGTGAACACTTCTTCAACTAGCAATAAGAACTGCAAGATGTGGTGAAGAAAAGAAGGGTGAAGAATAGAAAAAAAAACTATAAATGGTGAAAAATACCGCCATGACATCCGCCTCTCTATTGGACCAGGAAAAACCACTAAGAAATACACACATTCTGAATGTTAAGGAGCGCATTGTATTGCAGCTCCGTCGAGGTAACTATATCTATTCTATATGTACTACGATTTTCATTTTTATATCATAACTTTACTGTCTAAATATCGATTCTGAAACGTTACAAATGCGCCTGGTTAGCACTGCCACGATCACAAGCAAATTCGCCTTAACATTTGAACGATCTCAGTTGTCTGCCGCTATCTGTACAAAGTTGTAATAGCAATGAATATAAACGCATTGGACATTGGCCGACGTTTTAAAAAATTGCAGACTAGATATAATTAATTTTTGAATTAACAAACTTCCGGGATTGGACCGTGTCATTATTGTGTAATGATAGCCCTCTACTAAAGGCTTTAATATAAATAAATAATTAAGGGCAAATCACCACAAATACATAAAATAATAGTTTCAATTAGAATTCAAGTATGCTTTCTCAGGGCTTATTAAAATGATGTTTGTAATAATTAATTACTGCAAAATAAATGGTTTATTGCCTTTCTTATTTTATGTATTTGCCACTTGTTTAAATAAATTGCTCCGGCTTGAGCATGAAAAACTCTTACATTTGCAGGGTTAAGTTGTAACACCCAGTATAACTACTACTGTTGAGTATACCATTTGAACTTGTATGGCAAATACCCAACTTTGCATCTCACGGCTTAACCTTTAAATTGACAACTAAAACAGAGATGGATTGTTCGCACAAAATAGCGTAATTTGAACTTAAACACACCAACAATTTGATAAAATCGCCTCAGGTAAATATGCAATGCACATAATGACGTAGTATAGCTAACCTGTTTTGTTTTCGTGACCTCAAAATCACGCAAAAATTGGCAGTTGTTTTATTTCCTTGCAACTCGACCCAAATCTGACGCCAAACCGCAGATTCAAGAGACGCTACCTTGATAAAATTCCTCTAGACGAATCCTCGCAGCTGGAACCTGTTTCTACACCTCGTACACTATCTCCTCCTGGTGCTGCACAACTTGCAAGGTCTCTCGATTCCCTTTGTTGATCAAATTTACTTCGAAATGTGGGATTTGTAGGCTGGATACGTTTCCAAGGGACTCCACGGCAATTACACAAATCTGGAACTCTCCTGGCTTCAGCTTTTTGGACGTAGACACCAAGGAAGGACTCCTCTCCACAATGCACATAAAATTTCAGCTGGTCGATGCCCGAAAGTGGTCGACCCTCAATGTCGGACCCACTCAGCCAAACTTTGCAGAGCGCTTCCCTCTTCAGTGGGAGATTCTGGCACGATAAAACTATTCACACAGGCACTCTGCAGACCGTTGATTATAAAATAAAACAACTTTGGACACACACAAAATATTTAATATTCAAAATAATACAAGTTCTTGGAGCCCTACTTGCACCAACAATTTTTTATTATGGCTTGGGTTAACAACAACAACCGAACATCAGGTATCTTAGCAACTAATTTGCAATTAATTTAGAAACTATACTGTTTTTCAATAGTTGTCAATCGCAGCACACCACAACCTTAAATTTCTGCTTCCAATGACTTTGGTTTTTATTTCACCGTTCTATTATCACTGCACTATTGTTTGCCTTCTAATTGTAGGTTGCCTTGTCATGTTCCTTGCATTCAACGCTTTATTGCGCCGCCACCTTTCAGCTGCGTTTCCGTTTGTTGGATTCGTAATTTACTTACTAACGCAACACATAACTTTCATAACGCCTCAAACATTTCTGCATCAACGCAAATCCACAACATTGTCCCGACTCTACAATGTTAACTCTGTCGGTCCACACAAATCAAGAGCATTTGCCATAACGAACACCTTTAATGAAAATTTAAGTTAAACGCAACCCCTCCTATACTGCTTTAATCTAATGCTAACCTCTATTAATCAAATCATAGCCACTGCTAATCATATCTTGTGCACCCACTAGTGTACAACAACCACTTTAATGTTGCAATAAATAAAACACATGAACCTTTCCTTTACTTTCGAGTCGAAGCCATGCAACCAGAACCGCTATGGGGACCAAACCATTACAAATGAGGTCGAAGAACTCCACGTTTCCCCCACTTTCGTAAGGGGCTTCATCAGGAAAAAAAAGCAAAAAGGCACTCTTTTACAAAAGAGTTTCGCCTCTGGCGTGGTATACACGTTGAGCTACCGTGCTCTTTTGCTTTTCCCCCTGATGAAGCCCCTTACAAAAGTGGGCAAAACTTTGAGTTCTTCGACCTCAATAATGACACGGTCCAATTCCGGAAGTCGTTTGTTACTTAATGACGTGGACATCGTCATTAAAATACCAAAAAGCGGCAGTGTAGTAATCCATTGTTTTACGACTTTTTACAGGTGGCGGTGTGACTGATGGGCGACAGAAACCGTCAACATAACCTACAAAGTTGGCTAAATGATTTTAATTTACAATTTCTAGATTTAAAAAACATAATGTTTCCCTCGGCATTGAAATTCCTTTTTATCCTTTTTTATTTGCCTCTGCGCTACGGGATTTTGTAACTAAATACCACATTCGTCATAAAAAATAAACATCAGTGCCTTGGAATAAAAATAAGAATTTTTGAAATTGGCAGTGAAGAACATCAAAATCGTCATTAAAATGCAATAAATCGGCGGTGAAGGAATTCATAGTTTTACGACTTTTTCATGGTGGAAGGATGACAGATGAGTGTACAGAAAACGTCTATATAACCTAAAAAAGTTGGAAAAAATGTTTAATTTCATGATTTCTCGATTTAAAAAACATTTCGGCACTGAAGTTCCTTTTATACCTCATCTGGTTTATTTTTAACTCCACATTCGTGATAAAAGTTGAACTTCAGTGCCTTGGTAGACAAATAACTATTTTTGAAAACTTTCTAAACAGTTGTAAGCTTTAAACATTGTCGAAGGATATCACAGAAAAGGTATTGATATTATTTAAAGTTAGTTGAAATATTACCCAATTTTCTAATTTTAACACATAGAATCAGGTAGAAATGAACAGGATTATTTTCAGTAATCTTTTATTTTTTGCATACAATATTTTTACGATACACCATGCAAAAGATAATGCATTATTATTTTTTAAATGTCGACATTTAGTTACTATTATTCACTGTGCAGTTTTGCGATTAACATTACAAACCCAGCATTATAAATGGGGCTTCGTTGTAACTAGGCTAATATATTTCTGTTCTACCAATCAATTTGTTAAATTGGACAACTTAATTACCGATATATGTGTGTAGGTACAGTACACTTAATTTAATATTTATAAAACTAATCTTTACTTCAAGAACATTTACTATACTACGTATAGTAATTAACAGTGGAAATTCTTTCTACAGTACCAAACAAAATCCCAAAGCTCTCTACATTAATGTGTTTATTGATAAAATTAATTAAATGTTCAAGTAATCGACAATAAAATGTTATGGATATATCGAATGCATTAGTAAATACTGACTTACTCAATACTAATAACTATATGCAAACGAGGTAAAACAGTCCAATTTAAAGATATTTTTTGTGAAATAAAAAATGTATATCAGAAATATATCCATCCACCTATTAACAGATACATATTTCAATCAATTCCATTGTCAACCACAACTAAAGCTGCCATGTAAAATAATTTCAGGCCGGTTTTTTTATTCTAGCGAAAACTTTTTATATTCAAAAGATCGTCTAAGGGCCACTCGTACCAAAAGATAATGGCAGAGGTCCAATAATGTAGTATACAAAATTCTAGTCTGCTTGCCCTACGCCATTAATCAAATCAAAAGTTTTCAAGCGAAAAATTAGTTTTTTATTGGGTAAATTTAAATATTTATGAATTGTTTCATTTCTGAAACACGCAAAGAGAACCGCCGTACTCCCGGTTGAGCAATTTTCAGCCCGGGGAATTCTTTTCACATCTCGCTATAATTCTTCCGAGCAACTTTTTGATGCAAGTGTCGTTTGCGACCTTCGCTGTGTTACTTACGAGTGCACTTCCAGTGTGAACTTATCAAGAATTTAACCGTTTGAATTGTGACGCGAAATTTATTATAATCAGCCATACTTCCCACAAGGGCACGCTTGAATTAAAAAATACCGTGTAATGGCCAATAAAAAATGTTATTTGTACATTTCATTTCTTTATTAGTGGAAAATGCTTGAATTGCAAAGTAGTATTTGTGATGATAGTGTCTTAGACTGGATGTGTTTTATTACTTTTTACTGAAACGGAAACAAGAATCTTGAACTGCTAAGTCATATTCCCTTAATTTTTATATTGTATGTACTAATCGTTTGCTGTTTAATTAAAATCGCTTTGTTCATTATGTAATTGGTTTACGACCATTTTTACAGAAATGGGCACCTTCGATCAAGTATTTTAATTACTTGATTATATATTTTTTTAAATCTTTGGAATAGAAGCCTTCTTAATATATTATATATTATCATTGCCTGGAGGCGCAAGCGACATGGGGCGCCAAAATGGCATTGTAATCACCCATTGTGATACAATGCTTAAACATCACATATATACCGAAAAAATCACAGCAAAATACTTCCCCCCAAATATCAAAATGAACTTACTTTAATAGTCGGAACGGTTATCAAAAACCAAATTTGCCAGAAATAAAGTCTGCCAAATATTTTTATGTTTTTTTTATACAACTTGTGGCCGCTGAATGCTCTAGTACGCCATAACACTAGAATAAATTAACGATAACCTTGTAATTTAAACAAGATAACAATGCCAATAGCATTCAACGGGGTAGTTGAGCTACTCCGGAGGAGAGAGCGGGTTTTAACACTGAAATTACAAAAACTAAAATACGGGCAACACCAACTTGATTTTTCAACAACTAACGAATCTAAGCTGGACATTTTCCGTGTAATATTGTAATCGCAACTTACATTAAAGGGAGATATCTCAAAATTACATTTATTAGCCACAAGCTCTTTGATAAGCTATAACCTGTTATAAAAGGGGAAAAGGGATAAACACGGCGCAATTAAAGTGATATTTATTTTCAATGCCTACATACAGATAAGTAATATAAGAGGGTAGTTCCCTGTTTCAAAATAAAATATTGCATCTCGAGTATGTAGAGACAAGATACCTACATAATTGAGTCAAACCCAATACTAAACCCCGCGCACGTGCACGCTGCGTTCGCAGCATAACGTATGTAACATATAATATCAAATGTAAGTTTAACGCACAAATAAACAAAGAGGAGGATACGTAGGAAATACGCGATAAATCACTACAGCATTAATACATAAATGGCAAAACCGTCATAAGCAGTAAAATTTCAATATCGTCAATTTATGCGCTAAGTAGCTTGAATCTATTGAATCCAGCATTGATCAGGGAAACTGCTATGGCTTTAACCTCGCCTAGCTACTGGACCTAATGGTACCAACGTAGACAAATCGTCCAGACTACAAAAGCGAAGTTACATTCACACACCAATTCCATAAACTGTATAATCCAGATACCCAAGTCCATAATGATGTCTAAAATTTATCTAAAAAGGAAAGGAAAACCTTCCATACGAAAATACGAAAATTTAAAAAATTCTAGAACGTCTAGACACAAACTATAAAAACCCCTGTAATCAAAAAAACACCATTAGCCTACAAACACGAATCGCCTTTGTGAAAAATTACTTACTTCAGGTGGAAAACGGCTTAGTGCTCCAATCTCCAGAGGTGTTCCTTTGTCGAATACCAACTATAGTGAAATTAAAATGTGTAAAGCCAAAATGCCAAAACAGGCGTTCACGGCACGACTCATCAAAAACTGCTGTCTATCTCTAAATCAAATTCACCTACATGGCGTTTCTTCTAGATTTCATTTACTTAAGCCAACGATAAGAATTGGGAAAAAATGACGAATACACAGCGATCACCGAATCGCAAATCCTTCTAAAGGGCCAGACGCGAGGTCGCCAGGATTTTGATGTTTTTTCTAAACAATTCGGCCAGAAGGTGTATTCAATTCGAAACAAAAACAAACAAAATACAACCTATAAGTCGAAGTTGGCGAGGCCGTTCATCGATTTTACCACCACAATAAGCTGAAACGATGTTAGCACTCCTGATCCCCGACGGTTACTAAATAACCGTGCCAGAGCTTACGGTGACAAACACATAGCCTAGCGAAGTAGAATGGACAATTCACAAAAACCCAACAGAACACGTCTGATAAGATAAAGCAATACCAAATGTCATACACATTAGCCGCGATGAACTTTAATTAGTGTCACTCCTGAGAAACAAGAGACACCGCATACTGCAATCTGCTTGAAAAAATTCAATAACGACATTAACCACCAAAACGTCTAAATAAATACCTATTTTGACAGGTAAACATTGAGCTGTCAAACCTAAAACCTAATTACTCAACATACACTTTAAGAAGAGCTAAAAAGGCAGGAGACATAGCATAACTCGAGGAGGTAGTCTGCGAGAATTTAGATCAAACGCCTGACTGTACCAAAACGTTAACGGTGGCAGACAAAACCATCCAATCCTTTCAAATTTACCTAGCACTTAAGTAACTTTTAGAGAATACTAAGATGAGTTAGATCGTCAGGGCAGACGTTAGTAAATAAAGCCAAAAAGAGATACAGACGTCAAACTGACCGTAACAAACTTCTAACGTATCGCACACAGAACACGTCTCATTTAGTATTAGATATGTAGAGAAAAATATGGACTAACACACAATTGGAGAGCGATTTTTAAGTTTTTTAGAAGTAAAATAATAACCGATTATGCTTTGATTAATATTCTGGAGAAAAGGTTATTAGTCCTCGGTTTGCATATCCAAAATATTAGAGGTCAGGCATAGTGCCTCAATAACGGTTCAGAAGTCGTACAGTAAAATTAGTATTTTTGCCACCGGTATCGTTAGTGTGTTGAGGGGCACACAAATATTGGCTTAGCTACAGTAAAATATGGCCTAGTTACGGCCCTCGTTACATGCTGTGAAAGGACTGCTAAAAATTATAACATAACTTCTGGTCAACTCTGAAGGAATAGCACCTTCCGTTTTTACTCCTTATCGGTACTTTGGAACACTATTGGGATGGAATTGTTTTTGCCATGCGGTCTTTGGGACGCCCCCGCTCCATAAGACACATTAATTTAGTTTCCATAATCTGTTAAAACGGTGCTTTTAATGTGATATGGCCGTTATCACATTGTGTTATGATGTTACGATTTCGGCTAAAGGGAATTTGCAAGGGAGATCATTGCGAAGCTTAGATTGAAAAAATCGGTTTAAAATCGAATCAGCGATTTATCAATTCCTACCATTAACGAAGAGCGCAAATTGGACAGTGAACGCCGATAATATGGCATTTCAGCCTTAAACTTGGGAAAGGACAGAAATTTGCATCTGTATCTTTCGATAACTTTTAAAAACATATTTCGCAACTCGCGACCTCTGTCTCGGCCACTGAGTATGCATTCTATTAGACCATACCGACAACGTAGTTAAATCACGGATTAACGGACGGCTAGTACTGGTTATAAGAATACTAATCGACAAAGAAACACAACAGATCCCGTCCAAAAGTTTTCAGTTCTTTGCATTACCATTCCACACAAACTAGCGTAGAAATAATCTTGATAGGTTAGGTCGTTCTCGAGATACAATGTTTAACCAACCGGGGGGACACCTTTTGCTAAACTGAATTTTCTGACTTTCCTTTAACGTCAAAGCGGTTGATGTCTTCACAAAAACTATGCAGTTGCACGAGATCTATCATATAATTCTTATTTTTCTGTTAGGTTCAAGTATACAGAGTGGGAACAATGATTTGAATTCGTTTTACCTTGCTCGACACGAGATCGTGAGTTGATGCTCCTAGAACCGCAAGGCGGCGTTAACGAAGCAATAAAAGCAGGCAATTGTTATCTTTAAGAAACCGAAACGGGGCCACAATCAGCGACTCTTGAAAAACCGAAGCGGTTAATGCTTGGCTTAGTTACGCATGACAACAGATCGATAATCCGACGTCAGAGTAGGGGTGCCGAAAACACATAAAGGAAATAGGGCGATTCAAAAAACTAAAAATCGTTACGTTAAATCATATGAAATGAATCAAATGAAAGAAACCTTTATTTCTACTACAGGATATTCGTTAAAATAGCGCCTACAACTAGTTCGAAACTCATTCTTTCTCATGAATTAGCATTTTTTTAAACGTTTAGTTTAATATTTATCAATTTTTTATAATGTGTGGTTTAACTATCCGTACCGTTAACCAGCAAAAAAATGTTAATTTAATATATGAAATCCAAAGTAAATTGTATACAGCATCAACAATTTCTAAAATGCAATAAATTCATAGCGCCAACATAAAAAACGAAACTAAATTCCTTAATCTGATTTATGATTTACAATTTTTTGTATAGCATGCAGAATTAATTATCTTCAATTTAGTTGTGGTGGCTATTAATTCTCACTAGTATAAAGTTGTTATTATGTGAGCTTTCCATGCTTGGTTAATTCAATCAACAGTTCGCGTTAGTAGCCAGATGATAGGAGTTCTAATCATATACATATATAGTACGAAATTTTCTCGAAGCAATATTAGATGGCTTTTACTAGTAAAAGTAAGCTAAAGCGTGAATATACAGGGTGATTCATAAGTATGGTCATTAAATTAAATGGGTACATTGCGCTAAACATGTATCGTTAATCAAAAAAAAAGTTTGCATTATGGTCTTGGCAAAACTCTTGAGAACTACAGTCGTACTAAAGTACAGTCGTGTTTAAATATTTCTGGGTTTTTTTATATATGTAGGTTGGTTAAAAATTGAACGATATCTCCGATTTCTTTGAAAAATATAATTACTTTTAAACGTTGATAAGTAAATAAAATCTTGCACTTTTTCTGATAGCATGAAATCCTTCCGAGATATTGTTGAGTTTTTAACCCAACCTACATTAGAAAAAAGAGTCCCAGTTTGATTGAAACATGACTGTACATCAACATCTGAAGATTAACACCTAATGCACCAAACATGACTGAAATGCCCAAACAACTGTTTTTTGCTTCTGCATATTATCCAAATTCGGGCTTACCGCAACCAGATGTGCGAAGTTATGTAATTATGTTCATAGACATTCATTCCAGTGACCGTCAAGTAGTTTAAGCGATTAAATATTTAATTTTTTTGGGTGATTATTATTATTTTTTGAAGTACCTATAGTTTATTATGCACGATTGTTCCGTTTGATTTCCCTTAACTACCGTTAAATTTAATATCCATACCTATGAATCACCCTGTATAATGTACTTATTTTAGAGTTTAGGGAGAGTTACTTAAATCAAACGTGGCCTATTCTCAATTGCACATCCCCCACGATATCACTGATCCTTGATGTCAGATCTTAAAAGAGGTTAGGAAAAATCAGTGAATGGATGCATCTATTATTTATCAAAGATGCGTTTCCAAACAGTTTTACGGGACGATTATTTTATTACACAGGCCTGCAAATTGAAATTTTTTGATTTTTTTTCACCGTAATGGGTGAATCGTATGTATTTTGGTGCGCTGAGTCAGTTTTTTTCCAGCACGTAGGGATTTTCCGCAAAATGAAAAAGAAAGTTATGCAAACCCCGCAGTACATATAGGTAAAAATGCATTTTCAAATAAAAAAAAATATATTACTAGTGGTTTATTTACATTTTTAAATACAATTTGATAAAAATAATATGTAGTATATACAATAAGGATTTATAATTCTTTATAATATCTACATCTTTTTCCCCCAAAACTCCGTTTTGAGCTTTTCCGTTTGTGTGGGATGTCTGGAAGTTCTCTATGAAGCATCCAACAGTAGTCTCCCACCATATTCACATCCCATCGTCCTTGGTACCTCCGTTCCATTTCTTTGATGTCTTGGTGGAACCTCTCGCCCTGCTCTTCACTTACGGCACCAAGGTTTTCTGGGAAATAACTCAAATGGGAGTTCAAAAAGTGAAGTTTCAAGCTCACGGAGCACCCCAAGGTTTTAAAACATTTCAACATTTTATTTACAATTTCTTCATAATCCGGGTCCTTATTGTTCCCCAAAAACTTAGTCACAACTTCTTTAAATGATATCCACGCCTCTTTCTCAGCTTTTTTCATCACCTTTTCAAACTGATTGTCTTTTATTAGTTTCCAACAAAAACACACTCCTTTAACTTTGTCTCAGACAGTCCCGGGAATTTCTTTTCAAGGTATTTGAACGTTTCGCCATATTTTGGCAATGCCTTGACAAACTGCTTTATCAGTCCAAGCTTGATGTGAAGTGGGGGTAAAAGCACTTTTTTGGGATCAACCAAAGACTCAAAGTGAACATTTTTTTCTCCAACCTTTAAAGTTCTCGTTGGCCACACTTTTTGGCTCCAGTGCTATGCTTTTGCCCGGCTATCCCACTCACATAGGAAACAGGGGAATTTCGTATAGCCACCTTGTTGTCCAAGCACCATAGAGATGACTTTGAGATCACCACAGATAGGCCATCCAAACTCCTTATATTTCAATTTATCAAGGATAAAAGCCATGTCGTCATACTTTTCTTTTAGATGCACAGAGTGCCCCACGGGTATAGAAGCGTATTTATTGCCGTTGTGTAGCAAAACTGCTTTTAAACTTCTTTTTGACGAGTCAATAAAAAGCCTCCATTCATCTGACACATGTTGAATGTTAAACATTGACATCAACTTGGGAACATCAGAACAATATACAAGTTCGCCATCTTGAGAAAAATTTGACTCAAATTGTTTTTCTCTGCTTCTGTACCAAGAGAATGAAGTTCCAGATCTCAACAAGTTCTTTTCTTGAAGTCTAGAGCCCAGTAATTCAGCAGACTCTTTAGAAAGCCCTAAATCACGAACGAGGTCGTTTAATTCTTCTTGTGAAAACTGTTGGGGTCCACAGTCTTCGACTTGAAACTCATCATCCAACTGCTCTGACTCGCTCTCTGATGACTCTGGCAAATCGTCAAAATTGTGTGGGGGCACTGGTACTGGAATACCGGGTCCATGAGGCACAGGCCGAAGTGCAGATTGCATGTTTGGGTAACATATATCTTTTTTATTTTTGGCATTGTACCCTTGTATGTTGCAAGAACAAAAGTAGCAGTCATCGCCGTGGTTTCTCGGCTCTCTCCAAATCATAGGCACCCCAAAACGAAAAGATTTCACCTTTCCTTTAGACCACATGCGAAGTCCTTCAACACAGCTTGAACACACTTCATGAGGGGCCCAAGATTTTTCTTGATCTCCGATCTTCACACCAAAATAGGCAAAGTACACTTTTTTAATAAACTCCGTAATACTTCGAGATTGTTTTTTTAATACAAGTTCGCCACAAATGTAACAGAAACTATCAGGATTATTAACACAAGCTCTTGAAGACATTTTGAAAGACACTTTAAGAATATTTAAATTGAAATGAACAAATCGAAGGACTACGAGGGGTATATATAGGGCAATGGGAAAATCCAGGTTTCATTTGTCAATAATGTTCACCACAATTACGCTAATTACCAGAAAGAATTTCTCCTATTTATTTATGTACTTTTAATAACAAAAACATTTATTACAGTAACATTGGAATCTGAAAACACCGAAGAAAAGCGATAAACCTTAATTGCATACTATTAAGGTAATGGGTTTCCATGATTCATACGCTGACTAATACTGTTAAATATACAAATTTTTATCATATTTCATAGTTTCTAATATAAAACTATGAAGCCGAATAGGAAAAACAACTTTTTTCGGCATATTCATAAATATACGCCTTAAGGTAGGCAATCCCGCAGAAAAATGCATTTTGCGGAAAATGCTTACGTGCTGGGAAAAAACTGAGGGCATTTCCGAACTCAGCGCACCAAAATACATAAGAATCACCCATTATTTTAAAGAAAAAAATTTGGTCGCAGACCTGTGTTATCAATCTGCAGAGAATTGGTGACAATTCAGGGTCGTAACTAGGTATAGGCCGAATAGGCCCCCGCCTACAGGCGCAAGCGGCAAAGGTCGCCAAAATGGCACTGGAAAAAATATTCTTTCGTACTCATGAAAAAACAAGTGGGCGTTTTTACAAACAAATTAATTAGTAATATTAACGATTTTAGGCTAAATAATGCTAAGTATAGTAATGCGAATTGCGCCCAATCTGGGTGATCCATTACATTGCCTTGTGCAATTTCCAAAGGGGATGTTAGATGTCTACCAGTTTCTAACGGCGTTTGTTTTATAACTCTCCCCTATATCAATCACAGTATTAGAATTACTAGCTTTTTAGCCCACTGTATAGGTGGTCTTATTCTAATTATAATCATTTTTGCATTTTTAAAACTGAATGTAATACAGCAATGGCGAGAAGCTAACTTAAATTTTAAATAACTGTTGGAGCGAGTTCAACGATTGCACAGATTACATATACATTCACTGCTTTGGGTTCATCGCTGGTACAGTGACCCATTGGAACAATCAGCAGAACACCACAGACCGATTTCGAGAGCTTACCTGTTCCACTACAACCACTTGCCCGCTAAAATTCGTCTAATTTAAGACACTTTTGCGACCCTACACGGTGGCAGCTTTTTATTAAAAAAAAGAATTACCGAAATTGGCCTGATGCAAGGCTCATACTAGGTGTTGACAGAAAAAGCTTCACGTTTTAAATATATTAATTACTACAACACGGTGTGACAGTGTGGCTGTAAGTACACTACCTTATTCTATTATATGTTACTACGCATAATAATATGTAATTATTTGTTTATATTGTATTATTTTAACATATTGACATGCAGTTATTAGCTTTTAAGTGGTCTTATTATAATTAAAATAATTTCTGATTCTTTGTAATTCAACTGTACATAAAAAAGTTATAATAGAAAATGTTTTCAACGTCTTTAATACAGAAAGCGCGCTGCAAAAAAAAAACAACTTTTGCTAGATCGAATTATAGCTGAAGAGTCTACAAAATAGGTAATCTTAATGCTGCTAAAAATACCGAAACACTTGGTAATGATTACATGAATTTAAAAATTAAAAAACATTGTAGCCAATAGGATTCGAACTCGCGTTCGCTGATAAATGCATATGCTTATCGTTGCGTTATAAATAACGCAGTGGCGTTCCGATTATGGGCGAAATTTCCCCGATTGGTGCCGATGAAAAGGTGACACAGAGAAGAAGGTACACTACACGGTTATATGTATATAAGGATTTCTAAAATGTTTTACTGAATTGTGATTTATAATCTTGTTTTCTGTTCTTATGTTACGAGTATTTGCGTTGCATTTTGTTATTTTAACATTTAGTTGTTTTAAAACTTTTGATTAAAAATGTTTGATTTATTTTTGAATATCTACGTGTTCGTTTTGAATACATTACTTGATATATATCCGAAGATAAATGTCGAAGTCATACAGTAACATTAGTATTTTTGGCTACATATATCGTTAGTGCATTAAGGGGCGCAAAAATGTTGGCTTGCCTACAATAAAAGTTTGCCTAGTTACGGCCCTGAATACAGTTCCTCTAATGTTAACGCATAAACTACGCAAAATATGAGAACGTTTTGACTACAAGGATCTGTACAATTAGCTAAGGCTATGCAGACTTACAATTTCCCCTTAGACAGTAAATCAATAATACCGAAGTTGTGATGTGATGTCGAGGGTAGCCTAAGTGATTCAAAGGTAATGGTTTCAATTGTCGGTACATGTCATGCCAACATTGCATTGTTTGGGCCCACGCTGTATTCAGCTCTTGAAATTGAGTACATACACGGGTGCATAACCTGTGGTATTAATAGGTGGCTTTCAGAGGAATACTAGAGCTACGTAGCTTGATGAAAATGCATAACCACTCGGAATTAATTCAGAAGGATTACAAACGCTATAGCAACGACTATGTTATCCAATTATTATTGTCTTAGACTATTTTCAACGCTGTTGTGATTTATCTTTGCAATTACTTGAGGTGTGCAACAACCCTTGGTAATAACATATTACCTTACGAAGCAATTAACACTCTCGCCATTTTCACTTACAAATCTGTGCTAGGCCATACATTAACTCATCTAAAGCCACACAATATATTGCTAATTGCTTACTTCCACAAGAAGGAATGATCAGGTTGAACTCAAAATATTTTATTTTTCAATATATGTAATCTTTTTGTATCCTATTCAGCTAAATTCTTATAAAACTAATCTCAAAATTAAGGTCAAATTTTCCATTTATTACCTCCTGAAAGCCTTTAGTGCAAGAATTCTTTAAAATACCAGAACAAGATATTATGACTACGAGTCGTGTCTTAAACTTTACTATATTGAACCACTCTGAAACGAAATTTTAAAATTTGTTACCTTCTGAAATACAAGAATTATTTAAAATCCGAGAACAGGATGTTATAACTAAGAGCCAGACTATGAATGAGTTTGAAACAGGCATCTGGTTCCTTGCCTGGATGGTTTATTTTTATGTTATAGCCAGTTTGTATTTGCATGCTTTTTTAATGTTAGTTAGTTTTTATCAGTGTAATTTAGCATACACGACAGGGAGAATGCAGCCCTGTGTGTGCATCGCTTAAATTTGCGTGTCTTCACCGACCCCATCGCGATCCTTCAGCAGTGCTCGCGCGGATTTTCAACTTAAGCATATTTCGCGGGGGACAGTTCAGTAGCTAGCGGGCGTTGCCCCATGACGCACGCGAATAAGCTACTCCCAGTGCATTCTACGGACTCGCCATACGGAAAAATAAATGGAACCGGCGAAGAAAACCTTGGCTTGCAGCAAACAGCGTTTACACTTCAACTAAACGCCATTCTTATGTGTAAGTATACATTGCGACATCTCCAAAGATGTTTTTGAGACGTTCCGAGGGTTGCGTGACGTCATTCGACCGAGTAGCGCCAAAGCCAAAGCAAGGAAAAAACGACTTCCCAGTGCCTTCGCGTGGAATTCACACATGAGCCATTTCAATAGTGACTTAATCTAAGACGAGCCAATACGCAACACAGTAATTCGCAGGCCTCGCGGATTTCCAGTTAACTTATACGGAAAATTATTGCAGTTAGGCGATAAATGTTCGCGGGTACGTACGCAAATTAAGAAGAAGGATTTTCATGAACGAAATCCAACAGCGGGCTTTTATGTAGTTTAACGTTCACACTTTTAAGTAGTTATTTGGGCGATGAACGTATTTTTAATATGGTTTTATTTAGGTTTAAATTACATGCGAGTAACTCCAAGCACATATAGTGTCCATGTTTGTGTTATATTTGTGTTTCGTTTTCTTGCGGTGCCTATCCGGTACGGATGCTAGCGACCACCATGACTATTTTAAATTTATTGGTTGCAGCTCGAAAAAGTCCCGTAGTTGTTAAGGAAAACCATTGTCTTAGATTCTGGAGCCAGCAGTTTCGTCTTCTTCCCGAGCCCCTTCTTCCATATATTTTGCCTTGCAAAATTAGCTGCAATAAGTTGTATTTTTCTTCGTTTCTTGTGATGTGAGCTACATATTCGAGTTTGCGTTGTTTTACTCTCAGACGGATTTCACATTCTTTGTTTAGTTTTCGTAGAACTTCGATGTTGGGAACACGGTCTACCCAGGAAATTATCAGTATTTGTATTTAGGAATGACCAATCGCTCTAGTATTTGATCCTATTCTATTTTATTTTCTTTTTGATTTTATATGTTTTAAAGTCAATATATGCGTGTAAATAAATTGGCTTTTTTGTGTGTTTTTTTATATTAGTTTCAGCCCGAGAACACTACAGGTGCAGATCAGGTTTCTGTTTTTGGAAAATAGTGATCATTCGCAACGACTGGGTATATAAAAGAGTTTCATGTGTACTAAGCTATTTAGGTAAAAAACAGGGCAATCGATTATTAAATAAGAAGGCGTACGAGACGTCTTATTAAAATTTAACGACCCGACGGAGGGGGCGTAACCATTGTAGCTTTACAAGTCTCTCGAAACCGGTAATGTATTTGTATTGCATTAGCTGTATCGACTCTTGATTACTCTCTGGGTTATAGTGATAAATTCTGGTTGCACCTCTTCACGATACTTGAAAATATTTGTTTGGAAAAGCTCCATATTTTGTTTACATTTTATCAATAGCAAGCTTCTGCTTCTATTTATGTTATCTGTTATCTATTATGTTAGGTATTTCATTTCTGTTCTTCCTGGTAAGCTGGATTTTTTGTTCCTTCATTTCTAGCTATTTTTACTTTCCTATCGTCATTCATCCTGTTAGTATGCTGGCTCCATATTTGCCTTTTTGTTGCGCCCAGTTTGAGTTCTATTTTACACATGTGGTGCTATATATAAAATTGTATCTTGAAATGTTTGGTCTCCTGTGGTTTCTAATGTTTTTGATTCAGTTCTCTAAGCGAACCCTTGGCTTAGTAGTACTCTAGTAGTCATTCTTGATCGTTCACATGTTTTGTGGATGTGTATTTACCTTATATCTGCATTACTATCTTTGCCATATTATATGTGAAGCAAATTCAGCTTTATTTCTTTTTGAATCTCCCTGCTCTGTTTAAATGTGTATAGCTTGACAGTTCAGTACTCAAATAGTTAAATAACGGTTGTCTCAATATTGTTAAGTATTGAATCTTATTGTTGTTTGCTGTTGTTTATACTTATGACGCTGGCACTTCTTTTTCATGTCATAAACATGTATTTAAATACTATGTTTTATTCGATCGAATACATTTGTTAAGTCTATAAAACACACACTGGGTTATAAAATTGCAATAACTGCCGTGTCATAACATGACGCATGTGCTTGATCTATTTTTCATAAACCCTTGTTAGTCTTCACCGATTTCGATGGTTTTTGTTATTTCGCTATATCTAATGTTGATAAACACTATCAGTGCTACAGTGCTCAATGCAAGTGAATTTTGTTCCTTTCTACTTCACTCGTCTAGGAAGTATGATAATCACGAAAAACCCACCTTCAGAGAACTCTTCAGATCTTCACGTGTTTGTCTGTCTGTCTGTTGGCGATATAGCTCAAAAACTATTTGTTGGAGGAAGACGATATTTTGCATGCGGATTATATGTCTACAACTTCCACTTACGAGAGACATTCTGATGTTCAACGTAATACAGTCGCTGCGCGACGATATTAGACGCAACTCCATGAGAGAATGCAATCGACGCCACGCTGCGTGCGGACTGTTCGTTTTCCTTTAAAATGCCTTCCGTAGGCGCTGAAATCGAATTCCCTTTGCAACACTTTTTTTATTTGAAAATTGATGCAATTCGTATTACCAAGTGTTTCCTTTTATTGTTTCAGTATTATTATACGAACGTGAAG
Organism: Agriotes lineatus; assembly: GCA_940337035.1. Lineage (NCBI taxonomy): Eukaryota > Metazoa > Arthropoda > Insecta > Coleoptera > Elateridae > Agriotes > Agriotes lineatus. Next base: position 223,613 of record CALNHX010000941.1, read on the forward strand.
ATATTGTTACCCCTATTTTCTTTTAATTTTTAAAATTGTTTAATGTCACAACGTCCACTTGCGAGGGAAGTTCTGAGTAAAACCCTTTACAATGAATTCTGAAAATTGGTTACTGACTTTCTCCTATGTTTATTATTTTCAAGATAGCATTGTACGTATAATAAAAATCATTTGCCATGTTCGGTCTGAACTGTTACCAATAGTCCCTTTTTATTTTTTGTGTTTTTAGGTTCATTACTCTTATTGATCAAGTAAGATTTTAGTTTTCCTATACGACAGGCTGCACTTTATTCCTGAATAAGCACCGTCGGTAATAAATGCCAAATTAAATATGTTCAATTTATCGTGGATAGTACTGATTATAGTTCCTTTCAATTTAAATTACTTATTCCCAAATTTAACAATGCAGTACGAGGGAACATAATCTTGGAACAGCTAAATTGTCATATATTGGACGAGATGTCGCAACACATCACTACAGTCAGGACCCTGTGGCTCAACTGCTATCTCTAAAAGTAATAAACCATTCTATTTTATTTTTCCATTCCACCCTTCAATTAAATATTAGTGTCATCTAGTGCAGTATAATAAATTTGTTTTATCTGTATTATTTTAATTAAATGAAATCTGTGTTTTTCTATTACTCTTCTCAGGTATCTACTCGTAGCTCCCTTAATACCCAACTTCGAAACGAAGTTCATTAGTACTCTTTAGTCATTAGGATGAGTAGAATATGCTCCTAATGGAACGTCTCACCTTTTTGTTACACCCTGTATAGTAGTATAGTAAACGGGAAGGATTGACATTTGGTTAATTTTTATATGATAGCTTATTATATCAATAAACACTATAAGAAAACATCGATTAGGAATAATAATAATTATAAGTGACAAATGTCACCGTATATAAGCAGCTACCTTGGGTTTTTGATGATACATTGAATATATGAGTCTCTTCCTCGTCGATATTTATTCTATATCTGCAAACCTCGGAGGTGTAAGGGCAGATCAATATAATATTCCAATTTTAAGTAACTTCTACTTTCAACCGATCATACTGAACGTCATTTCTGTATTAAAATGATTAAAAAAAAAACATCTTAATTCTATCGTGTATTAAAAAAAAGACTCATTTAGAGCAGGACTTGGAAAGAAAGATAAAAAATCTAGTCGTGTCTTAATTTAAGTCTGTAGGTGAATGTCAGATTGCATTTTGTTTATGAAAACATTTGTCACTGTGACAGGCAAAAGTTTATAAGATGGCATTTACATAACAACAGCGAGTTTATTAATCATAACACTCAATAAAAATTGTTTTCATTAAATGTTTTGTATATTTTTAGGAAAATAGTTCAAGATCAATATGTAATTTAGTTCTCTTTGACTTATGGTAGTTCATTTACTTCAATGGGCATGCATCAAGTTATGGCAAACTTCAAATTGATCATGGCCTGCTGCGAATGAGTTTTTGTTTAAACACAGGATACATTTTAAATTCAACCAAAACTTAAAGTTTCTCCTCACAAACCAAAACACGTTATTGTACTTAAAATATTTTTGTTTACGAAAAAGGTCGCATCTGAGCCGCAAGCTAAAATCTCTCCGCATAAGGCTGTTAATAAATATTTTAGAGGAAAGGATGCTACAAGGCCTCGGGGCGCGCATAAATAGAGGTAATTAAATTTGTATGCCGGCAGTTTCCATTTGTTCTGATGTCTATCCCAATAAAATCAAGCGCACTCAGAAGATTTGTTTAAAGAAAACATACAAGCTATGTAAACGCCACTGTAAAAAAACGTTTATTTTATTCAGCAGTGCGTAGCGGATTTTCACAAATGCACACCTTTATTTTCTCCTTTTTCGGCAGAGATTTGATATTCACGACTAATGAATGCGGCAATAAATAAAAGCCAGAATTAATGGACTATTGTTTTCACGCCTTCCAGCTTGGAAATCCGCAATTTCCGATACTTAGGCAGGAATCTCCAATTTGCATGCTAACTTTCGCCGGCTCGTAAATTTTTAAGAGGGAACGAGCTCTGTTATCAAAAATAAATCGTTCCCATTATGTACTCGTAATATATTTATTGTTCTTCCCTTGAAGGGCAGCCAACTGCAGAACGAGAAACTGAAACACGAGCAAATGCGCCTTAGGGCTGTTGCTCTAATTTCACTTTAATGCTCGTGGTTTTAGTTTCAGTACACTTATATGTGTCGGCCAGCAGCTCAAGGTAATTTTTCTCAGCTTCGTTGCGTCGCTCGCAGTCTTAGTACAGTAAAAATTGTCGTTAACGAGTCACGCGAGCCCTGACATTTAAACGAACAAAAATATATGTAAATTTCATAATCGTTCTAATTTTCATATTATTTTATGAGCGAGACCCTATTAGCCTGCGGAAAATGTCAAAATATTGTTGAGACGACATCGTTAGTGCTATTGTCTAATTAGTTTTCACCTTGTTGTAAAGTGTTTTGATAAATAAGACTTACAATATTGATTTACATACATAGAATACAAAACTCATTCAAGTGTTAGACACTATTTATACAAAAGCTATGTGAGAAGTACAAACATTCGATAAAATAACTTCCCAGTGAAACGTGACAAAATGCTCCTATGACCTTGAATCATCCTCCACAACGGTGCCAAATTCCATTTATAATGCACACCGGTTCTGGAACGTACATATCAACATTGAGTGGTGTTTCCATATGCCAACGAGATTAAAATAAAGTGCAATAATTGAATCTTAAACCGTTGCAAATGTAACCCCAATTGAAATTAATCGCCGTTTAAAGACTGCTCTTGGTAATTTTAATTATATTCCAAACAACTAGCTCAAAGAGAATGCCGGAGAGGAGTCGTGGGTATACAGAGTGCGGAATCAATTCACCTAAAGGTATGAGTAATAAAGAGTAAAAGATAAAGGCGTCAGGTTCAATCACTTAGAGCAGCGATTCCCAACATTTTTCTTTGTGAACCCCTTCTAAAAACCGGAATAAATTGGCGAGCACCCTGTGTAGCAATTATGATATAGTAAATATTAACAATAAAATTGGGTTATGATTAAAATTTATTTTCCATATTGAATAATAGTTCATAATGAAAAACTTAAAACATAACTAATTTATCTTATTAAAATCACACAGTTTGACTCTATTCTACCTTGTGTGGGGAGAGTATCGGGCGGCTTTGGACATGTCGCTCAATTGGAAGATTCCGGAACGTACGAGAATGTACTCGCATCGCTAGCGGCGTAGCGTCTCATCGCGTTACAGATTGTTGCCTATTGCGACTCGACAATTTTATGGAACCTTCCGTCGCAACGCGTAATTCACTGAGGTAATGAATTAGACATTTAATTGATTCCGCCGTTACAATATTTTTTGCGAACCCCTTTTCTAAAGCGCGCGAACCCTTAGGGGTTTGCGAACCACCAGTTGACAATCGTTGACTTACAGTAATTCGTTCCGCCGAACCACACGGAGCAAATGAGCTACGACGAAAACAGGCTATAAGGAGACAACAAATATCCGAAATAAGAAACGACATCAACAATACGTTTACTCGTAACAACGTCAATGAAGTACAGGATGAATTAATAACGATTAATAACGTCGAAGGACATAAATGACGGTGGGTTCGCAAATGCAATGCCAACCCAGAAAATAAATGACTGGGCATATTAGTTACTATAACAAAAGTTGATGAACGAATAGTACACGAAGCCATGCGAGCAAACAGGTCCGACTTGAATGAGCGTAATAAAATGAGTCAGCTCTCGCCTCTTAGCTCAGCTGTTTGGATCTAATACAGTATGACCAGTCAATTATGTTGACCGTCTACTAAAAGTATACATTTTGATGATTCAGCGATTAACGACGTCTTAGCGCAGGACGGAATAGATTCGTATGTACCATCTGGTATATATAAATACACAAAATTGGACGTCCATGTCAGTTGTGACGCTGAATTTATAAGTGTTCATTACACGTAAATTTGTGAGATGAAAACAGTGTAAACAAGCGAATTGTTATTTAAAGGGAATTGCAGCAATCGCCGATTCATTCAAATATATTAGATCCAAACAGCTGATGAATACGAAATGTCTATCTACGCGTCTCTCACTGGACGTTGCGTATGGCTGCACCTACACTTGCACATTCGCATTTAATATGTAAAATACCCTTCCCGGATTGAAAATGATCACCCGGTATAACCAGGATAACATGTTGACTATTCTTGTTACAATTAAACATGCAATACGAAATCGATGGTTTATACGACAAAAAATGATAGGCGTGGACAACGAATAGTCATCAATCGAAAGTAATATTCATATGTAAAATTCAATCGAGAAATGACTGACAGTCAAATTTCACTTATAATAACTCAACACCTGAGGCCCAAGTTGAGTAATTGCCGTCAATGGAAGTAATTCTGCAAATCAAGAATTTCTCTTGAAAACGCGAGGTGCGTTGCTTTGCAACCAATATATTAGAGAGATAACATCGATGGCATTACAAGCTGTGAAAAACCTGAAGCATCTGCTGCTGCGTCAACGGGCCCTTCCTTCGGGGGTTACCGCTGGGGCCCAAATGACGATTGAAAAACGGGAGGAAAAGCGGCAAACGAAAAAGAAAAAAAAATATGAAACGGCCTCAGATAGTGGGTGGCCAGTGGACATTTTGTCTCGAAGAAAAAAACTACCGTATCCGGAAGTAATCAGACGGCTGTGGCGTTCTAACAAGACCAAGAATGTCCCTGTGACCACAATTTCGTTGGAAGAAATCAGCAAGGGGAGTGATACTCAAAAGAAAGTCCCGTACAATCGCGTCGAGTGGCATTAAAAGCAACATCAGAAAATGCAAATTTTCGAAAAGAAAAAAATATCGCCCGAAATTATATCTTTCACCTCAAAATTGTGCACTCGCAAAAGCGCGTTCTTCAATTTAAAGATTGTTAGACTAAATAGGTGACCCAAAATGCACGCCGGCGTTCGAGATTGTCAACCCTGCGACAAGCTGGGTCAAAATTTCGCGGCTACAGATTTCGGAACGTAACATGTTGTTTTTTTACATACTACCAGATTTAATTTTCTAAACTTTGTTGTCTGTTAAATGGGTAGTCTATATTAAGTGATCACTTGGTCTTCAATGTGTATTGGAAATATGTATTTTAACACCTAATTTTTAAAAATCATATAAGTTCTCTAGTTATTAATAGTTTCTGAAGGGGGTTACTTTAATTTCAAACCATTTTTTTATAAAAACTTCTTAGATCATTTCGCGTGTTCTTTTACTGAACGTGTACATTTCCCTTTCCTTTCCATAACTTTTCAGTTAAGGAAACTTTCTTCAAGTTTCCCCCAGATAGTTTCTTAATTTTGTAATCCTATCGTATCGTGACTACCTGTTACACTTCTCCATTCCATTTATGATATCCATATCGCAATATTTTCCCACTCTTCGGTCTTCTTGACCTTCGATTTTTTCCTCCTTTTATCTGAGCATTTAAAATTCTACTTCTAAAATATATCTTATATCTTTGTTTCTTAGTTCCTTCCGATAAGCTCTCCTGAATTCGCTCCGTTTCGTCTACTACATAGTATATCTACTATATCAAGAATCCAAACAATTCTCAACCATTCAAAGAGACAAGTGAAAAAATATCTTGATCTCTTCAATTTTTAGTAGGTACAAATAATGTAGCTTTTCCCTTCGAAATTTTGAAGTATGGTTTAATATTGCTTCAATATTGTTAGTTATATGGATCTACACTTCCTAACAAACAGAAGTATTTTTTAGTGCTGTGTTTAGCTTCACCAAGTGTTTTCTGATACCAAGAAATTTAATACGTCTAATATATTATTATAATTAAGACGGCTGAGCTATTGTGTTGCATTTTTTACATCCTGCCGATCTAAGTATTTGAAATATATAAAATTATTAGCTAATATACTGCCTTTTACATAAATTGTTATTATTTTCTTAAATTGCGTTCGTTTCTGCGCCGCCTACTTAACTAATAAGATTGTTTGAAATTATGGGAAATAACATTCTCAAAGTCAACTTATAGTGACCTAACCTCATATTTATAATGCAGAAACAAATCGGAATAGGCTTAAATTTAAACAATTACGTCTGCTATTACGTATCGATGCGTTGCCTAGATGATATAACGTAAGTAAACAACGCCACTAAAACAAAACACGCACATAGGACGCCACCGGAAAAATCACTGAATTTATTTTAGGATAACATGCGTCTGGCCTTAATTGTTTGCTCCACAAACGGACATTTAGGCCTTTATCGGGCGATCAGCAACTCCCTCGAAGACTGGCCCTCCTTGTTATCGGTTAGCATGTCTTGAACGCCTTCTGCTAACTCGCCAATGTGCTGCTCGTCGTCTGATTGCTGCTTCCGGCTCCAATCGCAGTTCCCGAGCACACAGCTAGAGCTCCGCTGCAATACAGGATAATTTCTGCCTACCCTGGGCCTCAGGACCTCCGCTTCTTATTGGACCACGAACAAATCACCACAAAAACATCCGAAAACCAGATTCACAGCTTAACACTTTTTATCATCTGTAGAACCGCAATGAATGAATACAAAACCTCTGCAGCCTATCCAACAACACTGCACTAATGTAAAAACACGTCGTAATTGTAAAACTAGGTATTTATTATACTTTTACTTTGCTTTTTGTGGGAAGCCAAAACACATACACCAGCTTGGCTTCTGGCCCCACTATCCTATTTCATTTATTGCAATAGGATTCAAAATAAAAGTTATTTCGACAGTTATCGATCTTGGCACATAGCTATGTGTCAGATGGCGTATCAGCACTTCGTAAGGGTTTTCTGTATTGAAATTTCAACCCACAACTTTATATATTCTAAATTTTGTGTTTAAGTTCGAGGCAGTACATCTCCATTCCGGAGAGCTGAGGAGGCCAGGGCGATCTATCATCTCTTTCAAATCCCAGTCACGTAACGCATTTTTATACAGTGTGTTGGATGATGTACCTAGCACCACACCTTCGACGGCTACAATACTTCCCCACTACCATAAGGTGTTCGGTGCGCAATTTTTGAAAAGCTATTTCCTAGGCCGCCGGCCAGATGAATTTTTATATTTATAGAAAAATTTAAAATTATACATACCATATGATCTTTTATCTACTCCTACTGTATAATGACCATGAATTATAATTCAACAACACGGTTTGCCAATCATACAATTCTATTTTCATAATTCAATAGTTTGCAAGTTGCAACCAATCAGAAAATTCTATTTTCATTATTCAATAGGTTGTAATCAATCATAAAATTCATCCTTATTATCGAATGACTTTTGAAGTTAACAGCTGTAACAAATGTCATAATTCGGAAAAATATGACCACAAAACTGCTATTGCATAGGAGTAAATAAAATATCGTATTACATTCGCGATTATGGCCATTATTAATAATAGCTGTCATAATCGCTCATATAATAATATACTATTATTCTCTATAGGGCTGTGGATTTTTTCTTGTTAAATATATGTTGGTAGTCGTGACATATTTTAAGTCTGTCAGTTTAAGGTTATATTAGTATTTCAGCAAATACAAACATGTCTGTTGAATACATAAACATGTTAATAGCAAACGCAACTACAGATGTTCAAAGTGATATCCTCCATTTTCCATACACAGCGCCATTTTGTGTTCAGTTTCAAACAGTCTGTGAAAGTTAAGTGATTCCGTAAAAAGTGTATAGGATACATTATTATAGATATTAACGATACAAGTTTGATTATGAGCATCTTAACGAAACGAGTCTCGTTAAGTGCCATAAGCTAACGTGTATTGCTTAATATTTTAGCTTCATCAATACATTCTGGTTCAATATATTGTTTTATATGAAAAGAATGCGGTAATATCTATCCATTACACTTAAGCTCTTAACGATACTAAAATTAATTTGGTTATCAGTCTAGAACAACACCGATGAAGATAAAGTACCTTTACTCATAACTACCAACATATATTAAATTTTAAAAAATCCACAGAGCACAGACCTCTAGAGGATAACAGTTTTCGCTCATGCGGTAGTTACAATATTTATTAAATTTCAAAACATCAATAAATCTCGCTTTATTATTTTCAAAAACTCTTATTTAATGTATCTACAGTCGTAGTAGTTAAATTTTTTCTTCGGCACTAGTTTCCGAATTATTTATTGCGTTCTAGACCAATTTTACAAATTTACAATTTTTGTGGCAACCGCTCAATCCATCGCAACTAACCCAAAATTATACGAGAGGTCTCGTAAAACTACGTAACTTTTTTGAAATAGCAACCGCTTTGACGTTAAATTAATGAATGTCGAGTATGTCACGTCGGATGAATGTAAAGACGATAAAACGAGAACGACATAACCAATCACTGTTTTATGTATTTGTCGATTTGTATTCGCGTTGCCAATAATAGATGTTAAACCGTCACATAACTACTGTCAGATTAGTGTAGTGACAAGTGACAACGACAACACCTGTGAACTGTCAAACCTAAAGTCGCGAGTTCGAATCTAGGTCCGGGTAAGATTTTTTTAATTATTAAACGATGCGGATGCAAATGCCCAGTCTCACATTTAAATCTGAAACACCACATTATGGGCGCTCTCTGTCCCATTCGCACTCTCCGCTAACGGTATTAATAAATCATCGACACGATTTTAAACCAATTTCCTCTGTCGAGGTTTCGCAATAATTAGTTCACGTATCCTATGCGACTTATCTTTAACTGAAGTCGACGCACACATGTATATAGCATATGATAACGGCCATACCACACTGAAAGTACCGTTTCCACAGAATACGAAGTCTAAACTAAGCTGCGGGAAGTATTAAATAACGGCAGCAATGAAATTGAACATTGCTTTTAAAATACGAACAATTGCATGCAGTATAACAAAAACTATTGAAAACAACATTATTGAAACATAATTCATTGGCAAGTCATTATCTTATTAACAAAATCCTGCTAATAACCATGCCAACAACTGTAGGCAAATATTGGGGCTTCGTTTGTTTAACTTTTTCATCAATTAACGGTTCCATTTAGAAGTACTGTAAAAGCGCGCTGGATCAGCGCAACGCAGATATGAGTGTTTTCGAACCGATTATATTTATATAAACAAAGCAAGCGGTATTCGCGCGTTCTAACTGCTTAATACCTGAACAAACCGAAATCACCTCAAAAATAGCCACGGCCTGCTCTTCACGAACTGCTGGAAATGTGCAATGTTAGTACAGATTAGGAATTGGACGTTAATTTAATTGTCATCGCATTTGCTTTATCTCGTTAGCGACGATGTCGCTTGTATTGGGAGCAAGTCGATTGAGTGGGTTATGTATCAATTACATATTTACCCAAACCGCGCACTGTTTGCTTTATCGATTGGCATTTCACTTATCGACGCAAAAATGTCAATTGATGGTGGGTGAATGAAACGTGCGTACAGGGAACAACTAACTGGATCTAAAACGCGTACCTGGTTTTGGAATAGTGTCGATCCTGAAGTTACGCAGTGTGTCCCAATTTCGATGCTCATCACTGGGGTAACGAGATTAGGTAGTCTAGTGAAGGAAAGATCGTATTAAAATTACACTCAACTAACTAGAAATTTCAATATACATATTTTATAAAGAAAGTTATAACATAAAATTTAAGGTTGCATTCAGGGACGTAGTCGGGGATGGGCCTAGGTGAGTCTAAGTCGTCGGTAAATTTTCTGAACCAACCAAGCCCACCCCTAGAAGAATTGTTAGTTAAAATATGACAAACTCTATGAAGAAAAATATTAGCAAATTCTGTGCAAATATAACTCCAATAACGATTTTACTAATAAATTTAACGTTTTTTAACAACAAATAGACCGTTATACGAGGATTATTCAATAGAAACACGTTTAGAAGCTGCAGCATAATGCCTATTAACATTAAGGTATGAGTCCCACTGTTGTACTAATCTCCAGATTCCCTGCGGCTGTTGAGGAAGTTATTCTTTAATGGCGTCTGCATTTCACCATCCAAAATGAATCGCTGCCCATTTAGTGATTGTTTCAATGGACCTAAGACATGAAATTTGTGATAAGAATGTGGATAACAAAATGAACACTTTTTATATCGATGCTCATCTTTTCTGACAGTTATCTGACTTTAATGCGTCTATTTGCACGTAAAGCAGTTTCCAAACGCCCCACACTTTCATCTGAAATTGCAACTCGCATATGCCAAGTCTTTAGTCAATTCTCTTTTTTGGCGAAATTTTCTGCACCATTAAACTACCGCCATGAGAACAACTATAGTCACCATCGACAGCTTTCCTTTTCTCAAGGATTTCTAGTGGTTGACGTCCTTCGACGGTACGCATATTATTTGTATGGATTTTCTATAGTAGGCGCTAGGCGCCATTTCCGAGCTCTATAAAAATGTACATAAAAAAACAATCGCAAACAAATTTGACAGACACCTCACTAATACATCAATAAACGATTTCATTAACTGCATTGAAGTGCCATGATGATCAATTCATGCCTACATGATCCAAACGTGTTTTTATTGAACAATCCTCGTAAGTTACATAAGTTTCTATTTTATCTTCTGGCGTCTGCCGGTGCCACCAATTACTACGAAGATCGAAAAAAAATTAATTATAGCAGGCCGTGGTATTGATCCAGATCCGGTATATTTATTATTGTTTATTATGTATTATTATTGTTACAAGTATAATCACAATACATGAACATGAGCATTATCCAAGAGCTCACTGGAGCTATCTACCGGAAAACACATGGATACTTAGGTAATACAGAGATTTTAATAATCCGATCAAGGCCTACTGTAATTCCGCTTTTTTCCCGATCGAGCTGTATTAACACCATATTAGCTACGTGCCTGTTCTGATCTTATAGCAAGTAACTTTACACTAGTGTGTGCAGGCGCGTAGGAGCGTTTTCTAGACTGCGGGGGCCATTCTATTTTCAATAAAGACTTACACTTCTAACTTGATCCATTAATACGAGCTATAATATTTCTGATTTCCTGATTATCAATTTTTAGTTTTATACTATAATAGTATATTGTAGTCACTGGTTACTTAATAAGTGCTAGTTTATTTAAAAAAAAACACTGTACCATAAAAAAATTAATTAAACAATGAACAATGTTTATTATCAGATTTTCACATAAGCAAAGAATACACATGAATAAGCAAACTTAAATAAATATAGAAACGAGTTTCCGAAAAATAAAAAGGGTATAAATAAAGATTAAAAATAATAAAACACAAATACAAAAATAAATTCAATTAAGAAACTATCATTTAGAAACCTGTACCAAATTCAGAAATTCTAGTTGGTAAAGCACCTACTAATGTTCCACATAATAAATCAATAAATGTATTTTATCTACTCCAGCAGGATAAGTAACGCATTAGGTACGTCACTCATTTGACACTATTTCAGTTAGGTAATGAAGCTCATTACACCACTCAGTTATGTAATGGTTTCATTACGCAACTGAGTTGTGTAATGACTTCATTGCGTAACTGAAATAGTGTCAAATGAATGACATAATGACATTTGCCTACTAAAATATTTTTGAAAATGACATCTGACATTTCTCTTAATGCATTTTTTTTCAATTTTAGGCAGTTGTAGATAAAATTTTGTACAATACATATGTGATAATGCATCATTAATATGCTTGTGTGCTTACATAACTCGTGCTACGCACTCGTTTGTAACTTACACACACGTATATTAATGATGCTGTTATCCCACTTGTATAGTAAATAACTATTATCAAACCCGCGTCAATCGGTTGTTCAAAAAGGCGGTTAAAATCTTAATAGTAGGCATCTTTTGGAAACAACCTTGCAGTTACACGGCAAATACCCGATAAGAAAAGTGTTGTTATAGTAGTCTCATTTCAATTATATCCGACCACACCGATTACTTTCTGGAATAGTGAGATTTAATATCGTTCACTCGGCGGCAATAAAAAATAAGGCGATTTACAGACGCGGGTTTTAATTACAATTCAAGTTTATATATGTTCATGTTAGTGGTTGCCAGAAATACGTAAAATTATAAATTATGATGAAACTAGAAACAAGATATTTTTGAGGGGGCCAGGCCCCTCTGAAAATTATTTGAGGGGGCCATTGGCCCCCGTGGCCCCCGCGGCTCCTACGCGCCTGAGTGTGTGAGAAACACTAACAAATTTTAATTAGCATCGATTAATATACTGATAATAGTAGTTGCCATCAGTTCGAACTACTAAAATAAGAATTAGGTGAATTTAATTGCAGTCAAAATTTATTTCGGATGACCTGTAAGTTCGTTGTCATGGATTGACGATTTAACTATCCCTGTTTTTGCAAACATTCGTATCGTACAAGAATTTTGTTTTCTTGTTCTACTTGTTAAACAGTACTTGGAATTGTACCAGCTTACTCATCCGTTCTTTACACAAATATTTTGACGACTACCATAATTATTATGAAGTTTACCTACTGCGCAATTACGATGAATTCATTGTTGAATTTATAATCTAAGAAATGTGAGTTGTTAAATGTGGTGATATTTTTACATTCTCAGAATCTGATGTTTATTTACATGTTTTATTTGCCGACTTATAAAGAACCAGAATACTTTATCTATACTTCTATCATTTTGGAAAAAACCTAAAAAACAATTGTATAGTTTACTATATTTGGTTTCAGATAACATAACACGTAGAATGTTTACCAGCAATGAGTATACCAGAAAGTTAGATTTTACGGTAAATTTTTTTAAAACGTCGGTTTTGATATTTTTGCCAAGCAATACAACATTAGATTAGTTAGAGATAATGTTATTGGGTGAAGGTAATGAGAAGCTATTCCCAAAGGTGCTATACAAACTGAATCGCGGGAAGTATTCTTCATTGGTAAGATATACTTCAATATCAGGAATCTGTACGTACACTGTTTACAAATCGAAGACCCTGTATATTAAATATTTATACACAATTCCACAATGCGGTTAAATAAAATTCAACCAATTAGCAACGCATGTATTATCAGCGAAAAGTTATATTATAGAAAAGTTGTCAGGATTCCAAAAAATAACGACAAAAAAAATAAATAAAAAAATCATCAGAATTAACTACTATAGCTAAATACGAAATTCTACCCTATCTTAAAAATGATTTGTTTAAAATAATATCAGCTGTAATGCTCGGTAGCTACATTGCAAGCCCAAATTTTATACTGAAGGATTTTTCTGTAAGAATATGTACGATTAATAAATTGCACTAAGAGTTTGATAATTTACTTCCATTAATTATTTTCTTTTATTCAAGATAATATTTGGATGAAATTACGTTTAAGAATTATCTATTTTTATTTAAAAAGATAGTAGAAATACTGAAACGGCCATGTTTGAACATTTTAAAGAAGGTGTAATCCTGTAAATATATGTATCAATTTAATATGCAAATCAGGATAATTTGAAGAAAATACTTACTATAATAGTTTGGATATTATTTAGAAAGTTTCTAAAAGTTTTATGCACTTATTTGGGAAGGTTAATTTTTTTACTTGCTTATTATTTTTATATGTATTTTGTAATACTGTGTTTTTGCTTTGCAGAAAGTTATCGAATTTTTTTTAAGAGACATGTATTTTTTAAAATGTTTTTATTGAACACTGAAGATGACACCAGGTGTCGAAATATATATGGACGTCTATTTTTAAACAATTGTTGTTTTCTTGTTAAATGCAAAACAACCATAAATTAGCTGCTGTTTCCTTTTGCTATTATATTAAGAAAAAATATCCAGCTACAACCTACATACTAATTAGCTGTTACGTTCGACTTTTCTGATACTATTTAAGTTTTAACAAATTCTCTTTAAGATGAATTTATGTAATTTAGAAGACCTTTGATATAAATGGTTAATAATTGGTTATATTAAATATTTCTAGCTCCAGCAGAAACAATCGCTCTTAAAAACAAGTCGGGTTTATGCATATTTCAGATTATTGTTACACCTGAGAAGTCATTTTGTTCAATTAAAGCTTATTTTGAAAATTATCCGACATTTATATACTTGTCAATGTCAAAAAAGTATAAAAAAAAGTGGAAAATCAGTCAAACATTATTTGTTACAATTCCAATTATCTGATAAACATGTAAAATGCAAGTAGTTCCTTTTATTATTGAATTCACTTTATTTAATGTTTATACTTTCAGCCCTTTCTACAAATACCTGCAGTTGTCACTACTCCAAGTACTTCAGTCTGCTTCTTCACCGGTCTAAATCCGCTGCATCTGCTCGCCGAAGCTTTCCTCCGCACATTAACCTAATAGCAACCACAAACGTCCTTCATCCAAACACGACAGTACACCCGCTTACTTCCACTAAGAAGCCAGACAGTGTCCCCTACTAGTATCCGCAATACCTTTTATCAAATACTCAAGACGTTCACTTCAACTAGAAGCTCGATGATGTATGGTATCATCAAATGAAATGCCCTTTATCCAATTCACAATATGTCTACTTTGACAAGAAACTTGACAAGGTACAACACCAATTAAATGAAACGTGCTTTATCCAATTCACAAGATGTCTATTTTGACAAGAAACTTGACAAGGTATAACACCAATTAAATGAAACGTCCTTTATCCAATTCACAAGATGTTCACTCCAACGAGAAGTCATCAAAATGAAACGCTTCTATCCAATTCACGCGATGGTTCCTCTAAGATAAAACTCGACGAGATCCGCAACCAATAAATGCAACGTTATTCAAACCATATGATGTAATCAACTAACAATAAATCCAGTACGGCAACCAATTCCAGAGCACACTTTCTTTGTAGATTGTAGCAGTTTAACTTTTTATTGTAATCATCCATGCACTCCCTTCTCCATAAATTCATTATGCAGCTTACGTTTAAATTTTACTTTTTCTTGAGCTTGCTGATTTAGTATTAAGTATACCCTTTTATGCACCAACCATAATAATAAAATTATTTTATAAAAGGGTTATATCCAATTTTTTTATCTATACAAAATAGGTCTTAACATGTTTTCGAATCAATTTTTTTACATAATAATAAATTTCTCCAAAGTGATATATTTCATGTACATTTGTAAGTTTAATACGACTAGATATTAGTCTACTACATTTAATTAATTCCTGACATATAAAATAATTTCTTCAAATAAATGTTTAATAATAACTTTCCACTTTAATTCAATCAGTATTTATATCATATTTTCCAACCTTTCTGTTTTTTATTTTGAATTGTTCTACTGAATTTTAATTCCAATACATTATTTTACAAAATACACCTGTAAATAATTATGATTTTCCTCCTTATACTTAAATTCATCTTTGTTTTTTTACTAATGTAATATTTTTCCAAAATAAATTAGCAGTCTTATATGTAACCAATACAATATAGAAAAACCTATAGCCCTGTTTTTGTATGAAGACGTAAGAATGACACTAAAACAACGACATTAAAAAACAGACATCACAACCAACAGACATAGTAAAGAGTCTTTAGAGCGGCCACCAAGAAACAATAAATTATCAACGTCCAAACTGAGAAGCTAGAAACAGGAAATACACAAGATATTTTGAATCTAATAGAGACTAGAGGATTGTACAAGGGTATAAATAAACGACTAAAATACAGTAAAACCTTTCCATAACGGACATCCATAGGGAATCTGCCACTGTCCGTTGTAGAGGGTGTCCGTTATTCAGAGGCTTTTTACCATATATTCGCTACAGTTCTGTTTCACTAAAAACTGTGCGTTGTGTAAAGGTATCCGCTCTTGAAATGTGTTCGTTACGAGAGGTTTCACTGTAAATATATATAAGATCATAAAAGCGAAAGAGCGGGGTGGAAAATTGGAAGAATTACAAAAGAAGCATGGTTTTTCAACATATACAAAAAAGCAAATCAGTTCACAAATAGGTAGGTGAAACCCAAAACACGAATACAACTCATAACAACTGAAGACGAAATGTAACAAGATTGTATAGAATATGTGTAAAAGAATTATTTGACGATATTGTAAATGACACAAACACCTTAGAAATAAATGAACCGACCTTTAACATAGTATCGTTAGTAACCCATCAAGCACTGCTAGTTACCAAAATCGTTAAGGCTCCCGCCCTAGACCAGCTACGAATATATTCTGAAATGCTTAAAGTCCTAGATAATGAAGGGATTAGTTTAATTAAATTAATTAAACAGGAAGCTTACCCCGGAAATGGTTAAACTATACTTTTATACCAATACTGAGACCGTTTTAGTGCAGAATTCGATTATTCGATTATTTGAGCATTGGAACGCCTAGTAGATGGCAGCCGCTAGGTGGCGTTGAAAAATTTCTTCGTTTTCCGGTAAAAGTTGCTCGATTAAGATGTCTGCACATTTTTCACTGCCCTATTTTATTCTAAGTGAATCATCCAGAAGACTCACCTTAATGCCTTAGTGTGTGTAGTTCTCGACCTTTTATTGGGATTGCCGTTGTTCAAGTCAGAATTCTTTCATAGTCGATTTTATGGAATTCTAACCCCAAAGCACATGGCAAGTGCTATGATCTTTTTGTGAGTGAAAGAAAGGCACATCTTGGCAAGAAAATTTTATCTTGTATTGGGACGATTCCTAATTTTTGGTTGAAGGTTGTAAGCCAGTAATTACGATTTGTTATTTATCCCCTATTGTTCACTATGTATGAAGCCTAATTATTATACGATTTTACTCAAACTTGGATTTCACTGTTATATTGTCTTTTGTTACGATTTAAGCCATTTAGTGGTTTGTTAGCTCAAGAATTATTGGGGAACATAGCCAAGCGGGACCACTTGGCGCCCAAAAATTTAGTTCTATTTTGTTTAGAAAATAAGTCGACCCCGCCCTTCTCCCGAGTTAGTCGGTGCAATGTTTCCGTTTCATTGCCAGCAAAAACTAACGTAACAATACCTACAAAGACAGGACCTGTCAAATGTGGTGAACATAGATTGAGCAGTCATGCCCTAAAAAATGAGCTCAAGATAATACAGAAATAAATATTTAAAAAATGACAACATGGAGTAACGAGCAGTTCGACTTTCGACAAGAATACAACACCAGAATGGCGCTTTTCTGCTTGTCAGTGTTATTTGAAAAATGTCGAGACCAAAGAAAATAAGACTTCTTGAATCGAGTAAAACACAATGAGCTACTTCAAATGCTACAGAATAGGGATTCGGATCCAGAAGATATGAGCATCATAATTTTTTTAATGGGATCAACTAGCATCAGTCAAAATAAGTGGCTGAACTACAAAAACCGTTCCCATAAAGCAACGTGTCCGATATGGACAAACATAAGGCTTCTAGAAAAGGAAATGCTCTTAGCCTGAATATCAACGCGGAAAATACGAAAATAATGAAATCCCAACATCCACTCTGATCAAGTTTATAACCAAACCATAGAGCAAGACCAGAAATTTACCTATGAAATTGGATCAACAAAAATCTACTGTGGAAATTAAAAACTCGCATCGCGATGACCAGAACGACATTTTTCAACATGAAGAGCCTACTAACATATTTTTCAATTTCACTTGGCACACGATAGTTTTCTCAAAACGTATATCTACGCCCTCTCTTGATATGAACTCCTCAGACTCATTATGGAAGGGAAAATAGAGCAAAAAAGAGGACCACGACAGAGAAAATACTCTTCGTTGAATAAGGTGAGAGACTGGACCTATATGGACACGCACACTCTCTTAATATTAGCTCAGAACAGACCGAAATTTGCTATGATTGCAACCAATCTTCAGTAATGGAGACCGTACTCCGGAAGAAACAACCTCCCATAGACAGCTATTGCTCATATGTATATTTTTTGTTCAAAAAATTACGAAGTGATTAAACATAAGTATATATTTCAATCATTTCTATTATTGTTAAATTCTCTAAATTTCTTCATGGATTCTTTATTTTAATTGTCAATTGGATTTAATGTGGCACATTGTTCACCGATGAAGCGATCCATTGCAACTAAATTTCCAAGATGTGGCCATTATTACAACTTGTGTTGGCGCGTCTACTCCCACCACTTTCAAGATACTCGACGTACAAATGAGAGAAACATTCCCGGATACCCTGTATAATAAAATAGAAAGTTTAGGAAAGACTCGTTATTAAATAAGAGAATAATGTTAAAATGTTATACGCTTGTACAGTTGTAAATTACAGAGCATATACATATTATGGGGATCAATTAACAAAGTAGATTATAAAGAAATAGAAATGCCTGATATGTACAAATTTCTTACATAAGAAAAATGCATTCCCGTGGATATCACAAATCATTCTTTATTGCTGGCAATTTCCATCCACTACTTACTCATACAAAAGACTTCGTGGCTTTAGAAATAATGAAAACATTAGCTTGGGACATTCAGACTGAATCATTTGCTACAACAAAACTTCACTGAAAAATCTTCATTAATCCTCGCTAATGAGCCAGGGTTCTTAAAACAATTCCTTGAACTTTCGCTTCCTAGATTTATAAGTTTAAGCTCCGTTTCCAGCAAGGTTCCAAAATTAGAGCTTCGTTAAAGAATCAAAAGCAACTCTCTCGCAGGAGACGCGTTCGTTCTGACGCAATTAAGTTTCGATAAAACTTTAAGCAAGTCATTATGATCTGGAGCAGGGTTACAAACAAATCTAAAGCTACGTTTTCTCAAAGGCGCCGGCACTGCTGCAAAACTCAAGAGCTAAGGTAAGCTAAAAATAAGCTGGCACCTGATACATCGAATTGGGATATCGTTTTATCCTTAAAGTGAATGTGACTCCTCTGAAAGCCTAGCATTCCTCTTCAGAATTTTTAAGGCGCCAGTATTGTGAAAAAGAATATATAACAGAATAGTTCTTTTCTAGGAGGTTTTGGTCTCAAGTTTGTATTGAATAAAAGACAAAGGTAACTTATGAATAATTATCGACACTTTGGCATTTATTGCTGTGGGGTTTAGAAACGAGTTCAAATTCTACCCATATTGGGAGACTATAGGAAAATATTTATTTCAGTATGTTGGTATAGTGGCTGCATTCAGGCGACATTGAAGAAGCCTTATGCACGAAGAATACATATTTTGCACTAGCATTCACGTAGTGTATTGCATCTAGCGCCAGCAAATATGTACGAGGTGAATCGTTATGTATTTTATGGTAAGTACGCAGCATGACAATTTAATTCGTAAACTCAGAGCACGCTCCTGCTGACGGGATAAAAAGCGTCGCTGCTCCAGAAACATTATTTTATTATCTTCTTACTCCGGTAGCTGCATAACATTCATGTGCTTCGTTTGTATGTAGCAGCAACTCACCTCCTTGAATATTTTGCGACACATCATGTCAAACATGCATTAAAGTCAACACACATTTTTGTCAAATAGAGGAAACTAAGCTCGAAATTCAGGAGATATTAGTAGTATTTAAGGATAATGCTTTAAAAACTATTTAGATGTGAATTAAGGAGTTATCTGAATATCGTGAAATTTTTAACATTAACAACGGTCTTTTAGATGCCTGCGTTTCAGTTCTAAGCAATGTCTATCATTATGGATTAATAGCTGCAATACATGGAGGTTGTTTCCTACCCTGACGATAAATATCAGACGCAATTACATGGATATATGAAATGAGATGAAAATTTAGCCTAACTCAGCTCGGAACGAATTTAGACGTTACGCTACGCGCATCTAAGTGACCAGTGTCGCAAACTGAGTGATTAGCGCCGAGCAGACACCCTGTTGGAGCAGAAGCAGAACGGGGCACAATGGATAAATTACATTTTCAGGAAAACGAGGGGTCCAACCGGCTACCGGCAAGCCACAAACAACGCTCCACTTACGCAACTGGAGAAGCTATATAAACGGACACGGAAGCGCCAATATCTCGTACAGCTAATTCAGCTCATCCACAGCTACTCAGTTATCTCATTCTGATTCGGTTTGCACCCTTCAGTACTCCGTATCTACCTATCGTCTGGCCCGTGTCACTTTTAGTGCGTGCGTTAACGTTCCCTGTCGAAATATCAGGACGCGTTAACGCGCACTCTATATATGTATTTGTAGATCTTGCTACAAGTATGTATATATGTAGTATGTCGCCAGATTGAGTTTACAAGAGGGAATTAAATTTTATTTTTAGTTTTATATAAAAATGTTATAGAAATTAAAATTCCTGCTTGGTCTGAAACTACCATTTTAGTTATTAAAACGTTGATTTATTTATATAGGGTATATTAAAAACGTAAAAAGTTTAAATTTGATATGTATAATGTAGTACAACTCGGTACAGAAAAAAATGTTAAAATTATTGTTATCCTTGAAATGCTGACAAAAGATTTACTTAAGTTGCAAACGTTTAAAACTAATAACGAATAATTCTGCTTGTAAAAAATGCTAACATTAGAACCAAAAGTGTATTTAATACTATGTTAGGGTACAAGGAAAAATAGTTATCGGTATGTTGTTGAAAAGTTTAGAAAAAAATGTCCTACTGTTGATGTATCTCGAATAGGTGTCCACAAACTTGTATCAATATTTTTTAAAACTGGTTGCGTGAACAATTGAAGAAGGTTAAAAAAGTACATAATGAAGAAGACGCTGCCCGTCTTTTAGTGTTGGAATCGGTAGGAGAAAATCCAAGATATTCTTTAAGAAAACGGTCACTCCAAATGGGAATTAGCAAATCACACATTCAAAGGATTATGAAGGACAACAAAATAAGGCCCTATAAACCTATTTTTAATCACATTTTGGAAACAGGAGATGATGCAAAACGGCTAGATTTTTGTTTGTGGATGGGCAATGAAATTTTAAGCGACAGATATTTTTATAACAATATTATGTTTTCTGACGAAGCAATATTCTCTACAAATGGGACAGTTGCATCACAGCATATTCGATATTGGAGTGATACTAATCCCCATTTTCGCATTTTCAATAATCGACAATATTTTTAAAAAGTTACTGTTTGGTATGCCATTTCGTACCATGGAATAATAGGACGATATTTTTTCGAAAACAATGTAAATCAACATACTTATCTGGATATGCTACAAAGTTTTTTAACGGTAATTTAAATGAATCGCCTGAGCAATATCGAAATTCAATATATTTTCAACAGAATGGTTGTCCGACTCATTCTTCTCGCATTGTTACTGATTATCTAAATTTAAAGTTTACAGATAGATGGATCGGCAGGAATGGACCAATTTTATGGCGACCAAGATGTCCTGACTTGACAGTTTTAGATTTTTATTTATGGGGATGGTTAAAACAAATTCTTTACAGCCAACCATTAGAAAATAATTTTGAAAATTTAAAAATTCGCATACGAGAGGCAGTTGCATCAATAACTATTGAAGAAACCCAAAACAGTTTTCCGTACGAGGCTTGAACTGCGTGAAGAATATGGTGGGGGATTGTTTGAATGATGTTATTTTTCTTTAATGTTGGTAGATGTAATTTTAAATTCTTTTGGCAAATAGTAACTAAATAAGTGTCAAAATAAGATTTTTTTTAAATTTTGTCAGGTATAAATAAATCAAAGTTTTATTAACTGAAATGGTAGTTTCAGACCAAGCAGGAATCTTAATTCCAATATCATTTTTATGTAAAACTAAAAATAAAAATCTTTTCCCACTTGTAAACTCAATCCGCGGACATATGTACTGTATGCGGGTGCTCGTAATTAATTTTGCTTAAATAACTAAACTGTTGTTTTCTATAATCATTTCGAAATACTCAGGGTGTTATATACAACGCCCGTGGACCAGCAATAACCAAAGTATCTTCTTCTGTGTTAGAGCATACGCATACACTTTCTCTTTATTGCAACTACGAGCTTCTCTTGGTTTTCAAAACGAGTGTTAGCCACTGATTTAATCTGATGTTTTTCTTCATATTCTTCTTAATTCTACAATTTGCTCCATCTAGGTTTTGCTAGAACTTCCCTTTCTTCTTATCTTTAATACTCCTGCGTTGACTACTTTACTGATGATCCCTCTGGGATGTCCATATCAGTTTAATTGTCTCTCTTTTATCTTCTTCATTATTGATTCCTGATCTCTCTCATTCCATATACTACCTTATTTTGTCTTATCGGCTATTTTTCTTAAATGTTTAATTTCTATATAGGTACCTGTTATTTTGCTCTCGTACATTTTCTGAAGTGCTCAATTCTCGCTAGCACAAAGGACAGCTGGTAATCTATATAAAAATCGCTCTTTTTATAACATTTCATCAGTAAACTACATTAAATTTTACAAAAACAAGTTACTCACTAATTGCTCTTTCCATACTATAGAAAAAAATAGGCATATCCTCTATACAGATAAAAACTACGTTCGCTTCAGACGTCAGTCATCCACAAATACACGAGGAGGTAAGCTTAAGTTTATAATTATTGTAATGTATTACTTTCGTTGTAGCGTTGAAAAGAAAAAAATAGGAAATGATTTTTCTAAAACGTTGGCATATTAATATCCAGCGTGAAAAAATATTCTTTAAAAATCATGTGCCAAAGAAAAACAGCATTGAGAATTTAAATATTGGGGCGTGTTTTGCTTTAGAAATTGAGAAAAAGCGAAATAACATCACTTTACTTGAGGAGATGGCATCTTCGTTATGTTGGCAATATAGGGAACGCTTATGAATGTATCTAGATCCTTCAAAATCACCAGATATCTAATTTTTGAAAAAATAATTCCTTGGAAACACGAAATCATAAACAATAGCATAAACAGTACTTTTTCTCCACGCATTCTCAAGGCACAATTATGCATCTATTATCCATTCACAAAACTCATGAACTGTCAATGTCAAATTTTTTAAATATTTGCTGAGTGTACCTGGAAATTACAGGTTTTTTTTGGAATGTACTTTGGATCTAGTGATTTCTAGTAATATTTAAAGTTATGGTTATGTTACACGTGTCTAAAGTCACAACTATTTTCTTCTAGTTTTTCCTTGTTATAATAAATTAGTTATAGCCTTTTTTCCCTTTCTAAGGGTGAAGTGCTGCCAAAATCAGCAAGCAGAAGTTCCAAAACAGAATTTAAACAAGGTACCAACTTGACAGCGTTTTGACAGTTCACGAGTTTTGTAAATGGATAATATAATGCAACTGCATATTTCACTAATCAGCATTCAGCTTAATTCGCTTACTTAATCCCCCAGGAGGTACCGTAGCTCAGTCGTTTAGCTTAAGGTTACTAAATCATATAAGGTACCGCCAACTGTGCAAACATATATCTTCTGTCTCTTTTAATTTGGGGTTCCTGTCATTAGTGTCTCACTCTCACTCCCACTTTCTTACAATATTCTGTCCTTTTTAATTTGGGGGAACAAAATCTTGGAATGGAATGCCGGTACCATATGTATTTAGTGACCTTAGTTTAGCTCGCTGATACTGATCCACGTTCCTCTAGGTGGCCAGGTTCGAATCTCGCTGAGGTCACGTACTTTAGCATTTTTCCTGCCTGAAAATAGTCAACTGGATACCACCACGATGCCGCCGAATCTATCCCCAGGATGTTTCCACCCCATTCAAGGGTAGAAACAGTCAACGTGCAGCAAAATTTACATTTCCCATCAGCGCCACCTTCCATGAAGTAGCAGCACCAAGACAAAACAATTGAGGTTTGGGGCTCTACTGGCTCTACTTAGAAGTATTATATTGTAAAATACCTTAGTACAATGGTTTAACACGTAAATAAAGCATAAGACACTTTAAGAAGAAGAACAATCCCCCAGTAATATGGCCTCTACAAGATAAAGTGACAAAGCCTAGTTATCACTCAGATATACTTGATTGAACTTCATCTCGTTGATTAAAAATTAATCATCTGCCAGTCACTATCGATATAATTAACGCTTCATATTAGATTGGCCGTGCAGATTGCAGTTCCATAGTTGTTAATAATAATGACTCACATAAACGGTCTAGAGCCTACTTGACGACAGCAGGAGACTGAACAAAAAGGGACACCCTCAGTTTTCTCGCTTTTCTCGTTTTCACTGCTATCATCACCATTAAGGAAATATCAATTTCGCGCTTTACGGCGGTTATTCGGGTTCATATTCAACTTTCCAGCATCCAGACGAGATGCAACCAAGGCCCGTATCAGCCAAAAGTAACATTCGCGAGGCGACGTCCCGATTATTAAAATTCTTTCATAACTCTCGTGTCAGGGTAATATGGACTTCCTTGCATCTCGGCGATATTTCCCAAGCCGACGCTTTTTGCACACAAAACGTGATATTGCAGTGGGCATTTATACTCGTGTAATTTGTGCAGCAATTTTATGATTACCGCCGAGTAATACTCAATTATTTTGTTACTTTGCACCTACTCGTTCGCGACTGATAGCTTTTATTTTGGCCTGGATCTGATATTTTCCGACACGAGTGGGCCTGACGTGTCCATAACATGGGAAGGACTTTAGAATGATTACATTTCTTTCATCTTCCCAGGCATATTTCCTCAACACCCGTTATCTGATCCATTCCGCAAATTGGAATCAGTCCTGTACGTCCAGTTTTATCTATATGTCGATAAGGATGAAAAATCGTAGTTATTCCTTGAAGGCCAACATAATTATTATTAATACGTTGAGAAATTATTTAGCCATATACCTACATCAAGTCACCGATGATAAGCACTAAAAGGATTGTTTAATATTCATGATTTGCTCCTAGACTTGAACATAGATATACCAGCTATCGACTCCCGAATTAAGTACCTGAACTCGAGTAGCATTAAAATTGAACAATTTTATATATCTACTTTGATGTCACTATATGGTTATTATAACACCGAAAACAGTGCTACAATGGAGTCCATTATAACACTGTTTTTGGTAACTATTTGTTTTATAAGATGTCGAATGTCGAATACATAACCATAATCTTTGAACTGTAATTATGATTTTTTTTCTAAACAAATATAACTTAAACTGAAGGTATTTTTTAACGAATTAATTAAACACAATCCTTGTTCTTGGTAAGGCACTATATGAAGAACACACGAACCAAAAAACTTGCACCAAATATAAGTAATTCAAATGAGAACAGCTTACGTGATACTTTGTCCAATAGATGGCGACTGTCAAATTTCACTACACAATGTCGCCACCATTACGCTCAAAAATCCCTAGCTTGCAAGGCAACATTTTTAGTATCCGAAATATAGAATTTCTATAAAATCAGCAACTCAAAGTAGATAACATTGTATATTATACTATTGTGAATGTCTTTCTCATGTTACAACAATTCTTTCTATTTACAAAACCCAACCAATTATATGCACATGCAGCATTGCTAATTTGATATATTCCGATTTTCGGGGCTTATTAAATTTCCAATTTAACAACAAAAGGGGCAATTCGTCTGTGGTCACAAAATATATTCACGTTGAGAGATTAATCAAATTAAAAATGCAACAAATTGCTTTTCCACCCTCATTTCAAAACAGCGAGATAGCAACGATGTAAATTCCAAGCAATAATAACACAAAGCAGCACATTTCAAGACGAAAATTCTAACAGCGGGGCAACCAGAGCTTAAGTGATGATGTAACAGCGTCCTGAAAACCCCATTCGCGAGATGTCCTTGAAAGGAACACTTTATCAACTTTATAGCACGAAGTTCAACGAATATTACACGTTTTGGAAACAGAGAGAACTCGGAAAATTACAGCGACGCTCCGCTGGGTTTCAATATATCTTCGTAACAGCATAAAAGGGTTGATAATGTGCATTTTTTGATATGTAACGCGTTGTAAAAGTCCCATAAACTTTTCGCCGTACGCACTTATTGCGCATTTGTTTACCCTTTTCCATTTTATAGCCCTTTAACTTAATAATGTCCGTAGCATTTTCTGATTGGATGTCATACACACCACAATGAAATAAATATTGAGTTCACACTCGTCTTCTTGCTTTATAGCACATTAGTTAATATTCTACAAATAACTATTTTATAAGTGTAGTACATTTTGGAACGCCGTTTAGACAAGTAGTCAGATGTCAAAATGAGGAGATATTATACTGCCCTCCTAACCAAAAAGGCGTATCCCAACAACGGGATTCCGAGATCCCAATTACCAGGTTCCCGGATGAATTTTGTATTAACATATTCCTATAAAAATATTTAATACAGTTAGAAATGAAGTAAGTCTCATAATGTGACCACAAAACAAAATTTACATACAGGCATAATGTAAGATAAAAACGTTCTGAAAGAGGCTCATCAGTATAACATAACACAAATAATATGTGTAAAACAAGTCTGTATCAGTAGAAACGTAAACAGATCCCAGAATGCATGCCGCTATTCCAGAGTGCAGACAGTTCTCACGCCCGGCGTAGTGCGACGGCGCTCGCGCGACTTAGGTACACTCCTACTCTGACAGTTTACAGAATAATTTACAAGTTCCGCACAATTTAGAGAAAACTAGTCGTCGGCTATTTGTAGAAACATGCTCAGTGGCGGACCTAACTCGCTGTATTACTGCTTTTAAACCACCCAGTCAACATTGTCAATGAGCGTACCAAACGCGAGCGTGAACCACTGACTGTAAACACTGTGAACACGCCAAAGCTTATAGGCCTGACGCTCCTCAACCGGAGAAAGACTAATAACTAGGTAAAAATTTTATAAGTAAATTTTCTAATAGTAATAAAGGTATCCCCGTATGAACAATTTTCGGGTGCAGGCCAACTGGGCAAACGGTCAACTCCATAATCCCGCTACTTAATTTTTACCTGTAAGTATAGGGGTCAACTGGGCAAGGGACTCGAGCTAGGGCCTACACACATTTTTTACATTACACAGGAATGTTTGTACTAAATACACACAAATCTTAGATCTGCAAATAACCTAAATTCGTATCTTTGTACAAAAATTTTTTGCTTGTTGCCCAGTTGACCCCTAGGATTTACGGACAAACTGACCATTTTGCCCAGTTGGCCTCCTCCGCAATTTTCAATACCGAATACCGGTATTAAAATTTTGGCCCGGTATTGTAAGCGCTACTTAAGACGTATCCTAAATTTTCTTTGACTTCACCTTTTCTGCTACATTGACGCTTTAGGTTCCTAATGACATATAATCTTAATGAAAATCGGCGTATCTATGCCAGATAGTTTTCCCTTTTTAAATATATTAATAAATATGAAAGGGGGAAATTTATAAATGGATCTCTATGGCAGTGGCGGCTCGTGGAGAATTTTGATGGTAGAGCCAACCGAACGTAAAATGCATTTTCCACCCCCTCATAAAGACAGATTCCGACATCCCGAGATTTAAATATTTTGGATATGGATTGGCAAAAGTTAGAATCAGTGAAAAAATTACCAAACTCTACAGATTAATAAAATATGATGAACTGAATCGAATATGTATCTTTCATTTTTCGTTTAAATGTATAATTCGGCCTAAAAAAATGCATCTCCACTGTTTGAGATACATGCGTGATTGACGTATGTATACTATTTCGAAATGTGCGACAATTTACCAGTAAATTATAGGTATAATAAAATAAATCATAGCATAGTTATTTAAGTAACCGTAATTATTTTGCGAAAACCCCAACGGCTCTTCTGTGGGAATTACATACGTCCTTTAAATATTCAGGCATTCGTACCCAAGAAAACTAAAATGCGAATGCTTCTAAAGAAAAAACCACTTTTAGTGCAGCCAACATCAGTAAGTAAACATGATTGATTAGATGATGAGTTGGCACTTTAATATTATTTGAAAAATCACAATCTAAGCTTCATTTTATTAGTTTTCGAATGATTAGCACTATTCAGCTATTTGCTACTGCACATAAAAATGTGTTAAAGCAGTTATGTTAAAAAATATTATTGTATTGGAAATTTTTATATTACATAATTAAATGCCTAAGTATCCTAAAGCAAACTTGAATAAATACAAAAAAGGCAATATAACAACTGTAACATATATAGCGAGAACTACAGATAATAGGTAAGCAGATAAATAATTGTCAATACCTTGTATTTTTATTTTCCGCTGGAAAACTGCAGATGATGTGGCTACATAATTTTCAGAATAAAGATAATCTTGTCGTCGAAAGTTCACAAGCTGCCAGTCTATGTCTCGTAATTCTGCAGTTTCCTAATATGTTCCGCGGGTGCGACGTTGCTGCATCAGTCACCCTACGTGCGAAAGTTGTAAGCATCAGTAATTAGAAATTCGATACGCGAAGTGCGCGATAGAGATCGCAGCCGAGGCCAGACTGCTCGGGCCTAAGCCAGGTGGCTCCAATTCAAGCCTGTCTTTGGAATTATTCCTCCCCCCCCCCCTCCTCTCCGCTGCAGTCTATAAACTGTCGAAAAGTTGATCTGCCTCGTCGAAAGCAAACAAGCGCTTACCATACAGTTTATATTCATGAAATAAAAATTGCTCATGCTTTGTTTAAGCTTTAAAGTGAGAATAATGATGTAAAATTAATACAAAAAAATGTGTATTTCAGAATTAAAATAATGCTTGAATTACTGGTTTGTTATAGTAGAGCCATAAGTCCTTAGCTCCGTATTGGATTTAAACTACAGCTAAACATTGCATGAAACACAAATGGCCATTTCAATTTAATATTAAAAAAAAGCATTTTTCATTGTCAAAAGGTTATTTTCAAAATAATTAAAATTTACTTTTAATATGCTGCAATTATTAGTTGAACTCGGTAATATAATTGTAAAATATAACTTAAAAATTATAAGCAAAATTTTGCCGTGTGAAAAATACTTAAAACATATAAGCTTCTAAGCAAACTTTTGGGAGTTTCAACAAGTAATAAAATACCTAATAAATATTTTACATTGCAAAAAGTTACCTTGTAGTAAAACTACTTTAAAGAGCGACCCAAAAATGTTCGTTGTGAGTTGTGAGAGTTTTGAAATTGTGTTTCAACTAGTTATAAAAATATAATAAAAAAATTGCCGTGTGAAAAATACTTGAAAACATTTACAAAGTTTTGTAAAATAATCTGTAATTATTCTGAAGCTTCAAACAAACGGTTCAGCGCATCTGCTTTAAATCTGATCAAAAATGTTGGTTCTACATATGCTTGAAAACAGACAGCAAGTAGATAATACGGAATTACACCAATTACAGCCAAACAAGAACTAGATTGTTTTGAAAGTTTAGAATTTTTCTAAAACACAAGTGTTGTTCAAAACAGTAGAACCTTTCTGCTGTCTATAGTTTATGCTTTGTTGAGCTTGGTTAATTAAATGTTACTATCTATGAACCATAATCGTGTAAATTGAGCGTAATTGTTTCCACTTTCTTGAGAATTTCACTAAAGATGACAACAGTGCTACTAAAATTTGTTAATCATAAATCCTGGAATAAGTAAGTATAAATTGTAAAATTTGTGAAAATACACTAATTTTGTTTATAACTAAGTTATTTTTATATAAAAAAATGTAAAAGTATATCAGTTTTTTGCAAAGAAACTAGAAATTTAATTTAGTATACTAAATAAAGTAAAAAATTCACTAAACTAATTTTTCTAAAAGTTTTACCTTAAATGAGTACCTATATAGAAATTAAATTAAAAAATAATTTAATAGAGAGATTAATTTATTATAACCCACCGTACCTCGTAGTATTTAATTTTTGGGATATCATAATATCAACTTTATCGTAATCCGTGGGAATATCGAAACAGGCAATTTCTGACATGAGTTAACAGGAGAGTGACGTTGAGTCGGTAATATGAAAATCTGGATTTTATTAAAATGTCAGATATTTTCTGTCAATAGGCCTATCTGATAAGGGGTTAAACTGCAAGCACAACTTCTAGACAGATTTAGAGGGTATTGACCAGGATACATAATTTCTTTTTTCAACAGCAATATTGCTTAACTTTCGGTTAACAATATTTTGCGAAAAATCGTTATTCAGTACAATTCTGAGGAATGTGTAAGACAATAATTTGTAAATAAAAAAGTAAATAAGCAACGCTAACTGTACCCATTCCGAATACAGATAAAAAGACAATACAATTGCCAATTGTTTTAATTTTACACTGTAATTAATTCATGTCTACATGTGGTAAGATCAGTAACACTAGACGTTACTTGTAAACAAGTTCCTATCACACTATCACGAAGGAATGTTTTTCAATAATATACTTTCAGTTTATTACTAGAAAACAGACTGCTGTAAATGGAGGAGCGCTACACCATACACGTTAAAAGTCTAGTGCTTTAATTGCAGATTTTTGTAGCATTATTAAAATTAATGGCAGCATGTCTAATATTTTTCAAACTACTTTACGCTCGAAAATAAATATAAAACCTAGAAATAAATAAGCTTTCATTGTCCCAAAAGATTAACATAAAAATGATGTACGGAGTGTTCCATTTTCATTGGGATTATATGGAAATCTCAGTTTTTATTGCAGTTAGAATATACTCTGCAACTGATGGGGTCAAATTCTCCAAGGCAACATGATGGTGAAAGCAGAATTCGAATATCTCTTTTGATTTCCGAGCTACAGTCAAAACGTCAAAATTTCAACATTTCTATTCGGCGTCGCAGTTGATTTGTTCTTCAAAATATTAAAAACTAAGTACGGATTCTTAATACACGTTTTTTAAGTAGATTACTATGATCTAGTCGGAATTAATATGTCGCATATAGCTTTGCGTTATGACCTAAAACTATGTTTTTTAATGCATGCTTATTGCATAGGTTTGATATATTGAACGAATCTATATTGTATCATAGTTAACATAGAAAGTATGGTAATGTTTCTTATTTAATAGTAGGTCATGAAACTGAAAAAATGTAATTTTTACAATTTAATCGTATTACATATTAAGTAAGAGGAATAAATAATTAATTTTAAAATATGTAAATCGTAAACTGATTAATACCAATCAAAGTGTCTTGTATTATTTTTCTATAATATAGAAAGCACTGGTCATTATTCTTACTGGAGACGCAATTGATCATCTAGATGCTGAGGGTAGTAAAAAATACTAGTTAATACTAGTGGCTGTTTTAGTTTTCAAAACTGGAAATATGTGGTATTCTATTGCCAGTCATAAATATAAATTGAGAGGCAATTCAAAAGTTGTATTTGAAGGATTTAAACTTATACACATTTTAATCAATCTCTGAAGGTGGGGTTATGGGTTCGGGGGTGAATTATAAAAACCTTCGTATCTCCTGTATTTGTTGAATTAAATCATTCTTTTTCATCTAGATAGATGTCTTTGTAAAATCTTTCGAAACTGTTTCAGGCTTTTCAAAATTTCGCCCTTAGAGTAAAAAGAGGTACCAGGTTAAAATTATTGATTTTTGTTCCGCTGTGAGACCATTTTAGAATGGGGTAAAAAGCTATTTTCTTAATATTTATGATGTTACACAACAATTTTATCAACAGCTTAAATAAACATTATGAATGAAAATACTTTTCTTCAATACGTTTTTGCCTTTATAAACCGACAATACATCTCTACAGGGATATCAAAAATAAACTTGATCTCCTGAGCCACTGAAAACAATAAAACTTGCCTAATCTGTAGCATGCCTTCTGTTGACATACAAGTGTCAATTTTTTAAGTTTAAAATTTAATTTCCTAATGTATAAATTACATATTTGTGTAGCTTATTAGACTGTGTTAAAGTCACATGAACTAATAATTCAGTTAATTGTAGTTTAAATGTACTTACTACTATAAAGTGCAGTATAGAATATTTTTCATGAGCTCCCGCGGTCAATTTTATTTTTAATTGCCCTGTATTCCACTTGAAAATATTAGCTTTGGCCCAACCTTTTTACCAGATTCTTGAATTTATTTAGCTTTCCAAAGTTACCTCTTGGCAGTTCATATCGGTATTGTTTCCAAAAGTTTATGCTGAAATTTCAAAAATAACTCCATCACACCCACACGAATTTATAGAAAAAAAAAGTCTCACACGTAACGGCTATTTTTTAAATTTGGCTTCAAAGTTGTGTTCATTGTGACCATACCTAATCTTACGTGTGTAATTAGATTTGTTAATTATTATTTGCTAATCACTGTTTATTAAACTTCTTTGTTTATTATCATCTGGTGTCAGTGTATAGTTTATTAAAGTTACTTTTCAAGGTTAGTTATGTTTTGCAGTACGTTAAGGGACGTTTTTGATCAACTTTGAGGTCAAATTTAAAAAAACACCCATGTAATGTTTGCGACAGAAGTTTAAATTATTTGGATATAACTATTAAATTACAAGAGTTTAAGGCAGAGAAATTCTTACCGTTGCTTCTCTCTTTTAATGCATTGCCACTCCTCCATAGGGCATTAAAGATTAAAAAGCACTAAAAAAGCTTCATAAATGGTTTGTAAATTTACTTTTTAAAAGGTAGTGTACTGATTAATGATGAATTACATCAGAAGTGAATTTGTGGTTGCAAGCAATATGTACTTTCAAACTACATCGATGTATTTTTTAAAACGATTGCTACGCAAGCAGGTAAATATTTATATACGACATTGTTAATAATGGGAATTTCGGGATGGGTGAGAGAAAGGAGGGGTGGAGAATGGAAGAGAGGCCAGGAGAGGTGGAGAAGTACTGCCCCGGCATTCGCCTCAGAGAAGGTGCCCTGTTGACTAAGGAAAACTCCCTGAAAACCCGAATCAGAGCAGACGGCCACGGGAATCGAACCTACGACCTCGCGAATGCTACGCAAATGTGGTAACCACTGGTCCACAGAGCTCGGTAGAGGATGACATGTGACGTGAACACCCTGTACCCTTTTAAGGTTACTATTTTCCATCAAAGGCAATCTTATTCTACAATCGGTTCCATAAAATGGTGAACATGGCTTTGACGTGTTGTCCCTAGTTGTAGATATTTTAAACAGTTTATAATTGTTTATTCAAAAACCAGAAATAGATTTCTAAATAAACTTCACTTTTCATGTGTTACATGTTTGGTAATAAAAAAATCTTCTGCAATAACCCATTGCCCGTACGTTCTATATGCTATACATTTTCCGGAAAATCCTTAAACAGATTAAATAAAAAAATAAATTATTATTTTCGGCAATTTCGAAACGCAATAACGAAATAAATACCTAAATAATGTCGATTAAGCTTTTGTGAAATGGATGTGAATATGTACCATCAGTTGATGAACGTTGATGCACAAATCGTTTGGCTCAGAACAGAAAGCCCGGAGGGTGATTGTGAGCTATATAAATATTGTTAATTGTTATAAACACTGGCGGTTATTTCATAGGAGCTGCAAAACCGACAATTATTCATAAAATTATTGTGTTCATATTTCACTATGAACGTGCAAAAATTTTGATACAGCGACAAGTTAGAATTGTACATTAAAGGCATTTTGCGTCAGAACTACAGAACCTAAACAAATATGCGGAAATAAACTAACATTTAAAAAAAGAAGCTGAAATATATTTTGAGATATTTTTCAACTATTTTTGTATTAACCCTTTACTTGACATGTTGTGACTTCAAAATTATTCATTCTATTTATATTTAAGCTGTTTTACAGGTTATATTACTTAAATTAATTTTGTGCCAGCGAAACTCAACATGATACTTAGATACTACAAGTACAGGAAATAAACAGTTTTTTATAAATAAATACTTGTTTTAAATAATATTTTTTAGACAGCAAATATTCTACTGCCATTTCTAAAGTACAAGAAAACGGAATTGGCCTAAAATTTTTAATTTTTCTGAACCTTCAAAACTCTAATGCGCTCTCTGTCGGAAATGAATATTTATTCGTTAAGTTTTCATTATGAAATTATCACGGCTAGGATTCTTACGTTTTATTCACTTAAATTATATTTATTCACAAAAATTTTACATCCTGGTGCAAATAGATGTTCCTTAAATAATGGTCATTGTTTACACTTTATATAAGCATACTGGTTGGAAGTTTGAGATGGTTATTCATAGCCATTATTTATATAAAATATAAACAAAAGCCAATTCAACAGCCAGAAACGACCGTTATACATGAAAAAATAATTTCAATCTAACATAATTGAAATGTTTTCGTGAGACGAGATATTAATAAAACTACCTACTCCCACAACTTTTAACCAGACACCGTCTCCCTCACCACCGTCCTGTAATTTCAGATTAGCAGTTACTACTAATTACCCCCTCGCACTTGTGCGCTTGCCGGCTGTTGGAACAATCCACCGCCAATAAAGCAACAATTCGGCGCTAATTAATGTTGTGGGCTTTCCGTAAGATTTCCCCGGAGAAGAAATAAGCCTAAAATGACAAAATTAGAAGTAATCGTTTGCACCAGCGCATTACATTCAGCAGCGGCGGAAATTAGTTCACTTACGAGCTATTTGTTTTGCTTTTAGCCTAAGTGCAAGGGTTAAATGACAGTGGTGACGACTTCGACGCGAAATCGATTGGGAAAACATCAATTACAACTGCTGGAAACTAAGCGCCACTGTAACTTATCTAAATTTGAATGTCAAAAACTCCATCTGGGGCCTGTTTTGCTGCTACGGACAAAGCGACGGAGATTATGCCCTTACTGTCCCATTAGTTTATAATTTGACAAAGTTACTTACTAATTACAGACATTTTGGAAGCTACAATTCCATGAAAATCGGCAAGAATATTCCTAAGATACTAACACTTTAAATTGAAATAGAACAGTTTGGGGATGTATAATATGCAAATGAATTTGAGAGAAGAAAGAAGCAGCTGCGAATAGAATAACAAAAGAAATGCAATTCTGTTATTAAAATTCAATCGCAACAATTTTTGCAATTATAAAATTTAATTGTAAATAAGAAAGTTACAGCATATGTTTTAACGTCTTCAATAAAGAAAACGCATCTCATGAAAAACACATTTTACTAGATTGAATAACAGTTGAAGAGTGTTCAAAATTATGTACATAATAGGTAGAAATATAATACTGAAACAGTAAAAAGAAACACCTAGTCAAGCGAATTACATTAATTCGCAAAAAACATCGCATTCGGTAGGATTCTAATGCTCAGCTAAAGAATGCTACCTCACGTACTTGCTTATAATTGCGTTATGAATGGCACGACGACGACAGGACTCATCGCGGACGAAGTGCGCCCGATCGGCTCGATGAAAACGTGACACACACAAGCAGGCGGCACGCAGGCAGGCACAACACACGTTTATATTTAAGGATAATGACAAATATGGTGAAGGAGTCGAACTCGATGTTACTATCATTAGATTATAGTCATAGATTATTCTACAGGCCCGCATCAGATCATCTCTGTGTGGGTATATAATGCGTTTCAATATATAATCGGTGCCGCTTTAGTGCGCTATGTGCCAGACAGATAATTCGGTGAAATGATCAAAAACCCTTGACCTGGTAAGCAATTATCAGTGATCCAGAAAGCACATCTGATAGCGAGGGGTACTCATTTCCCACAAATACCGTGTGATTTCGGTCTTCTGCGGGGACCGGCAACCGCAGATGCATATCACACTGACATGAGTTGTAGCTCATTGATCTAGTTAGCATTTGGCTAATAAGCATTAAATGTGTAAACATCCGTGTTGCAGGATTATACAGGCACATCATCGGCGGTGCACCTGAATGTTATTCCTTAACTAAGCACTTTACTAGACGCTACGTGGGAACGCCGCGGGGTTCCACAAAACCCCCTGTAAGTACTATCATCTAGAATACGTGCTGCTAGATGTCGTAATGTTTGTTTATACCTGCTTGCATGCCTGATTGTGGAATTTGGCTGTTTTATGTATACGAGTGAGTGTGTGTGACCACATGCCACATGAAAGAGCCCTTTGATCGTTTCTCCCCGGTTTCGTACTTCTAATCCACAACCCTTAGACCGAATGGACGTTACGGAAATTTTGCGCCAGCCTGTAAATTTATGCATTAGGACCGATCTAAATCCAGGAAAAAATAAATTATCCCCGAACTCCGAATCTATGTGCCTACAAAACTTTGAAATACTAAATATCCTCTACGAGAATAGAGAATAGACCAATGCCCATGCAGGGAGGATCTTATTACCGAAAGGCTGACGGCGACATTAGTTGTACTCTTGTGTATTTATTTATTACGATTTGGTACAGCATCATAGTGTTTTGTAACAATCTGCATTTAAGATGTACGAAATTTGATGGTAGATATGAACGAAAATAATAAATAAAATCTATATAAAAATACCTAGTATTTCCTGTTAGAGCAAATATATTGTTATGGTACGACTACTATAAAAAAATAAAATAAAACTGATTTATTTTATTTTTTTTTACAATTTGAAGAAATTATGTTATGGTACGACTACATTATGCTCGTGGTTTAAATAAAATTTGTTAAAGAAATTGGTAGGTGCATTGCAGTAGGAAGACTGAAGAAGTTGAGCTGCAGATCTCAAATAGGTTGCTGTCTTGGAGGTTGTGTAAGAACGATAAAAGTGGGTGATTTCTTAGAGTATACTAACTAGAAAACAAATAAAGACATTAATAAGTTGAAATTGATTAACAAATAAGAACTTACTGTGTAATTAAATATTATAATGTACCATTCTACGGATTGGGCATTTGTCATTGAAATTTAAAAAACTGTTTTTGACATTTGGTTGACATCAGAAGTGACGTGTGATTTGAATGAAATTTTTTAAAATATTCGAAGATCAATTTTTCAGAACAAGTAACTAGATAAAAGGTCCCACCCCTGTAAGAGTTTCAGGTGCTATATTAAAAAGAAATAATTGACATTATTATTCAAGGCAATTAATAATTTAAAATACCGAATTAACATCAATATTTAAAAGTTTGCATATTTAAAGGCACAACAAAAGGGTAGCCAGTGCAATATTTACAGGGTTTCAACATATTTTACACGATTAAAACGAATTATAATTCATGGCTTCACTTATCCACCAGATTATCGAAAGTTGTTAACTCTGTACCAAGTTATTGAAAAAGGTTTTTCTATGGAGGCTGTTGTGACATCACACAGTCATTAAAACACAATTTCCTTATAAGGCCCCTGGTAGTGCAAAACCTCAAGAAAAATGTACAGCAGTTGCATTTCTTGCAAAAGCTGTACATATTTATCACGTAAAGCGTTAGATTATTATTACAGCGCAACGGCATAATTGGTGAAAGGATTGCCTTCACTTTTAAACTAAACGGACTAATTAATGATGATGAATGAAACGCTGCGTTTAATTTCGATCCCACGCATACGAAACGGGTCAGGATCAACACAATCGCGTGCTGATTATCCTGTTAACGCGAACAAAACTGTTCGGCAGTTCCTTTCGGAAGTAAAGGGTGGACGTTATATCCGATACCACGATCATAATAAGCAGGGTAGTCATGAAACATGCAATGGCCACGGCGAAGATCGTAAGGATATAAAGCAACAGCTATGTTTATAGGTGTAATTCCCAAGTAATAGTCGTAAGGAAAAATTATATGTTCGGGGTGAAAGGCTAGAAAGTGGCAGTGAGATGGCATGGCCTCTGTAATTTGTACAGCAATCCTAGTCGGCCTTGGTTTTTGAAGTCTATGGGCCGACTCCTGAACCAGCGCGTTGAATTAATGAAATGCTTCGTTTGAGATCAGCTATAAAAGTTTGTTTGAACAAGTTTGAGGCACTCGAGTTCCGTTTCGACGATTTAATTTTAGACGCACTTAAATTGGTAAAAATATAGCTTTCAAAATTCCTGTGCATGAACTGCGTATATCTTACAGCACGCAAGCATTTTCCCCGCTGGCATGTAAACAAATCTGCAGGAAATTCTGGTTTTGACAATATTATTAAATATACATAGTACAACAAAATGGTGAGCTGGCTATAATACGGGGAATCACACAAAAATATTAAAAACACATTTTGTTTACTATATTAATATCGGTGAGCAGTCGCGTAGCGCAGTTGGGAAACCGCTAGGCTTGCATAAGCAAGTCTTCGGTTCGAATCCCGCGGGGGTCAGAATTTTTCCGGAGCTTTGGCGATTGGAATCGAGCTCGGTGAGACCATTCACAGTTGGGCAGAAAATTAACTGTGCTCTACTCAGAACCACAGAGCTAAGAGAGAGTAAAAGGTCAACACATCACTATGACACGCCCTTCGCACAAAGGTTGCTGCGAAAGCAGAAAAAGGCGCGCTCCAAACTTTGTATCCCGAATCCGCGGCAAGTTGAGCATTGCACCGCCAGATGCAAGCGCATAGAGCACCAGCCTCTACACCGCAAGGTCATTCCTTAGTGGACTTCAATTACGTCACGTCACTATATAACTAAATGACCAGTATCGCTAGCTGATCATTTCTCTGAATTGGTTACTGTTGCTACGATAGTAGTTGTTTGATTTACTACCCCATATATATTGTGATTGAGGGAAGTAATCGTTACAAAAGATTTCTTTTTGGAATAAAAACTGTTCTGTCGATTTTCATCAACTTTATTTGGAGGCATCCTAATTGTCCAGTATAAAAATACCAACAAATGTTCTCATTAAATTAGACAGTCGTACTGAAACGTGGAATTTCTTCCTATTATCACGATGCAGGATGTAAGCTTCCCCATTTCGATCCATTCTTCTCTGTTTTGAGCCTTATTCATCCACTGGTCCCCGGCTACTCTCTTAAGGTGATCCCTCCATCTTGTTTCCGATCTTTTGATATGACCTGCTCAGTTCCACTTTAATATTGTCACTCTACGTATTGCATCTTCTACTCCTTTCTGGTTTCGTATCCATTCATTGGTTTTAGTATCCCTAAGTGTAATGTCTATCAATTTCCTTTTCATTGCTCTCTGTATTATTATTAGCCTTTTTACATTCTTCTTAGTTAAGGTCCATGTTTCCCTCACCATATGTAAGGGCCGGAAATTTCCATTGGTTAGATACGATCAGACCAACTTTTTCGGATTCAACGTTTTGATTCTGACCACTAAGTAGTTCTTATCTTATCTTTTTCATATTGGCTAAAGTATTCGATAAAATAGTCGACAGTCATAAAGTACCTGCTACCAAAAACTTTTTCAAAATTTTTCTTTCCTTGCCGTGTATACAAGGTGATTCATAAGTATAGTCATTAAACGTAAGGGTAGTTAAAGAACGTCAAACAGAACAACTTTGTAGAATAAATTATGGTTCAAAACTTAATAATAATTCCACCAAAAAATAATTGCTTAAACTAATTGATAGTCACTGAAATACATTTCTATGAACATAAGTTCACACAAGTGGTTGTAATACTTAAATGCGAATTTGGATAAAATGCAAAACCAAAATGCAGTGGTTTGGGTATTTCAATAACTAGGTGCATTAGGTTAATGTGTTCTAGTCTGATTTAGCCAGTAGTTCTCAGACGTATGTACCAGACTCGTTCCTTTCTGTAAGCAATTAATTTTTAGTGCAATGTACTGAGGTATAAGTATGAATCACTTTTTATATATATACTAAAGCTGGGTATGATTCGAAATCTTCGGAATTTTTGTCCTGTCAAGAGTTAACAAGAAATAACATATTTTTTAATCCAAGTATTATTACCATTGTTTTTAACTTTTTTACTTTTGTCGATAACGAATAAAACCGAGCGCTGTAATAGTTATTTACTATACAAGTGGGATAACAGCATCATTAATATATCTGTGTGTAAGCACACAAGTATATTAATGATGCATTATCACACATGTATTGTACAAAATTTTATCTACGACTGCCTAAAATTGAGAAAAGTGCATTAAGAGAAATGTCAGATCTGTCATTTTCAAAAATATTTTAGTAGGCAAATGCCATTACGTCATTCATTTGACACTATTTAAGTTAGGTAATGAAGTCATTACACAACTCAGTTGCGTAATGAAACCATTACATAACTGAGTGGGGTAATGAGCTTCATTAGCTAACTGAAATAGTGTCAAATGAGTGACGTAATGCGTTACTTATCCCACTGGAGTAGATAATAGTATATTACATAACAAGCTGCGAAAGTGGCATATATCGTGCGAGTATATTTGAGAAACGATACGAAGCCGAGTGAATTAAATACGAGCGTAGGATATACATACTTTCGATGGAGTGACTGACAATGTCAGCGTTTTTAGGTTAAAATGACTGCATAACTGTGAATTATGCATTTTTTAATAAAAAAACACGTTCGTTATGATAACGACCGGATGAATGAATGAATGATATTGTAATTTTTCGTAGCTACTTGGTTGTATGGAAAATGCCACCTTCGTATGCGGAAAAATGCTGAACGCACGAGTATTCTATTAATTTTTTTTCCAATACCTACCTCCTTGTAAAGCTGTATTTTATCTATGAAAATCTCCATGATAAAGTAACATTTTAATGATGAGGGTAGATAAAATGCTACTTTATCCACTAGTGAATAAAATAGTCCATAATCCATAGCAACTAACAGAATAAATACGTGCTACCGTGGTAACTAGTGCTACTTTATCCACTAGTGAATACATTTTAATGATGAGGGTCCAGATAAAATGCTACTTTATCCACTAGTCCATAAACTAGTCCATAATCCATAGCAACTAACAGAATAAATACGTGCTACCGTGGTAACTAGTACAAAAACAGTTATAATTATTTGTTTTATAACTTATTTATATAAGCAAATGTACATATTGGAAAAAATATATGCCACATGTGAATAAAAAGATTTTATCAATTCGGGGAAATGATCAAACTCGGCTCCGCCTCGTAAGCTAAAGTTTCCCTTTATGGATAAAATGCCTCTTTATTCACTTGTACCATACATAACTATTAACCGACATATTTTTTACATTTTCTATAAATTCCTGATTTTATTTCCAAATATCAAAACCACTAATCAAACAAGCTGCCTTCAGTAAATTTTGTAGTCGGCCCTGCATAAAAGCGCTTTAAAACTTTAAAAGTCGTAAATATTAATTTTCTTTATATCCCAAAATCTTTACTGGACGAAAAATTACGTAACTAGCATTTTTGCAAATGCCCTTTATTACTACAAAGCAAACTTTTTGTTTAATGGTCACTGAAAGCTAACAATTGTCCAGTCATTTTACCGTACCGGGATGCGTGAAAATACTAAGCAATTATTGTAAAATGGTAGTTACAGTGGACCGAACTGTGTATGAATGTCTTGTTTACACCTCGAGGGGCCCAAAAATTCCTTAACCAACTCTTGTAGGTTATGTTGACGTTTCCTGTTACTCATCTGTTCACCGCCAACTGCAAAAAAGTTGTAAAACAATGGATTACTTCACTGCCCATGTCTCGTATTTCAATGACGATTTTTACGTTCTTCTATAACCATTTCTGCGTTCTTCACTACCGATTTAAAAACAAATACGAAAAAGGAGATAAATAAAAATTTGCATAAAAATTTGTATAAAAAAATACTGAATTTCGCCATACTGGCACTGTAACGTTGTTTTTGTATCACGTGTTTTTAAGTTGTGTTTGCCAATAAAGACATTATTATTATTAGTATGTATAGGGCAGCGGGTAGACAGTGGAGGATGGGTCTACATCAGAGAAGCGACCCTTCCCCCGCGAGCCCCGGTTTGTATTGCCTCCTATTACCTAGAAGAAAATCACGTCTCATCCTAATCTACGTACTACTGAATATGTCCCTCCTACTATCCCCAAATCCTCTACCAACCCGCAATGGCCAGCGTGGTGGAGTATCGACCAACAATCCCCAGAACACTTCATGGAATATGTCGATTACTGAAAAATTTCCCCAGGTGGGTCA
This sequence comes from Agriotes lineatus, assembly GCA_940337035.1. NCBI lineage: Eukaryota > Metazoa > Arthropoda > Insecta > Coleoptera > Elateridae > Agriotes > Agriotes lineatus. Next base: position 265,512 of record CALNHX010000941.1, read on the forward strand.
AGCGAGATGCTAGGAATCCTACACTAACGAAAAAGTGCCACTCTGCTCGATGGAATATGGGGGTAACAAGAATTCGACTCAACGTGAAAACGTAGGCTGTCACTATAAGATGATGTACAACAAAAGATCTCTCTCAACCCAGGAAAGAATGGTACAACTACAGGAAGAGTCGAAATCCATAAGGTGGAACATCCTCGGCATCGGTGAAACTAAAAGAAGAGTTTAAGTATACATAAACATAACATAAACATAAAAGAATTACAATTACAACGACTTCGTAAAACCCCTATCATAGACATTAATACTAGAGATGAAAAATAAAATAAAATAACAAACTTACTGGTAGACTCAGCTAGAGAAGTAGCAAAAAAGAGACGTTCTAAAAAAAATGATCGAGACAAGAAGAGAACTAGTAGTGAATCCTAGAGTAGATACAATAAAATGCACAGAAATAGATAAGAAAATCAGAAAAATCATTAAGAAAGACAAAAGAAAGTACAATTACCAACAGGTAGTAAAAACAATGCAACATGAAGTTACTGCAAACGAACCTCTTTCAAGGTAAAATACAGATAACTACAATTAATATCAGAAGCAAATTAATTACAAATAAAACTGATATCATAAGAGAATTGGAACAGTTCTATACAGAAAGATATTTCAGAAATAAACATGGCAGAGGTGCAATTTGCTCTAACTCGTATGAAAAATAATGAGACACCAGGCAATTACGGTATTCTAAGTATGCAGACGCAGAATCCCGAATGTACAAGCTATTATCGAAAATACTTACAAACTGACTAACCAGAAAGTTGGATGATTATAAAACAAAGGAGCAAGCGGGATTCAGGAAAGAATTTAGCACGCAAAACCATCTACATGCTTTGAAAATGATTATAAAACAAATAAATGAATACAACATAACGAAAAAATTCAGAATAACATACAAATAGAAAGAGACGGGCAAATAGTTGAACAAAAAACAAATAGCTATACTTATTTCGGACATACAATAGGTATGAGAAGCGAAAATCAAAAAGAAATAGAAATACGAATAAAACTAACTTGGTTAGTAAGGGGAGTATGCATCAGTGTGTTAAATAAGGGCTGATAAAGAAGAATGGAAGAAGATAAGTATGTATAATTACTCTTTTCTATAACATGTTAGGACGGACTCTTCAAGTATTATTAGGTATTCCAATTTCTTTATTTTGAGGCCTGGTGGTAGATTGTATTGTTTAAATTGCTTGTAGTGGGATTACTCAAGGGTCCAAAAAATTCACAATTATTATGAGCATATGATTGTTTACTACTACTAGGAAATGTCCCGAACAGAGTGTAGCAGTGGTATTAAGTCTACATTTAAATATAGCAAAATATACGGTTGTTTGCTTTTACTAGACTAGAGGAAACTCGTTTATGCAATATCGATACAGATACAGTGTTGAAGGACCATATAAAAGTGTACTTCCATGAAAAAATTTAGGTATTGTTACGATTTCCGTTCTTTAGTGAAATGAACTATACGCGGTTGTAGGAATAGACTGTACTTTAGTTAGCTATAAGCCATTTGTATCATACATATTTTAAGGTAGAATTTCGTAGGCAAAATGGTATATTAAAATTACAACAAGCGAATACTTAGCCGATGTTTAGAAACGTGCCTTTCTCTGGGAAGCTGGAGATATTTCAATCTCACGAATAGATTACAGTAAATGTATGCAGGGTTTACTTCGTAAGCCGAAATATTGGCCGAAGGTATATGGCTAGTACGTGGTCAGAAGTGCCACTGTTGCAACTCGATCATAAAAATTACGTATCGGCGAGAGCAAATTCTTTTAGCAGAATTGTAAAACTTTATTAGCGATAATTTGCGAGGGGTCGAGCTTGACAAATTTTTGTGTGTGAAAGCTTGAAATTTTTCCAATTCATAAGACTATTATGAACTGTCACGTCCGTATGTACGTGCCAAAAGTCAAAAATTTAGACCTGCTCTGATAGGCTTATTTGGAAATTTGTAAACGCCTACCGAGTTTTCTTGGTCAAACTGGAGTTAATAAGAAGATGTTAATAAGTAAAGTTACGAAGCAACAGTATTAAACTTAAGTGTTCTGTAAACGGCAGAAAAATAAATGTAAGTATTTGTACTTAAGTGTTCTTATTAATCTCGCAACAGTAGCTTCAGTCTTCGTGTCCAAGTGCATTT